>JARVLF010000021.1:0-551565 GCA_030849465.1 Moesziomyces globuligerus | reverse complement strand
CCCTAACCCTAACCCTAACCCTAACCTAACCTAAACCCTAACCCTAACCCTAACCCTAACCCTAACCTAACCCTAACCCTAACCCTAACCCTAACCCTAACCCTAACCCTAACCCTAACCCTAACCCTAACCCTAACCCTAACCCTAACCCTAACCCTAACCCTAACCCTAACCCAGCGTGCCTGCCTGCCCGTGATGCAGCGTTGCGACTTGAAGTACTTGAGCGCCTCGTGGTCCGTGAGAATGACGAGCTGGCTAGGCAGCCCTGCAAGCATGTGGCGCCACTGGGTGAGGCATGCCACAACTGCGAGAAGCTCCTTGTCATGGATCTCGTAGTTCTTCTCCGCGGGCGCCATCTTCCGCGAGTAGTATGCGACCGGGTGCCACCGGCCCTCGTGTTCCTGCTTGAGGACCCCGGCAATGGCAAAGTTGCTGGCGTCTGTCTCGAGCCGCGTTGGCAGGTGGTAATCGAAGTGTCTTAGCACTCCTGCCGTCGTGAACGCTTGTATGAGCTTGTGGAAGGCCTGCTTGGCGTCTTCCGGCAGCTCGAACTTCTTGAAGCGTTCCGTCGGTTTCACCAAGGACGTGAGAGGCTTGGCTATCCGGGCGAAGTGCGCGATGAACCGCCGGTAGAAGTTCGCAAACCCAAGGAAGCGCTGGATGTCGTGGATGGACTCCGGCATAGGCCATTCCTTGACTGTGCGGACCTTCTCTGGGTCCATCTCAATCCCGGAGGGCTTGATGATGTACCCCAGGAATTCGACCGTGTCGGTGTGGAAAGCACATTTGGACAGCTTGGCGAAGAGTCTGTGCTGCTTGAGCCTTGTGAGCACCTCTGTGACGTGTTTGATGTGCTTGTCGAGTGTGTCGCTGAAGATGAGGAAGTCGTCCAAGTACACCACCACATACACACCAATGATGTCGCGGTAGATGTGGTTGATGAACGACTGGAAGTGTGCTGGAGCATTTGCCAGGCCGAATGGCATTACCAAGTACTCGTACAGCCCAAGCTGGGTCCCAAATGCCGTCTTCCATTCATCGCCACTTGAAATGCGAATCAGGTTGTAGGCTGCCTTGAGGTCCAGCTTCGAGTAGATCTTGGCCTTGCGGAGGAGGAATAGCTGCTCCTCGATGAGCGGCAGTGGTGCGCGATTCTTGATTGTGATCTTGTTGAGCCCTCTGTAGTCGACGCAGAGGCGAAGGCCACCGTCCTTCTTGGGTACGAAGAGCACCGGTGACCGCGCCGGGCTCTTTGATGGCCAAATGAAGCCCTTGGCGAGATTCTCGTCCAAGTACTTGCGAAGTTCTGCCATCTCCTTGGGCCCCTTGAGGTACAGCGGCCCTTGAGGGGGCTTGCTGCCCTCAACCAAGTCGATGCGGAGTGTCAGGGGTCGCGTGCCCGAAATCCTTATTCGGCGAGTGACGTGGACTCGGCGAATTATTTGACTCGTTCGGCGAGTGGCGTGGACTCGACGGATCGCCTGATTTATTCGGCGAGTCGACGCGACTCAACGGATATCGGCTGACCACTGTGAGCACCCCGTTCAGAGGTAGCGCGGCACGACTCGATTGCTGCAGACGCCTTTGGGCGTCGTGGGAAGGACTTCCGTCTTTGCACGAGTGCTCGTAATGCTCAGACAGTTGTCGAGGCACTGGTGGAGGTTCCAGGGCCGCAGTGGAGGTACTGCCTACGGTGTAGGTGCCGTAGCGTCGATGAAGGTGTCGACGACGTCTGAAGCGGTGATACAACACACACGCAAGTAGTAGCAACGCCCTGCGATTGCTACTGTGAGACGAGGTAACTGAAAGACAGTGATACTGACGAATGATAACGACTGAGTGATGTAAAGTAAAGTAGAGTGGATGGGGCGCAGCCCCATCGCACTCGATGAGCCGAAGCTATAAGTACTTGCCCTCACCAGGAGGGCCAGCGTGTGGCAAGGTGCCGTCTCGAACGGCCCCTGCTAGCATCTCATTGATGCCAGGAGGTTTCGCCCACCCCCTCGGGCTCAGGCCTCCTCTCGTGCATGACTCCCCTTTGCACGTTACACTCGTTGCCCCCTGGGCCAACGAGCACCCCTCTCCTCCTCCCCTTCGTCTCCGAGCCGGGTACGTCCATCGTATGACCCGCTCGTTGTTTTCCGGGGTCGCCGCAGGCCGTCCGTCGAGTGGGCCTCACTCGGCGAATTATTGACGGCATTCGTCGAGTGGCCTCCACTCGCCGGACCGCGCCTTGGCGCGCTCGTAGCCCCCTACTACGGATTTTCGCCTGCGCCCTCCACACGTGCCTGCGTCGATCAGGGTCTGATCCAGGCCTGTAACACTACCCCCCTCGTAAGAGCCGAGCTCCGTCGAGGCCGTGTTCGTGTCTCTCCCTCCATCATCCCCCTCTTAACCATGGCGCCCCCCACCGTGCGCTCCTCTCCGCGCGTGACCCGCGCCCGTGCTGCTGCCGCTCGCGCAGCCTCCGCCTCCCTGCCTCTCCCTCGCCCTGCCGACTCCCCGGCTGGGCCATCCGCCCCCTCGGCCTCCGTTGGGCCGGCATCCCCTCGCCGCTTGGCCTCCCCCGGGGCCGAGTCGGCACTGTCGAAGCGGCGCAAGGTCACCTCGCGCCTGCGCCCACGCGGCGCGTCTGCCTCGGCAGCGGAGCCGACCCCCGTGCCGGCCACCACTCCGCCGCCGCCGCGAGCTGTGTCCGCCGCGGCCCCCGACTCCAGTGGCCACGCGCCGCTGGAGGTTCTATTCCTGGGCTCCCCGCCGTCAAGCGGCCTGGCTGCGGGCAGCCCCGCACCGCTGTCGCCGCCCCAGAGCCCGGTGTACACGCCTTGGTCGCCGCTCCCCGTGCCGGCCAGTCCGGCACTGGCCTCCGAGCCTCGGTCGCCATCGTACTCCCCGCCGTCCCCGACCGCGGAGGGCATGGCTGCGGCGGCCGAGGAGGCGCGCCTCAACCGCGAGCGTCGGGCTGCTGCGGTTGGCTTGTCGCTGGGGGAGCAGCTGGATCGCTGGGGGGCCGTCTACGTGGTCCCCTCGTCCCCGGTGGCTGCTCCCGACGACGTCGAGGCCGCCGTCCCCACGTCTCCCGGCCGCGCTGAGCCTTCCCAGCCCTTCGGTCGGTCTGCCACACCCGTCTTCGAGCGGGATGTGCAGCGCCTGACGCCTCCCCCTCGGTGGGAGGTTCCTCGCACCCCGTCGCCGCCGCCCCCCGACCAACGCGAGCCATCGCATGCCGAGATCATCGGCTGGTCGGGGCAGTACGAGGTTGCCGACTTGTTGGTGCGCGTGGCCGAGGGTCGATACCCTCGGAACTGGCTCGTCGCGGCGGGCTCTAACGCCGAGCAGCGGCTACAGCGCATCGTCATGATGCGTTTGACCGAGGGCTGCATGCCTTGGCCGAGTTGGCAGTGTCGCCGGTGCGCTGACCTGGGCGTTCCGTAAGTACCGTGTCCTGCTCCTTGTTCCTGCTTTGGCAATTGCTGACCTCCTCCTCTCCCTCGCAGCTGTTTCCCCTCCGCGTTCCCCAACCCGTATGGGGAGCGCAGTCGACTTCCGCGGGTGTGCACGCACTGCCACCTTGCTGACGTCGGCAACTGCGATCGCAGCGTCCGCGCCTTCCCCGGCATGGAGTACCCGGGCGACGGCACTCCCACGGGCCGCTCGCGCCAACGTGCCGAACGTGCCAACCTGTCGGTGGCAGGTGCTCCGGGGCCAGGCGCCATTCGGTCGTACGACCGGATGACGATCCCGACCGAGACCTTCGGTTGGACCGTCGCGACCCGCCGAGTGTTCCGGATCCAGGCGGCCCGCCTGCGCCTTCCTCTGCTGCGGGTGCTGCTGCGCTTCTCGGAGTGTTGGCACTCGCTATACTCGGAGCGTCAGCCGCACGAGTCCGTCGCCGTGTCTGGTGGGGCCCCTGACCCTATTGACGAGCCCGTCTTCCCTCCGGGCCCCAGCGACGGCTCTTACATCGACATGTAGCGACGTGAGAGAATCCCAGCGTCTTGGCTCTTCTTGCTTGTGTGAGACTGTGACCTGTCCCTGTTGAGCTTGCCTGCGACCAGCCTGAGCGAGCTTCTGGTCGTTGAGTCCCCTGGCTGTGTGCTTGTTGTTGCCCTCCTGGTCTTCGCGTCGGGCTGTTTCCCTATCCGCCGAGTGACGCGCACTCGGCGGATCGAGTTTGCAATTCGTCGAGTCGCCCCGACTCGCCGAATCATTCTGCAAATTCGTCGAGTCCGCTGTACTCGCCGAATCCTCTCTGAGCGCCCCCTCCGCCGCGCTCCTTCCCCGCCGCCTGTCTAGGCCCGTCCCCCCGCCAACTCCTCATACTCCCGGATGAGGTCTGGACAGCTGAGGAGGTCGGTGGGCTCCCAGGACGCTGCTTCCTCTGAGTAGCCGCGCCATAGGACCTTGTATTCGACCTGGCGGTTTCGGACGCGCTTGCCGATGATGGCCTCCACCTCGTATTCGAGCTCTTCGTCCGGTAGGGGCGGTTCCACCGGTAGCAATGCGCGTTGAGGCAGTGCGCTGCTCTTGGCGGGCTCCAGCATCGAGACGTGGAAGACGTCGTGCACGCGGAGGCTTGCGGGCAAGGTGAGGCGATACGCCCGTCTGCCGATGCGCTCCTTCACCGGGAATGGGCCGGCGAACCTCGTATCGAGCTTGGGCGACGGCCTTTTGGTCATCCAGTTCTTTCGGTTGACGTAGACCAGATCACCGACCTTGAACTCGATGTCCTTGTGCTTGCGGTTGTATTGTTCGACCGCTCGGCGTTGTGCTTGCCGGATCTGGTCTTGAAGGTAATGGAACCGCTCGCTGCCTTGCGCCAAGAACTCGGCCCGACTGGTGTCGTTCACGCCGAGCTTGGCTGGGATCTCCGGGTGAGACTTTGGGTTCCAGCCGTAGCACGCGAAGAAGGGCGAGACGCCGATGCTCGTGTGTACCGTGTTGTTGTAGACGAAGGCGGCCCCACTGAGCAGGCTAGCCCAGTCGTTCTGCTGGTAGTTGCAGTACATGCGAAGGTACTGCTCCAGGACTTGGTTGACACGCTCCGTCTGGCCATCCGTCTGCGGGTGGTAGGCCGTGCTGAGCGAGTGCCTTGCTCCTAAGCTGCTGACGAACTCGCTCCAGGTCTTTGAGATGAACTGGCGTCCCCTGTCCGACACAATGTGGTCCGGGACGCCAAAGTGGGCGAACAAGTGAAGCTTGAGGAGCTCGGCGGTTTGCTCGGCTGTCGCTGTCTTGTGCGTCGGGGCGACGACTGCATACTTGGTCAAGCGGTCGACGATTACCAAGATGGAGTCGTACCCGCTCGACAGCGGCAGGCCTTCGATGAAGTCCATCGATATGGAACCCCATGGCCGTTGCGGCGTTGCGAGTGGCTGCAGCAAGCCGTATGGCTTGTGTCTGGGCGCTTTGTATCTGGCGCAGACAGGGCAGCTCGCGACGTAGTCCGCTATCCAGGTTGCCATGCCTGGCCACCAGTAGTGTCGCCGTGCCAGGTGCAGCGTGGCGTCGCGGCCAACGTGGCCGGCCGCCACTCCGTCATGGCACTGCGACATTACCATGAAGCGAAGGTGCTCCACCGACAGCGACTGCTCGTCCACCTCGCGGGCGTGACGAGTCTTGCGGTCGGTGGTGCTACCTGGCATGGTTACCTTCGGCACTACCAACCGGCCTTCCTTGTACCACACTCCGTTCTTCTCCTCGAACGGTGTTTTGGCGTGCAGCTCGGCCAACTCTTTATCGAGCGGTTGGAAGGTCTTGGCGAGGCCTAGCAGTCCTTCCGAGGCGATATTGGCCATGGTCGGAGCGCGTCCGTCGAGTTCCGGTGACTCGGCGGACGTTCGTCGAGTTGCAAGGACTCGCCGAATTGGCTCGTTTTCTACCGCAAATACGCGGGAGGGCAATAGCTGCCGCACGTTGTGCTCGCGCTCCTCGCCTGCCGGCTCCATGTCGCGACGCCGAGTCAGGGCGTCAGGCTCGCCGGCCTTATCCCCTGGCCGGTACTGCAACACGAAGTTGAAGTCTGCTAGCAACACCGCCCAGCGTGCCTGCCTGCCCGTGATGCGGCGTTGCGACTTGAAGTACTTGAGCGCCTCGTGGTCCGTGAGAATGACGAGCTGACTAGGCAGCCCTGCCAGCATATGGCGCCACTGGGTGAGGCATGCCACAACCGCGAGAAGCTCCTTGTCATGGATCTCGTAGTTCTTCTCGGCGGGCGCCATCTTCCGCGAGTAGTATGCGACCGGGTGCCACCGGCCCTCGTGTTCCTGCTTCAGGACCCCGGCAATGGCAAAGTCGCTGGCGTCCGTCTCGAGCCGCGTTGGCAGGTGGTAATCGAAGTGTCTTAGCACTCCTGCCGTCGTGAACGCTTGTATGAGCTTGTGGAAGGCCTGCTTGGCGTCTTCCGGCAGCTCGAACTTCTTGAAGCGTTCCGTTGGCTTCACCAGGGACGTGAGGGGCTTGGCGATCCGGGCAAAGTGGGAGATGAACCGCCGGTAGAAGTTCGCAAACCCAAGGAAGCGCTGGATGTCGTGGATCGACTCCGGCATAGGCCATTCCTTGACTGTGCGGACCTTCTCTGGGTCCATCCCAATTCCTGATGGCTTGATGATGTACCCCAGGAATTCGACCGTGTCGGTGTGAAAAGCACACTTGGACAGCTTGGCGAAGAGTCTGTGCTGCTTGAGCCTTGTGAGCACCTCTGTGACGTGCTTGATGTGCTCGTCGAGCGTGTCGCTGAAGATGAGGAAGTCGTCAAGGTACACTACCACGTACACCCCAATGATGTCGCGGTAGATGTGGTTGATGAACGACTGGAAGTGAGCTGGGGCATTTGCCAGGCCGAACGGCATCACCAAGTACTCGTATAGCCCAAGCTGGGTCCCAAATGCCGTCTTCCATTCGTCGCCACTTGAAATGCGAATCAGGTTGTAGGCTGCCTTGAGGTCCAGCTTCGAGTAGATCTTGGCCCTGCGAAGGAGGAATAGCTGCTCCTCGATGAGCGGCAGTGGCGCGCGATTCTTGATCGTAATCTCGTTGAGCCCTCTGTAGTCGACACAGAGACGAAGGCCGCCGTCCTTCTTGGGTACGAAGAGCACCGGTGACCGCGCCGGGCTCTTTGATGGCTGAATGAAGCCCTTGGCAAGATTCTCGTCCAAGTACTTGCGCAGTTCTGCCATTTCCTTGGGCCCCTTGAGGTACAGCGGCCCTTGAGGGGGCTTGCTGCCCTCAACCAAATCGATGCGGAGGTCATGATCCGTGTGGGGCGGCAGCCGGTCTGCTTCCACCTCGTCGAAGACGACTCGCAGATGCCTGTAAGGCTCTGGGATCTCTTCGACCAACACCGGCTTGTCGGGCTCCACCTCCATTTCCACCCCCTTGTCGGCTCCGGTAGGCACGAAACCGAATGCCGGGAGGGAATCCCATGGTTCCTCCAGGAGCATGAACCCAATTGGGCCGTCTTCGACGGCTGCCTGCAGCAGGCGTTCGGCGGATACAAACTCGTGGCCGTGGAGCCTCGCCGGAATTTGGCGTTCGGCAAATGGGGTGGCCTCGGCGGACCGGAGCGGCAATTCGCCGAGTGAGCGCGACTCGGCGAACGAATGTGGAGGTTCGTCGAGTGGCCGCGACTCGGCGGATGTCACCGAAATTCGCCGTGTGCCTTCTTCGACGGCTTTTGGTAGAAGCGACCCGTCATCTTGGGAGGCATGGTAGGCCTGCATCGGCCCTAGTAGCTCGAACTCGAGCTGCCCGGTCTCCCAATGGATAGTTGGTTTGAGCCGGCGTAGGGCCCGATACCCCAGGATGAAGTCGTAGTCGGCCACGTCCACTACCCACGCGGGCACCGGGCCGAGGTCGTGGCCCCCAATCGCTACACGGGTCATCGCCATGGACCGCGTGGTCATCTGGTGCCCGGTGACACCATGTATTGTTGTTGTTTTTGCTGTTTTTGATGGTATTTTGTGTTTGCGGGCGAACGAACCTGAGACTATGGACAGGCCAGCGCCGGTGTCGGCGAGGATGCGAGCCGGGTGGCCTTGGACCGTTCCGGTCAACTCGAGCACCGCCTTGCCGTCGCTGGCTGAGAAACAAAGAGCGCAATCTTGATATTTACAGATGGATGGCGTCCAGGGATGTAGGGCCATGCATGCCATTAGTGCATCGCCCCATAGCAGTTTTCCTGGGCGTCATCGTTGTCGTCTCGAGGAGCTGCGTGGGTGGCGGCCGCAGCAGGGCTTTCGAACTGGGTGAGGTCCAGGGGCTCTTGATCGACCGAGTCGTACCCGTAGTCCTCACCTTCGTCAGCCTGCTCCGCCTCCACGGCTTCCTCTGGAGGATGCTCGCCTTGCTGCGGGTCCTCGAGTGCCACCGCAACCCTTGGGCCAGCCGGTCTCGGGGTTGACGGCGGTGCCTTCCTGCTTGGGCAGTCTCGTGCCCAGTGGCCTGTGCCTTGGCACAGGTGACAAACCGTGCTGCCAAACGTCGTGGGTCCTGTGCCACTGGCCGGCGCGCGCGGCCTAAGGTTCTGCGCCAAGTGCGGCGGCAGGGGCCGGTTGCCGGGCCGATACGGCGTGCCAGGCGCCGGAGGGGCAGGCTGGCGGGGTGGACTAACCGTAGCGGGCCCTGCGGGGCGCTGACTTGCTGCCATGCCGCTGCGCGGGGCCGGTAGGCTTGGGTGCCTGGCGGCCGCCTGCTGCAGAGACATCCTCTGCCTGTCAATCTCCTCGACCTCGCGATACCAACCCCAGCGATCGCCGGGCGGGTTGCGCTCGAACTTCTCCTGCAGGCTGCGAGTCAGACTGCCTCGGAACAAGTCGATGAGCAACTCGGTGTCCTCGAGGTTGACCTGGCTCTCGAGATCGCGGAACCGTTCGACGTGGCGAGTGGCCGCGCCCGGCGTGTCGCTAGTGAGTCGGAGGGCCAACAGCTTGTTGTAGGCCTCCATCCTGACGTTGCGCGGGTTGTACTGCTCTGAGAGGCGCTTCGTGAAGAAGTGCCAGTCATGGAACAACTTGCCTTGGCGTGGCCGGTCGACTCGGAGCTTGGAGGTCCACCACTCGCGAGCGCTGCCGTCAAGCTGGGTGCCCGTGTAGTTGATCATCGTCTCGTGGTCGTAGACTCGGTTGAATTTGAACCAGGCCTCGGCCTCGATCACGAAGAGTTCGACGTCACGGGGGTTGAACTTGGGGAAGGGCGTCGAGAGGGACTTCTGCTGGCTAGGCGGAAGATCCTCCATCGCGATGGTATCATACTCCTCCCCGCCAGCGACGCCGTCCGTCCTCGGCTTCGTGTAGCGACTGCCAGTCGGAGTTGAGTACGTCTCGCGGTCGGTGTAGGTGCGCTCGTCATCGTCGGCGAAGGACACCGATCGGCGAGGGCGAGCCGCAGGCGTAGGTGTGGGCGGGTCGGCGAACGAGGATTCGTCGGCCTGCTCCTCGGGAACCTGCGAGAGACGCTCGGCAAGGTGCTGGCGGGCTCGGGCCGTCATGGCCTCTTGATTGGCCCGGTTGGTGAGCTCGAGCTGGGCTTTGACCAGGCTGATGAGCTCATCCAGCTTCTTGACGAGGGTCTCGTCCGCCATGGTGAGTCGTGGGGAGCTGCTTGAACGATCCACTCTAATGTCAGGGGTCGCGTGCCCGAAATCCTTATTCGGCGAGTGACGTGGACTCGGCGAATTATTTGACTCGTTCGGCGAGTGGCGTGGACTCGACGGATCGCCTGATTTATTCGGCGAGTCGACGCGACTCAACGGATATCGGCTGACCACTGTGAGCACCCCGTTCAGAGGTAGCGCGGCACGACTCGATTGCTGCAGACGCCTTTGGGCGTCGTGGGAAGGACTTCCGTCTTTGCACGAGTGCTCGTAATGCTCAGACAGTTGTCGAGGCACTGGTGGAGGTTCCAGGGCCGCAGTGGAGGTACTGCCTACGGTGTAGGTGCCGTAGCGTCGATGAAGGTGTCGACGACGTCTGAAGCGGTGATACAACACACACGCAAGTAGTAGCAACGCCCTGCGATTGCTACTGTGAGACGAGGTAACTGAAAGACAGTGATACTGACGAATGATAACGACTGAGTGATGTAAAGTAAAGTAGAGTGGATGGGGCGCAGCCCCATCGCACTCGATGAGCCGAAGCTATAAGTACTTGCCCTCACCAGGAGGGCCAGCGTGTGGCAAGGTGCCGTCTCGAACGGCCCCTGCTAGCATCTCATTGATGCCAGGAGGTTTCGCCCACCCCCTCGGGCTCAGGCCTCCTCTCGTGCATGACTCCCCTTTGCACGTTACACTCGTTGCCCCCTGGGCCAACGAGCACCCCTCTCCTCCTCCCCTTCGTCTCCGAGCCGGGTACGTCCATCGTATGACCCGCTCGTTGTTTTCCGGGGTCGCCGCAGGCCGTCCGTCGAGTGGGCCTCACTCGGCGAATTATTGACGGCATTCGTCGAGTGGCCTCCACTCGCCGGACCGCGCCTTGGCGCGCTCGTAGCCCCCTACTACGGATTTTCGCCTGCGCCCTCCACACGTGCCTGCGTCGATCAGGGTCTGATCCAGGCCTGTAACACTACCCCCTCGTAAGAGCCGAGCTCCGTCGAGGCCGTGTTCGTGTCTCTCCCTCCATCATCCCCCTCTTAACCATGGCGCCCCCCACCGTGCGCTCCTCTCCGCGCGTGACCCGCGCCCGTGCTGCTGCCGCTCGCGCAGCCTCCGCCTCCCTGCCTCTCCCTCGCCCTGCCGACTCCCCGGCTGGGCCATCCGCCCCCTCGGCCTCCGTTGGGCCGGCATCCCCTCGCCGCTTGGCCTCCCCGGGGCCGAGTCGGCACTGTCGAAGCGGCGCAAGGTCACCTCGCGCCTGCGCCCACGCGGCGCGTCTGCCTCGGCAGCGGAGCCGACCCCCGTGCCGGCCACCACTCCGCCGCCGCCGCGAGCTGTGTCCGCCGCGGCCCCCGACTCCAGTGGCCACGCGCCGCTGGAGGTTCTATTCCTGGGCTCCCCGCCGTCAAGCGGCCTGGCTGCGGGCAGCCCCGCACCGCTGTCGCCGCCCCAGAGCCCGGTGTACACGCCTTGGTCGCCGCTCCCCGTGCCGGCCAGTCCGGCACTGGCCTCCGAGCCTCGGTCGCCATCGTACTCCCCGCCGTCCCCGACCGCGGAGGGCATGGCTGCGGCGGCCGAGGAGGCGCGCCTCAACCGCGAGCGTCGGGCTGCTGCGGTTGGCTTGTCGCTGGGGGAGCAGCTGGATCGCTGGGGGGCCGTCTACGTGGTCCCCTCGTCCCCGGTGGCTGCTCCCGACGACGTCGAGGCCGCCGTCCCCACGTCTCCCGGCCGCGCTGAGCCTTCCCAGCCCTTCGGTCGGTCTGCCACACCCGTCTTCGAGCGGGATGTGCAGCGCCTGACGCCTCCCCCTCGGTGGGAGGTTCCTCGCACCCCGTCGCCGCCGCCCCCCGACCAACGCGAGCCATCGCATGCCGAGATCATCGGCTGGTCGGGGCAGTACGAGGTTGCCGACTTGTTGGTGCACGTGGCCGAGGGTCGATACCCTCGGAACTGGCTCGTCGCGGCGGGCTCTAACGCCGAGCAGCGGCTACAGCGCATCGTCATGATGCGTTTGACCGAGGGCTGCATGCCTTGGCCGAGTTGGCAGTGTCGCCGGTGCGCTGACCTGGGCGTTCCGTAAGTACCGTGTCCTGCTCCTTGTTCCTGCTTTGGCAATTGCTGACCTCCTCCTCTCCCTCGCAGCTGTTTCCCCTCCGCGTTCCCCAACCCGTATGGGGAGCGCAGTCGACTTCCGCGGGTGTGCACGCACTGCCACCTTGCTGACGTCGGCAACTGCGATCGCAGCGTCCGCGCCTTCCCCGGCATGGAGTACCCGGGCGACGGCACTCCCACGGGCCGCTCGCGCCAACGTGCCGAACGTGCCAACCTGTCGGTGGCAGGTGCTCCGGGGCCAGGCGCCATTCGGTCGTACGACCGGATGACGATCCCGACCGAGACCTTCGGTTGGACCGTCGCGACCCGCCGAGTGTTCCGGATCCAGGCGGCCCGCCTGCGCCTTCCTCTGCTGCGGGTGCTGCTGCGCTTCTCGGAGTGTTGGCACTCGCTATACTCGGAGCGTCAGCCGCACGAGTCCGTCGCCGTGTCTGGTGGGGCCCCTGACCCTATTGACGAGCCCGTCTTCCCTCCGGGCCCCAGCGACGGCTCTTACATCGACATGTAGCGACGTGAGAGAATCCCAGCGTCTTGGCTCTTCTTGCTTGTGTGAGACTGTGACCTGTCCCTGTTGAGCTTGCCTGCGACCAGCCTGAGCGAGCTTCTGGTCGTTGAGTCCCCTGGCTGTGTGCTTGTTGTTGCCCTCCTGGTCTTCGCGTCGGGCTGTTTCCCTATCCGCCGAGTGACGCGCACTCGGCGGATCGAGTTTGCAATTCGTCGAGTCGCCCCGACTCGCCGAATCATTCTGCAAATTCGTCGAGTCCGCTGTACTCGCCGAATCCTCTCTGAGCGCCCCCTCCGCCGCGCTCCTTCCCCGCCGCCTGTCTAGGCCCGTCCCCCCGCCAACTCCTCATACTCCCGGATGAGGTCTGGACAGCTGAGGAGGT
Organism: Moesziomyces globuligerus; assembly: GCA_030849465.1. Lineage (NCBI taxonomy): Eukaryota > Fungi > Basidiomycota > Ustilaginomycetes > Ustilaginales > Ustilaginaceae > Moesziomyces > Moesziomyces globuligerus. The sequence goes on along the minus strand of JARVLF010000021.1, from coordinate 538,977 downwards.
CGGTGGGCTCCCAGGACGCTGCTTCCTCTGAGTAGCCGCGCCATAGGACCTTGTATTCGACCTGGCGGTTTCGGACGCGCTTGCCGATGATGGCCTCCACCTCGTATTCGAGCTCTTCGTCCGGTAGGGGCGGTTCCACCGGTAGCAATGCGCGTTGAGGCAGTGCGCTGCTCTTGGCGGGCTCCAGCATCGAGACGTGGAAGACGTCGTGCACGCGGAGGCTTGCGGGCAAGGTGAGGCGATACGCCCGTCTGCCGATGCGCTCCTTCACCGGGAATGGGCCGGCGAACCTCGTATCGAGCTTGGGCGACGGCCTTTTGGTCATCCAGTTCTTTCGGTTGACGTAGACCAGATCACCGACCTTGAACTCGATGTCCTTGTGCTTGCGGTTGTATTGTTCGACCGCTCGGCGTTGTGCTTGCCGGATCTGGTCTTGAAGGTAATGGAACCGCTCGCTGCCTTGCGCCAAGAACTCGGCCCGACTGGTGTCGTTCACGCCGAGCTTGGCTGGGATCTCCGGGTGAGACTTTGGGTTCCAGCCGTAGCACGCGAAGAAGGGCGAGACGCCGATGCTCGTGTGTACCGTGTTGTTGTAGACGAAGGCGGCCCCACTGAGCAGGCTAGCCCAGTCGTTCTGCTGGTAGTTGCAGTACATGCGAAGGTACTGCTCCAGGACTTGGTTGACACGCTCCGTCTGGCCATCCGTCTGCGGGTGGTAGGCCGTGCTGAGCGAGTGCCTTGCTCCTAAGCTGCTGACGAACTCGCTCCAGGTCTTTGAGATGAACTGGCGTCCCCTGTCCGACACAATGTGGTCCGGGACGCCAAAGTGGGCGAACAAGTGAAGCTTGAGGAGCTCGGCGGTTTGCTCGGCTGTCGCTGTCTTGTGCGTCGGGGCGACGACTGCATACTTGGTCAAGCGGTCGACGATTACCAAGATGGAGTCGTACCCGCTCGACAGCGGCAGGCCTTCGATGAAGTCCATCGATATGGAACCCCATGGCCGTTGCGGCGTTGCGAGTGGCTGCAGCAAGCCGTATGGCTTGTGTCTGGGCGCTTTGTATCTGGCGCAGACAGGGCAGCTCGCGACGTAGTCCGCTATCCAGGTTGCCATGCCTGGCCACCAGTAGTGTCGCCGTGCCAGGTGCAGCGTGGCGTCGCGGCCAACGTGGCCGGCCGCCACTCCGTCATGGCACTGCGACATTACCATGAAGCGAAGGTGCTCCACCGACAGCGACTGCTCGTCCACCTCGCGGGCGTGACGAGTCTTGCGGTCGGTGGTGCTACCTGGCATGGTTACCTTCGGCACTACCAACCGGCCTTCCTTGTACCACACTCCGTTCTTCTCCTCGAACGGTGTTTTGGCGTGCAGCTCGGCCAACTCTTTATCGAGCGGTTGGAAGGTCTTGGCGAGGCCTAGCAGTCCTTCCGAGGCGATATTGGCCATGGTCGGAGCGCGTCCGTCGAGTTCCGGTGACTCGGCGGACGTTCGTCGAGTTGCAAGGACTCGCCGAATTGGCTCGTTTTCTACCGCAAATACGCGGGAGGGCAATAGCTGCCGCACGTTGTGCTCGCGCTCCTCGCCTGCCGGCTCCATGTCGCGACGCCGAGTCAGGGCGTCAGGCTCGCCGGCCTTATCCCCTGGCCGGTACTGCAACACGAAGTTGAAGTCTGCTAGCAACACCGCCCAGCGTGCCTGCCTGCCCGTGATGCGGCGTTGCGACTTGAAGTACTTGAGCGCCTCGTGGTCCGTGAGAATGACGAGCTGACTAGGCAGCCCTGCCAGCATATGGCGCCACTGGGTGAGGCATGCCACAACCGCGAGAAGCTCCTTGTCATGGATCTCGTAGTTCTTCTCGGCGGGCGCCATCTTCCGCGAGTAGTATGCGACCGGGTGCCACCGGCCCTCGTGTTCCTGCTTCAGGACCCCGGCAATGGCAAAGTCGCTGGCGTCCGTCTCGAGCCGCGTTGGCAGGTGGTAATCGAAGTGTCTTAGCACTCCTGCCGTCGTGAACGCTTGTATGAGCTTGTGGAAGGCCTGCTTGGCGTCTTCCGGCAGCTCGAACTTCTTGAAGCGTTCCGTTGGCTTCACCAGGGACGTGAGGGGCTTGGCGATCCGGGCAAAGTGGGAGATGAACCGCCGGTAGAAGTTCGCAAACCCAAGGAAGCGCTGGATGTCGTGGATCGACTCCGGCATAGGCCATTCCTTGACTGTGCGGACCTTCTCTGGGTCCATCCCAATTCCTGATGGCTTGATGATGTACCCCAGGAATTCGACCGTGTCGGTGTGAAAAGCACACTTGGACAGCTTGGCGAAGAGTCTGTGCTGCTTGAGCCTTGTGAGCACCTCTGTGACGTGCTTGATGTGCTCGTCGAGCGTGTCGCTGAAGATGAGGAAGTCGTCAAGGTACACTACCACGTACACCCCAATGATGTCGCGGTAGATGTGGTTGATGAACGACTGGAAGTGAGCTGGGGCATTTGCCAGGCCGAACGGCATCACCAAGTACTCGTATAGCCCAAGCTGGGTCCCAAATGCCGTCTTCCATTCGTCGCCACTTGAAATGCGAATCAGGTTGTAGGCTGCCTTGAGGTCCAGCTTCGAGTAGATCTTGGCCCTGCGAAGGAGGAATAGCTGCTCCTCGATGAGCGGCAGTGGCGCGCGATTCTTGATCGTAATCTCGTTGAGCCCTCTGTAGTCGACACAGAGACGAAGGCCGCCGTCCTTCTTGGGTACGAAGAGCACCGGTGACCGCGCCGGGCTCTTTGATGGCTGAATGAAGCCCTTGGCAAGATTCTCGTCCAAGTACTTGCGCAGTTCTGCCATTTCCTTGGGCCCCTTGAGGTACAGCGGCCCTTGAGGGGGCTTGCTGCCCTCAACCAAATCGATGCGGAGGTCATGATCCGTGTGGGGCGGCAGCCGGTCTGCTTCCACCTCGTCGAAGACGACTCGCAGATGCCTGTAAGGCTCTGGGATCTCTTCGACCAACACCGGCTTGTCGGGCTCCACCTCCATTTCCACCCCCTTGTCGGCTCCGGTAGGCACGAAACCGAATGCCGGGAGGGAATCCCATGGTTCCTCCAGGAGCATGAACCCAATTGGGCCGTCTTCGACGGCTGCCTGCAGCAGGCGTTCGGCGGATACAAACTCGTGGCCGTGGAGCCTCGCCGGAATTTGGCGTTCGGCAAATGGGGTGGCCTCGGCGGACCGGAGCGGCAATTCGCCGAGTGAGCGCGACTCGGCGAACGAATGTGGAGGTTCGTCGAGTGGCCGCGACTCGGCGGATGTCACCGAAATTCGCCGTGTGCCTTCTTCGACGGCTTTTGGTAGAAGCGACCCGTCATCTTGGGAGGCATGGTAGGCCTGCATCGGCCCTAGTAGCTCGAACTCGAGCTGCCCGGTCTCCCAATGGATAGTTGGTTTGAGCCGGCGTAGGGCCCGATACCCCAGGATGAAGTCGTAGTCGGCCACGTCCACTACCCACGCGGGCACCGGGCCGAGGTCGTGGCCCCCAATCGCTACACGGGTCATCGCCATGGACCGCGTGGTCATCTGGTGCCCGGTGACACCATGTATTGTTGTTGTTTTTGCTGTTTTTGATGGTATTTTGTGTTTGCGGGCGAACGAACCTGAGACTATGGACAGGCCAGCGCCGGTGTCGGCGAGGATGCGAGCCGGGTGGCCTTGGACCGTTCCGGTCAACTCGAGCACCGCCTTGCCGTCGCTGGCTGAGAAACAAAGAGCGCAATCTTGATATTTACAGATGGATGGCGTCCAGGGATGTAGGGCCATGCATGCCATTAGTGCATCGCCCCATAGCAGTTTTCCTGGGCGTCATCGTTGTCGTCTCGAGGAGCTGCGTGGGTGGCGGCCGCAGCAGGGCTTTCGAACTGGGTGAGGTCCAGGGGCTCTTGATCGACCGAGTCGTACCCGTAGTCCTCACCTTCGTCAGCCTGCTCCGCCTCCACGGCTTCCTCTGGAGGATGCTCGCCTTGCTGCGGGTCCTCGAGTGCCACCGCAACCCTTGGGCCAGCCGGTCTCGGGGTTGACGGCGGTGCCTTCCTGCTTGGGCAGTCTCGTGCCCAGTGGCCTGTGCCTTGGCACAGGTGACAAACCGTGCTGCCAAACGTCGTGGGTCCTGTGCCACTGGCCGGCGCGCGCGGCCTAAGGTTCTGCGCCAAGTGCGGCGGCAGGGGCCGGTTGCCGGGCCGATACGGCGTGCCAGGCGCCGGAGGGGCAGGCTGGCGGGGTGGACTAACCGTAGCGGGCCCTGCGGGGCGCTGACTTGCTGCCATGCCGCTGCGCGGGGCCGGTAGGCTTGGGTGCCTGGCGGCCGCCTGCTGCAGAGACATCCTCTGCCTGTCAATCTCCTCGACCTCGCGATACCAACCCCAGCGATCGCCGGGCGGGTTGCGCTCGAACTTCTCCTGCAGGCTGCGAGTCAGACTGCCTCGGAACAAGTCGATGAGCAACTCGGTGTCCTCGAGGTTGACCTGGCTCTCGAGATCGCGGAACCGTTCGACGTGGCGAGTGGCCGCGCCCGGCGTGTCGCTAGTGAGTCGGAGGGCCAACAGCTTGTTGTAGGCCTCCATCCTGACGTTGCGCGGGTTGTACTGCTCTGAGAGGCGCTTCGTGAAGAAGTGCCAGTCATGGAACAACTTGCCTTGGCGTGGCCGGTCGACTCGGAGCTTGGAGGTCCACCACTCGCGAGCGCTGCCGTCAAGCTGGGTGCCCGTGTAGTTGATCATCGTCTCGTGGTCGTAGACTCGGTTGAATTTGAACCAGGCCTCGGCCTCGATCACGAAGAGTTCGACGTCACGGGGGTTGAACTTGGGGAAGGGCGTCGAGAGGGACTTCTGCTGGCTAGGCGGAAGATCCTCCATCGCGATGGTATCATACTCCTCCCCGCCAGCGACGCCGTCCGTCCTCGGCTTCGTGTAGCGACTGCCAGTCGGAGTTGAGTACGTCTCGCGGTCGGTGTAGGTGCGCTCGTCATCGTCGGCGAAGGACACCGATCGGCGAGGGCGAGCCGCAGGCGTAGGTGTGGGCGGGTCGGCGAACGAGGATTCGTCGGCCTGCTCCTCGGGAACCTGCGAGAGACGCTCGGCAAGGTGCTGGCGGGCTCGGGCCGTCATGGCCTCTTGATTGGCCCGGTTGGTGAGCTCGAGCTGGGCTTTGACCAGGCTGATGAGCTCATCCAGCTTCTTGACGAGGGTCTCGTCCGCCATGGTGAGTCGTGGGGAGCTGCTTGAACGATCCACTCTAATGTCAGGGGTCGCGTGCCCGAAATCCTTATTCGGCGAGTGACGTGGACTCGGCGAATTATTTGACTCGTTCGGCGAGTGGCGTGGACTCGACGGATCGCCTGATTTATTCGGCGAGTCGACGCGACTCAACGGATATCGGCTGACCACTGTGAGCACCCCGTTCAGAGGTAGCGCGGCACGACTCGATTGCTGCAGACGCCTTTGGGCGTCGTGGGAAGGACTTCCGTCTTTGCACGAGTGCTCGTAATGCTCAGACAGTTGTCGAGGCACTGGTGGAGGTTCCAGGGCCGCAGTGGAGGTACTGCCTACGGTGTAGGTGCCGTAGCGTCGATGAAGGTGTCGACGACGTCTGAAGCGGTGATACAACACACACGCAAGTAGTAGCAACGCCCTGCGATTGCTACTGTGAGACGAGGTAACTGAAAGACAGTGATACTGACGAATGATAACGACTGAGTGATGTAAAGTAAAGTAGAGTGGATGGGGCGCAGCCCCATCGCACTCGATGAGCCGAAGCTATAAGTACTTGCCCTCACCAGGAGGGCCAGCGTGTGGCAAGGTGCCGTCTCGAACGGCCCCTGCTAGCATCTCATTGATGCCAGGAGGTTTCGCCCACCCCCTCGGGCTCAGGCCTCCTCTCGTGCATGACTCCCCTTTGCACGTTACACTCGTTGCCCCCTGGGCCAACGAGCACCCCTCTCCTCCTCCCCTTCGTCTCCGAGCCGGGTACGTCCATCGTATGACCCGCTCGTTGTTTTCCGGGGTCGCCGCAGGCCGTCCGTCGAGTGGGCCTCACTCGGCGAATTATTGACGGCATTCGTCGAGTGGCCTCCACTCGCCGGACCGCGCCTTGGCGCGCTCGTAGCCCCCTACTACGGATTTTCGCCTGCGCCCTCCACACGTGCCTGCGTCGATCAGGGTCTGATCCAGGCCTGTAACACGGAGGTCATGATCCGTATGAGGCGGTAGCCGGTCTGCCTCCACCTTGTCGAAGACGCCTCGCAGGTGCCTGTAAGGCTCTGGGATCTCTTCGACCGACACCGGCTTGTTGGGCTCCACCTCCATCTCCACCCCCTTGTCGGCTCCGGTGGGCACGAAACCGAACGCCGGGAGGGAATCCCATGGATCCTCTAGAAGCATGAACCCAATTGGGCCGTCTTCAACGGCTGCTTGCATCAAGCGTTCGGCGGATACAAACTCGTGGCCGTGGAGCTTTGCCGAAGTTTGACGTTTGGCGGGTGGGGTCGACTCAACGGACAGGAGCGGTAATTTGCCGAGTCGGCGCGTCTCGGCGGACGAAGGTGGAGGCTCGGCGAGTGGGTACAACTCGGCGGACACCACCAAAATTCGCCGAGCGCCTTCCTTGACAGCTCTCGGTAGAAGCGACCCGTCATCCTGGGACGCGTTATAGGCCTGCATCGGCCCTAGCAGCTTGAACTCGAGTTGCCCGGTATCCCAATGGATAGTTGGTTTGAGCCGGCGTAGGGCCCGATACCCCAGGATGAAGTCGTAGTCGGCCACGTCCACTACCCATGCGGGCACCGGGCCGAGGTCGTGGCCCCCAATTGCTACCCGGGTCATCGCCATGGACCGCGTGGTCATCTGGTGCCCGGTGACACCATGTATTGTTGTTGTTTTTGCTGTTTTTGATGGTATTTTGTGTTTGCGGGCGAACGAACCTGAGACTATGGACAGGCCAGCGCCGGTGTCGGCAAGGATGCGAGCCGGGTGGCCTTGGACCGTTCCGGTCAACTCGAGCACCGCCTTGCCGTTGCTGGCTGAGAAACAAAGAGAGCAATCTTGATATTTACAGATGGATGGCGTCCAGGGATGTAGGGCCATGCATGCCATTAGTGCATCGCCCCATAGCAGTTTTCCTGGGCGTCATCGTTGTCGTCTCGAGGAGCGGCTTGGTTGGCGGCCGCAGCCGGACTTTCAAACTGGGTGAGGTCCAGGGGCTCTCGGTCGACCGCGTCATACCCGTAGTCCTCCCCATCGTCAGCCTGCTCCAATTCCCCGGCCTCCTCTGGAGGATGCTCGCCTTGCTGCGGGTCCTCGAGTGCCACCGCAACCCTTGGGCCAGCCGGCCTTGGGGTTGCCGGCGGTGCCTTCCTGCTTGGGCAGTCTCGTGCCCAGTGGCCTGTGCCTTGGCACAGGTGGCAAACCGTGCTGCCAAACGTTGTGGGTCCTGCGCTACCGGCCGGGGCGCGTGGCCTAAGGTTCTGCGCCAAGTGCGGCGGCAGCGGCCTGTTGCCGGGCCGGTACGGCGTGCCAGGCGCCGGAGGGGCAGGCTGGCGGGGTGGACTAACCGTAGTGGGCCCTGCGGGGCGCTGACTTGCTGCCATGCCGCTGCGCGGGGCCGGTAGGCTTGGGTGCCTGGCGGACGCCTGCTGCAGAGACATCCTCTGCCTGTCAATCTCCTCGACCTCGCGATACCAGCCCCAGCGGTCGCTGGGCGGGTTGCGCTCGAACTTCTCCTGCAGGCTGCGAGTCAGACTGCCTCGGAACAAGTCAATGAGTAGCTCGGTGTCCTCAAGGTTGACCTGACTTTCGAGGTCGCGGAACCGCTCGACGTGGCGAGTGGCCGCGCCCGGGGTGTCGCTAGTAAGGCGGAGAGCCAACAGCTTGTTGTAGGCCTCCATTCTGACGTTACGCGGGTTGTACTGTTCTGAGAGCCGCTTCGTGAAGAAGTGCCAGTCATGGAACAGCTTGCCCTGGCGGGGCCGATCGACCCGGATCTTGGAGGTCCACCACTCGCGAGCGCTGCCGTCCAGCTGGGTGCCCGTGTAGTTGATCATCGTCTCGTGGTTGTAGACTCGGTTGAATTTGAACCAAGCCTCGGCCTCGATCACGAACAGCTCGACGTCACGGGGGTTGAACTTGGGGAAGGGCGTCGAGAGGGACTTCTGCTGGCTATGCGGAAGATCCTCCAGCGAGATGGTATCGTACTCCTCCTCGCCTGAGGCGGCCTCCGTCCTTGGCTTCGTGTAGCGACTGCCAGTCGGAGTCGAGTACGTCTCGCGGTCGGTGTAGGTGCGCTCACTACCGTCAGCGAATGACACCGATCGGCGAGGACAAGCAGCAGGCGTAGGAGTGGGCGGGTCGGCAAACGAGGATTCGTCGGCCTGCTCCTCGGGAGCCTGCGCGAGACGCTCGGCAAGGTGCTGGCGGGCTCGGGCCGTCCTGGTTTCTTGATTGACACGGGTGGTGAGCTCGAGCTGGGCCTTGACCAGGCCGATGAGCTCGTCCAGCTTCTTGACGAGGGTCTCGTCCGCCATGGTGAGTCGTGGGGAGCTGCTTGAACGATCCACTCTAATGTCAGGGGTCGCGTGCCCAAAATCCCTTATTCGGCAAGTGACGTGAACTCGACGAATGACTTGATTTATTCGGCGAGTGGCGTGGACTTGCCAAGTGGCTTGAGTTGTTCGGCAAGTCGACGCGACTCAACGGATAACGGCTGACCACTGTGAGCACCCCATTCAGAGGTAGCGCGGCACGACTTGATGGTTGCAGACGCCTTGGGGCGTCGTGGTGAGGACCTCCATCTTTGCACGAGTGCTCGTAATGCTCAGACGGTTGTCGGGCACTGGTGGAGGTTCCAGGGCCGCAGTGGAGGTACTGCCTACGGTGTAGGTGCTGTAGCGCCGATGGAGGTGTTGACGGCGTCTGAAGCGGTGATACAACACACACGCAAGTAGTAGCAACGCCCTGCGATTGCTACTGTGAGACGAATTGACTGAAAGACAGTGATACTGACGAATGATAACGACTGAGTGCTGTAAAGTAAAGTAGAGTGGATGGGGTGCAGCCCCATCGCACTCGATGAGTCGAAGCTATAAGTACTTGCCCTCACCAGGAGGGCCAGCGTGTGGCAAGGTGCCATCTCGGACGGCCCAGCCAGCATCCCATTGATGCAATGAGGTTTCGCCCACCTCCCCGAGCTCGGGCCTCCTCCTGTGCATACCTCCCTTTTGCACGTTATGCTTGCTGCCCCTGGGGCAACAAGCACTCCTCTCCTCCTCCCCTTCGTCTCCGAGCCGGGTCCGTCCATCGTATGACCTGCTCGTGGTTTTCCGGGGTTGCCGCAGGCCGTTCGTCGAGTGGGCCTCACTGGGCGAATTGCTTGCAAAATTCGTCGAGTGGCCTCCACTCGCCGGACCGCGACTTGGCGCGCTCGCAGCCCGGGCGCCAGGTTTTTGCCTGCGCCCTCCACACGTGCCCGCGTCGATCAGGGTCTGATCCAGGCCCGTAACACATAGCGTAGGAAAGCGTGGAACAAGTTTGAGACCTGTGAAGAAGCATGGTTGATGCCTTGAGGTAGAAAAGAGCAATCCTGCTGCAAAAAAGATGGTGGTGGTTAAGAAGGGAGAATTGTGTTTCCATAAAAGCAAAGTAAAAATGGCTGTTCTGTGCGTGTGGCAAACAAAAGCGCATCCGCTCAGCGTGCATTTTCCTGGCCACATCTACGTGAACTAAGCGAACTACGTCACCGGCAATTTATTGCCCTTGACAAAAAGAAAGGACGGTTTTCCATCGCTGTTTTCCAACAAGCTCCCGTAACACCGTTTTCCAACAGAAAGACCATACTCCAACAGAGCCGCCAAAGGACGCGCCTCTCAATCTTACTTCTAGCTCTGATGATCTTGGACATTGCGTCTCGGACGAGTGCGCAATCATCTACGCTCAACTGCTACGACGGAACGGGCTGCAGCAATTAGCGGAGCGGAACACGGACTGCTAGGGAAACGATCCTGACTGCTGCAACTGTACCACAGACGAGAAAGGGTATCGACTGCGGTTGAGGCTTTACCAGGCGTCGTGAGCGATCCGCCAACGGCTTGGCCCGCGGCGTTCGCAGACCGATGTCTGCCACAAGTTTGTTCTGTTCGTCTACCGAGGTTGTGCTACAGATGGCCAGTTTGTCTTGAACGTTGTCATCGGAGTATTCAACATGGGATCGCGAGAGAGCAGCCCGTCCGCAGGTGGCTCCGTTACTGGGCCCCGTCGCAACTATCTTGCCAGCGAGCCGACGTCGGATGGCAAGATCATCGTCTACCGATTGCAAATGGGCACGGAAAAAGCCAAGGCGTACAAAGCCTTGCCTAAGGATCAGCAAAGGCGCTTCATCATCGACAACTACGACGAGAAGATGATCCGCCAGCCTTTCAACTCGCATCAGGCGTGAGGAGTCACATTGTAGAGTAGCACGGCCGTTGTGGAGGCAGCGCTGTATTTTTTCGGACGGTAGCCAAACGCCGAGTGGAGCGAAGGCTGGAGCAGAGCGGCCGCGGTGATCGTTGAGTGAGCGTAAGGCATGTGACTTTAAAAAACGGCGCTCGGAAAAGTGGAACGGCTGGCTGGTCTTCGGATCGGGCCCGTTGGGTCGGGGCGGAGGCTTGAGGCTGGGACGTCACAATTCGGCCGCAGGGCGAGGGCGAGGGCTGCGCTGTTCTGTTACTTTGCGTTTGCGCCGCGCCGCGCTGCCATGCCACCTTGGCTCGGCGGACGCAACTCAGTCGGCACACTGGCAGGGCCACCGTCGACACCATCACATCGCTTCTTTGCTTCTTCCTCATCGCTCCGGTCCGGTCACTCGCTCGCATCATCACCTCTGCTCTTATTCCAACACGGGCTCAAGGGCTTCGCGCGCTACGCCGCCAACGCGCAACACCACCACCTGCCCCACGCCGTGCTCATCACCTCTGTATCCTTATAGACTCGACAACAACGCTCTGTAGATCCATCCCTCCGCTGTACCACCATACCCATTCCCTTCGCTTGACACGCTCCACGCGCAGCCGCTTTCGTCATCGTCGGTCAACCTCGGCAAACCAGCATCCGACATCCTCTTCTATACAGCCGTCGCCGTCAGCCGCCAGACCGGTCTCGAAGCGCCGACTTTTCATTCCGCCTTTCTTCCCCGCATCAGCTTGCTAGGAATGCAGCGGTAGCTCCGACTCGGTAGTCGCATCCTCTCTGCACACTCTCACCTACGCCTCTGCACCTCAGACGTTGCTATTCCAGATCCGCAACTGCATCCTTCAGAGCCGACGCGATCCATCAGGCTTCAACGACAGGCATCCGTCGATCTCAGACATCGTCGACGTATCCAGTGATCAGCACCGCACCACATGGCCGGGCGACCAGGCACCGCCAGCAGCATGCATGGCCGCATGCTCCACAGTCCTGGTCCCATGCATCTCAACGGCCTCGACGCTGGCAATGCCAACGCCAACGGCTCTAACGGCGCCCCTCCTGGCATGGGCGGCTCCCTTGCCGGCGTAGACCTAGGGCCCTCCATGCTCTCCGCTGCCGGCCCTCCTCCGAACGCTGGCCCCACGATGCCCGCAGGAACTGGGCCTGGCGGCACGCCGACTACGGCGCTCAGCGTGTACCACCTCATCACCCAACTCTGCCAGCGACCCGAACCCAACGCCATCCGCAAGCAGGGTTCCGCGTCGCCGCGCCCGGCCTCCGGCGTCACCGACTCTGCCAACAACCAGAACGGCAACTCTCAAAACGCGGCCGACCACGAGGCTTCCACGCCACCCAGCGATCTCGACACCCTTCCGGGCTCGTCCGCCCAGCGGGAGCACGCGCTGCTCGAGCTGAGCAAGAAGCGCGAGCAGTACGAGGACCTCGCGCTTGTGCTCTGGCACAGCTTCGGAGTCATGTCGTCGCTGCTGCAGGAGATCGTCTCGGTCTATCCGCTCCTCTCGCCGCCCGCGCTCACCGCCCAGGCCAGCAATCGTGTCTGCAATGCGCTTGCACTGCTCCAGTGTGTGGCCAGCCACAGCGAGACACGCGGTCTCTTCCTCCAGGCGCACATCCCGCTCTTCCTCTATCCGTTCCTCAACACCACCTCCAAGACGCGTCCGTTCGAGTACCTGCGCCTCACCTCGCTCGGCGTCATCGGTGCGCTGGTCAAGCAGAACGACAACTCGGACGTGATCACGTTCCTGCTCTCGACCGAGATCATCCCGCTCTGCCTGCGCATCATGGAGACCGGCTCGGAGCTGTCCAAGACGGTGGCCATCTTCATTGTGCAGAAGATCCTGTTGGACGACATGGGTCTGGCGTACATCTGCCAGACGTACGAGCGCTTCTACGCCGTCGGCACCGTGCTGAGCAACATGGTCTCGCAGATCGTCGAGAGCCAGGCGGTGAGGCTGCTCAAGCACGTCGTGCGCTGCTATCTGCGCTTGAGCGACAACCCGCGTGCGCGCGAGGCGCTGCGCGCGTGTCTGCCCGGCCCGCTGCGCGACGCCACCTTTAGCCAACTGCTGAAGAACGACCACATCACAAAGAGGTGCCTCGCTACGCTCCTTCTCAACCTTTCGGACCGCGTCGAGCAGTAAGCCCGGCCAAGATGCCCTTTGGCATACAAAATTCTACAACCCTACCAGGCCGAGGCACATCCCCGGCGATGGAGTGTCCGCTATGCTTTCGCCGTCCACAGTGACGATATCGATGCGCGTTAATGTCAAAGTCGTGAGGCGTATGGATGTCGATGGTTGCGATTGCGTGTGGAAACTCAGTAGATCTGTTAGGTGTGTAGAAAAAGGGGAGAGGTGACGTTCAGTAATGCGGATGCGTGAGAGAATGCGGTGCGGAGGATGGATGGTGGGGTCGCTTACTTCGTCGAAGGGTCTTGTGTCTTTGAAGCAGCTGTGCCAGACCTCGTCTACGGTTTGTTCGGCCTTTTGCCTATCGCCGTTGCAGGCTGGATTTGCGAGGATGCTGAGGATGGCGCGGCGCTTGACGCACTTTTGGTGTTGGAGTTTGAAGCCGTAGATGCGCCGATGGAACTCGCGGGCGAAGCTGCAGTCTCCGCTGAGGCTGGCCGCTCGGATTTCGGAGCAGGCGTGGTGACGAAGATCGGACCAATCGACAAGGAAGCGGCAATGATCAAACCAGTGCACCATCTCGTGAGACAGCGTCTGCTCCAGATGCGCCTTTGACATGATGTGGTTGGAACAGAGCAGGATCGACGAATGGCTCGTTGGCTCGGACGGTGCCGAGGGCGAAAAGCCTCCGGCGATCCCGGGCGGACACGGCGCAATGACGATCTTGGGCTCAACCGGCAGCGACGATGTTGAGGACGAGCTAGATGCTGCGGCAGCATCGGTTCGGGGCTTGAGCGGATCGCAGTCGAGTAGCGACAGATGCTTGGCCATGAAGCGCACCATGGGCGAGGTACGCATGAGTTGATCGGTCCACTGCTCGCATCGCTCCCGCTCCACCGTCTCGTCCGCCGTCTCCAGTTCTCGCGGCACGTACGATGTCATGATCGAACCCCCAAAGAGCCAGCAGGATCCTGCTCTACCAAGGATGAAGAAAAGCCGTATGCCGTGATGGTGTTACTTCGGCAAGCCATTCATTGTTCTGCCACCTGCGGCCTCCACCAAAACCCAAGTTGGGACGGCTCTTCCGAAAATTGCGGTCCAGCACGCCACGCCAAAAAAATCTGTGTTAGACTGCAGTGCAGAGGCGAGACCGCCAGGGTCTCGGAGGTCCCGAGCGTCGGATGTGCCGGCGACAGCCCTAGCCGCTTCGACGTCGGCACCTCGCACTACTTTGGTCCATCACCTCTCCTCCTAGTCAGACGGCAGCGGATACATCGGACGACATCCGACTCGACTGCATTTACCGCTTGGCGTGCTCGATTCGACTCAGCTCCGACTGCCGTTGCCTCGCTCCATCACACATCGCCGTCCGGGCAGCGAAGCACGCTTCGAACGGCAGCAGAGCCGAGCCACCATGGGCTACATCCCTTCGTTCGGCTCCATCGTGCGCGTCGTCGGCGGCCTGCTCGTCGTCAGCCTCATATCCACCGCCGGCCTCCTCTACCGATACCAGACCTCGCTCATCTACCCGGCCTCCTTTCCGCCCGGCTCCAAGGCCGAGGTCAGCACGCCCGACGAGTATGACCTCCCCTACACCGAGGAGGAGCTCATCACGCCGGACTCGGAGAAGCTCCGCGTATTCGTCCTGCTTCAGGGCACCAAACTCGCTCAGCGCAGACCGACGCCCAAGATCCAGACGCTAGACGACGAAAAGACCGCGTCTCCGACCCAGGTCGAGCGCAAGTCCACCCCGACCCAGACTGGAATCGCACCTCTCGACGTCACCGATGCGGACCTGGCGAGTAAACGACCCACCGTCCTCTTTCTTCATGCCAACGCAGGCAACATGGGTCACAGGCTGCCCTTGGCTGCCGTCTTCTTCAAGCGCTTCGGCTGCAACGTCGTGATGCTCAGCTACCGCGGCTACGGCTTCTCCACAGGCTCGCCCAACGAAAGGGGCATCAAAATCGACACGCAGACCACACTCGACTTTATCCGCTCGCATCCGGCGCTCGCCTCGACCGTACTCGTGGCGTACGGACAGAGCATCGGGGGTGCGGTCGCCATCGACCTCGCCGCGCGCAATCCCGCGTCGGTGCATGCACTCGTCCTCGAAAACACCTTTCTCAGTATCCCCGAGCTCATTCCCCACGTCCTCCCGCCCGTGCGGCCATTTGCGTTCCTGTGCCGCGAGTACTGGAACTCGCGCATCGCCATCGGCAAGATCGCGCCCAAGGTGCCGGCGCTCTTCCTCTCGGGAAGGCAGGACGAGTTGGTGCCACCCGCACACATGGACGCGCTCTTCGCCGCATGCCAGAGCACCGTCAAACACTTCCAGCCCTTTGCCGACGGCACGCACAACGACACATGTATCAAGCCGAAGTACTTTGAGACCATCGGCGAGTTCCTCCTCGCCCACGTCGTCACCCTAGTCCAGCACCGCGCCGCTGCTCCCGAGCCCAACAAGCCAACGTCGCAAGAGACGCGCGACAGACTCGGCGCACGCAGGGATGCCAGCGGCGACGAGTCCGACGAGTGGGTCCAGATGAGCCACTCCGAGGTGCGCGACCCCGCAAAGCTCGCCGACGCTGCCCGCACCATCGACTCCTCCGCACCCACCCTCAGCAAGGCCCCCGAGCTCTGATCCTGCATCAGCCCTCGCTCTTTACCCTCGTCACTACAGCGTCTAGACCTGATTCTGGCTGTCAGCATGCAATTCAAGCAAATCTTTCATCATCGTCACAGGTGCAAGGCGGAAGAGGGGGAAGGTTGCAAAGAATGTGATTGAGAGGGTGTGTCCGTGACAAAGTAAAGAGAGACAAGCAGATGCATGGAAAAAGGGAGAGTCTGTGGTGTCGAGACGTATCTTGCGGAGCAGGTGCGCGGAGAAGGGATGGGCAAATGGTGGTGCCGGGGAATCCAAGAGGAGGAAACCTGGGCCCGAAGCTCATTCGCCCGCCTCGGCCTTCTCCCGTTCTGAACTGTCCAGTTGCAAGCCAGCGCTCGTTTACTTGCACGAAGCGAGGATGCAGACGTTTGCCTTGCCTCCGCTGGCGTCGACGCCGACATTCTTGTTGCCGCCCTTGCCATCACCGCCTTCGTTGTTGGTGGTGGTGGTGGTGGTGGAGGTCTGCTGCGAGTTGTCGATGCTCGTCTGCGAGTTGTCTTGGAGGTTCTTGGACTGGTCGACGTTGTTGCTGTTCTTCTGCGACTGGTCAACATTGTTGCTGTTGGTCTGCGACTTGTCGACGTTGTTGCTGTTGGTCTGCGAGTTGTCCTGGTAGTTCTTGGACTTGTCGACGTTGGTGGTCGAGTTGTCGTTGTACGTCTTGTTCGAGTTGTCGTTGTTGTTGGTCTGGTGGATGTTGTTCTCGGTGTTGTTCTGCGTGTTTGTCTGGTCGCCAGAGACGTTGGTCTGGTCAATGTTGTTCTGCGTGTTGTTCTGGTCGCCAGCGATGTTGGTCTGGTGAATGTTGTTGTTGGTGGTCGTCTGGTTGGTGTTGTACGTGTCGTGCGAGTCGTGCGTCGACTGGTCAATGTTGGTCGTGTTGTTGTTGGTCACCGACTCGGACTTGGAGTTGTCGTACGAGTTGTTGTACACGTAGGTCGGGTTGTATCCACCACCGCTCGAGCTCGACGAGGCCGAGGCTGAGCTCTGCGACGAAGCAGAGGCTCCGGAGGACGAACCAGAGCCAGAGTGGGAACCAGAGCTGGAGCCCGAGCTGGAGCCCGAGCCGGAGGACGAGCCAGAGCTGGCGCCCGACGACGAGCCAGAGCCAGAGTAGGAGCCGGCGCTAGAGCCCGAGGCGGCGTACGATCCCGAGCCCGAGCCAGACGACGAGTAAGAGCCCGAGGAGGCGCCAGACGAGGCACCCGAGGAGGCGCGCGACGAGCCACCGGACGAGCTACCGGACGAGCTGCCAGACGATGCACCGGAGGAGGCGCCCGACGCGGCACCGGCAGAACCAGCGGAAGAGCCCGAGGAAGAGCCGCCGGCAGCGTTGCGGTTGACGCAGAAGCAGATGCTCTGGTCATCGTCGTTGACGGTCCACTGGTTGTCGCCGGACTTGCCAGCGGTGGAGGCGGCACGCTTCTGGAGGTCGGAGCTCCAGAATTCGGAGCGCTTGAGGATCTCAAAGGCACGCTCGATCTCGTCGGGGGTTGCGCGCGGGATCAGGTCCTGGCGAGCGGCCAGGGCGCGACGACGTCGCATAGCCTGGGAGAAGGTCGAGGCGGCTTTGGGACGCACATCGGCCGAAGGGGCAGCGGAGACAGTCTGCAGGGTGGCGAGCAGAAGCACAGCGAAGGGGAGGAGGGCGAGAAGGCCCCGGATAGCTTGGACCATGTTGCTGGCGAGTGAAGGGTGTGCTAGGGTATAAGCGGAGGGCGCAGGTTGAAACTAGTTGGGAGACGGAGGAAGAAAACGAGGCGGGGATGGACCGACGTCGAAGGCCAGGCTTTTATGGTTTCTCGAGGAGCGCCTCGAGACGGATCGATGCTGAGAGCGGAATAGCATCAGCGCAGAGCCGGCCGCATGGGCCGAGAGCAAATCCACGGGGAGAGCTGAGGGCTGGTACATTGGCTGTGTGGTTGATCACAGTGCATCGGAAGTCGAAAGGAGTGCGCTTGGGCTGCGAGCGAAGAAAGGCAAGCTATAATGCAGAGCAAAAGTGGCTGGAATGGCCGGACCAAGATGGTGCGAGACAAAGGGAAGGAGCGGGAGACGATCCGGCAGGCTGGTGCATGATGCATGGTGCCCCGTGCTGAATGTGTGCGAAGCTGAGAGGGCGATGGCCAGCGCAAGATTGTCCGAAGATCACGCGGATCATGAGGCACGCAGCGAGAAGTGCGTGCGAGGTAAGGAGAAAGCAGCATGTTGCGCTGAGGTTGGACGGGGAGGGATCGACATTGGATGTGCAAATTGAATGATTGCCCTCCTAGCGTTGAGCTGTGCGATGTGCGGTCGTCTTCCAGGGGTGTGCAGTGGAGGTGCATCAAGGCGCCGTCTAAGCGACGTGTTCCTGGGACAGGCTGCAGGGTTGGTGTATGGGTCGCATTCGTCCCACGCTTCCCGCTGCTGCAGGCAGAAGGAGGACGGATGGTGAGGGCGGACGAGGGCGTGCATGGCGGGCGGCGCTGGCTGACAGCTGGGAGGCGTCGGTGGGCGGCGGGCGGCGGGCGGCGGGCGGAAGATGGGCGGGGCTGCAGCAGCAAGCGTGGAGCAGTCGTCGCCTGGCGCCGTTGCAGGCAACTCAAATTGGATCTCCGCTCTCCCCGCCGCAGACGCGACGAACGGGAAGAAAGGGTTCGCACGGCCAACGACGACGACGAGCGCTGTTGGACTTTCTTGGCCAAGGTTCCAGGCCTGCCCGCTCCTTTGTTGGTCTCCGCCTGGCTGTTTGTTCTGCGCAGCCCTGTCGGCGTCCTCCACCGCTCCGACCCGACGAGAGCAGGCTGCGAAGCGCAGCATCAGGCCGTGGGAACTTTGAAATGACTCTTCACCCTTCGTCACGCGCACCTGCAGAGCAGACCGATGTGGTGCTGTCAACTAGCTCCATTTGTCGGGTAAGGGGCTCAAGCGTCTACTGCTACAGTAGCGCATGGTGACCTGTGCTGCTGCGGAACCGGGCCGAGAGGGCCGAGAGGGAACAAAGAGGCAAGGGGTCATCCGAACGGCGGCACCCGATCCCAAGCCACACGCCCGCAAACGAGAAGCGGCAGTCAAGTGCAACGGAAAATGCAAACGATTTCGTCACGCTCGGGACCTCCCGTGGCGTCAACTTGGCGCGAGCCATCTTCTCGGCCCGTGGTCTGCCTTGGCTCGAGTGTCCAATTTTCCACAGGCCACACCCGACGGCCCGACCTCGTGCAGCCCTCTGTCCCTCTCTTCGGTATACTCGCCCTCGTCAGACGTCGAGGTGGAGCGAGATGCCCGGTCCTCGAACGTGTGCTTCGGAGGCTTGCCGCTTGCTCTCCCCGGACTCACGCCACTTTCCAGCGGCCGCAGTCGGCTCACCAAGCACACTGGAAATGGCACGCATGAGATGGATGCTTCTTTCAGTCTCGGTCATCACAGGAGGGGCGCTGGGGTGTTCCGCGGAGACAATCTTTGGGCCGAAACAACCCGTTGCAGTAGCTTTCCGGCTTCTGATGCCCTCGTCAGATGCGCTCGCTCGGCACGTCTGAGAGTCACGCCAACGCTGGTACATTTAGACGAGCGATCGACGTGCAAGGAGATTCGCGAGCAACATGTGCTCAACGCCACTCTCGAGCCGAGCATGCTTCTTTCGCGGCTTCGGCCATCATGATCGACGCTAGCTGCATCCCCCTCCCCCTCCTTGCACCCTGGCTCCCCTGCACCCTCGCTTTGAAGCATGCGCCCTTCGCCAATTCCCAATTCCGCTCCCACCAATTCCGAGTCCCTCGGAATCCTACCTCCCTTCCTATCGGATCATCGCATACTTTCTGCATCTGCAATGCCCGATCGATCCCCCTTTCCCCTTCCTGCTTCTGGATCGGCGATGCATGTCGCGCGACATCGAGATGCACTCCACCCTCCACCTCGCGTGCGGTTTCCCCGCAAAAAGAACATGTCAAGAGCTGCCGTGAGTTCCATGCGCCGCTCGCATGTCGCTCGGACCAATGCTTCCTCACTCTGGGCACCCTATTCAGGGTCGCAAAGGGAGCTTGCTCGATGCGAAATCACCAGGCTTCATCCTGCTGGTGCCTCGTCCGCGAGAAATCCGCGTACCATGTCCGGTGTCCCACAACTCTAACGCTCTCATCGCGGCGCGAAAAAGCTTAAAGGCCACTGGCGCCTCTGCTCGCAGCTCGAGCCCGGCCTCACACGGGAGGCACTTCATTCGTTGCACCATCCACCCCCACATCCTTGCGTCCAGTCCCAAGCTCTTACCATGCCACACTCGCTGCAGGCCCAGGCACTCGTCATCGAGGAAGCGCACGGACCCTTCAAAATCGCCGACATTGAGCTCGACCTCGACAAGCTCAAGTCGGACGAGGTCATTGTCCGCTACCATCACACTGGTGTCTGGTGAGTCGCCTACCACCATACTGCATTGCCATCGGCCTCGGACTTTGAGCACTAATAGAAAACATCCTTATCACTGCTTCAATCGCCTTGTATTCTGTCCTGCCTCAAGCCACACCGACATTCATTGTCGCAACCACGCTACACCCCAGCTTCTTCCAGCTATCTACGGCCATGAAGGCGCTGGAACTGTCGAACATGTCTCTAGCACCTACAAAGGTCCTCTCAAGGTTGGAGACTCGGTTCTCGCCAGCTTCTGCAGCTGCGGCGGCTGCAACAATTGTCAGTCTAGCCGTCCGGCTTACTGCGACATCTTCGTCCCTATGAGTAAGTGTTCGCCCCGTTGCCCAATCACTTCGCTGGCCCCACTCGACCTGTCTCACAAATACTCCTCCTCCTCTGCTGACTTCAGACCTGGCGCACTTCACCAAGGAGATGCAGCAGGTAAAAGTGCCTTACCAGATCCAAGGCGGTGCCAAGGGCGAAGCTCTCATAAAGTACTTTGGCCAGAGCTCCTTCTCGAGCCGAATGGCTGTGACCGATCGCAGCGTGAGTCGCACCGTTCCTTGAACTCGTCGCCAATCATTGCGCGGATCATTGACTGACGCTTGCATCTTCAAACGGTGCACCATACTGGCAACAGCTGACCAAGTTCAGCTCCAAGGTATCGACCAAGCTTGTCTGTGCTTTGGCATGTGGCTTCCAAACAGGCTTTGCGACTGTCTTCGAGAAGGCGCCCTCCGACCGGCCACGTTCGTTCGATCTGTTCGAGTCGGCGGGTGTGCCCGTCCCCGCTTCAGCAAAGACTGCCGTTCGCTATGAGCGCAGCAAGCAGACGCTGATTGTGACCGGCCTCGGTGGTGTCGGTTTGGGTGCCATCTACGGCGGAAAGATCCTCGGCTTCGGCTCTGTGATCGCGTGCGACCTCAACGATGGCCGTCTCGAGCTCGCCAAGGAGGTTGGAGCCACTCACACTCTCAACGTCAAAGGGCTCGACGCTGCGGCGTTTGCCGCCAAGATCAAGGAGCTCAGCGCTGACGGACGTGGTGCTTCGCTAGCCATCGAAGCCAGCGGTGCGCCAGTCGCCATGGGAAACGTAATCATGGCCCTCGCTGTGGGAGGACGATCCGTTGTCGTCGGTGCACCACCTCCGGAGGCTCCGCTCCCCGTACCCCACGCCCACATACTCGTGAGTACACGTTCTGGACTTTTGACACCGCGCTCATTCTTTGCTCACAAAAAAGTCCGCAACGGTCTCCGCCTTCGTCTCGCCAGGCACAAGCAACATCCGTCGAAGGTCTCCTGATGGGTACGTTCTGACTCATTCACACCCTCCCTTGGCTGTGCAGAATGCTGACACCTCTTCGTTCCTCTGCTTGGCTCAAATCTGGTCAGGCAATTCGTTGCCGGAGGTCACGGTTCCCTATCTCGTCAGCAAGCTCGAAGCTGGCGAGCTCGCTTTCCTCGAAAAGATGGTCAAGGTGTATAAGCCCGCCGACATGAACACCGCGGTGGAGGACCAGGAGAGCGGCAAAGTGATCAAGCCCGTGATCGAATGGGACTAGGGCTCATCGCGATAGGGCCTCGTCTCATCAAAGATTGGCATCCAACAGGGTGCGTCTGTTTGTCTGGTCAGCATGTATCCAGGTCACGACGCCGACATCTAATCCTTCTTGTAAAAATTGGAACGAAATGTGTGGTATGAATTTTATCGATGTCAAAGTGTAAACATCCGGACAAACCTGCTGAGACGAGCGGCTATGCTCCGGTATCAGACTGACGATGGGTAAGAAGACGAATGAGAACAGCAAGTGCTAGTATGTGCTTATCAAGATCCAGGACATGTGCCATTGCCCTCGAGCAAAGTCGCATTCAGGTCCTTGGCAACGGCCTCAATTGACGACGAGTGGGCGACATCAAAGACTTTGAACGCCGGTCCAGGCTTGTCGAAGCAGTAGCGGCCCGTGAAAGTGATGAACGTGGCGGTATCTTGGCAAATGGATTCGACACGAAGGTCTTCGGTGTAGCTGCCAAAGAGGATCTTTTCATCGGGAGGGTCGTCGGCGACCGCGCCTGTGACGTTGATCGGACCGTTGACGAGGTGCCATTCAAGCTCGAGCAAAGCGGGCTTATGGATGTACTTGATCAGCTGCTCATGCAGGATGGTTCCGGCGAAGTCGATCTCACGCACAGAGCCGACCGTGTTGTCTGGCCCTCGCGTCGCGTTTGGAGGAAGGCCAATCTAGAGGAAGCAGATGCGGGACAAGCGGTGGACACATCCGAAGTGCGAGATTGTCGGCGTGCAGCAGAATTCGGCATCGCAACGATGCATGTTGGTCAGCCTTCGCGCACCTTGTACCTGTGCAAGTCGTGACGCAGGATTATAAATACTCACGTACCAAACTTCGTCGAAGAAAGATCCGACCTTGGCGAAGAACTCCTTGGCCGGCACGTCGTAGCGAGCGGTGTAGACCTCGAAGCCAGGAGTGGTTCCGGCTGGGCACTTGGGATCGATTTTGTATTGCTGCACATTGTTCCGGGCGCTCGGGCTCGGAACGGAGATGGGGCTGGTAGCACCCAGCAGGGGCATGAGTGCGGCGAGGAGTCCAAGTGACCACATTTTGCGCGGAGATCCTGTGTCAGGCGAGAGTTTGGCGCCAGTCAATGAGCAGGATGGACGGATACCTATATGCCCCGCTCAGTCCGAGCTCCATTTAAGGCAAAATACGCCATCTGCTTGGCACGGGATCCGAGAGAGGGCAGAGCAGAACGTATGTACCCCCCGCGCCTGTACAACCCGAGTGCAATGATGGCCCAAGCGGTCCAGCAAGTCACAGAATAAAGCCACTCTGCCCCATGAGTGTTGATGGGATGAGAGAACAGAGGAGTGAGAGGGCCCAGGAGCTCGGCTAGCCCACCCGCTGCTTGGTTTGCCAGCATGAGACCACAGATGCTTGGGCCGAGATGCGGCTGTCAGACAAGGCCAGTTCGGCAAAAGTACAGTAGCATGCCTTCGTTCCGGAAGCCTTGTTGGGCTATACAGCCACTGTGACGGTGATCGTTGCTTCCTAGCGAAGGCGACGAGAGGCTCAGACCTTGACAGTGACACAGCGAGGACGTCTTGGCTCCCAGCCTCTCATCCAGCCAGCCACAACGAGGACGTTGAGAGGTCGCGACGACGGCGACATGTCGCACCACTCAGGAATGGAGATACAACAGCGCTTGTACCAGTGCGACTGTCAACGTGGATGCAAGTGGCAACTCGGATCGAATGCCTGCGCGGCAAGGGCGGCAAACGCGGACAGCTACTGCTGCTGTGTCTGACGTGAAAGCGCTTTATCGCGCGACCAGTCTTGTGACTGGAGGCAGGAAGCCAGGTTTGCCCGTGTGGATCAGCCGAGGATGGTCCAACACAGGTGGATGGCCCTGATAGCGGGGCAGAAGCCAGCCAGATAGGCGCGGCTATCGCGCTTGCAGTGGCCTCGATTTTAGACTGCGAATGCAAGCGACGGACCCTGGGCTCGCAGTCCACGTTGCCGCGGTTGGCGCGGTGAGACTGGTCATGCTCCCCACACATCCTGCTCGCCAGTCTTGTTTGCCCGCCGGCACTGTTGCCTAGCGCGGGGGCTTGACAACTTGGGCCGCTGACCCGCTGGTTCGCGACCGCACCAGCGCTGCCTCTGCCTTCCACAGGACCGCCACGGGAGACCGCTGTTCATTGTCTGCGCGGCGAGAACGCGCCATGGCCGTCCTCCTGAACACGAGATCACTTGAACCCTGTGCAGCTCATCTGCATGCCTGGCTCCGATGTTACACGGGATTTTGGGTGGCGGTGGTGGGCCCTTGTGCCCTCTGGCGCCTCTCCGGGCCCGCGTCCGGCTCGGTTGCACTGGTTCTTCCGTATCTTCATGGCTACTCTTCGAGGATCAGATACCACTTACTTCCGCAGTCAGCATAGGCTCGCCCGGCAGTTGCAGCTTCTCCTCCACCTCCAACATTCGCCCTATCGAATTGAGCTCCGCAATGAATCTCAACCCGCGTCCCATGCCGCTCTGCCGCGCATGTATGTGCCCGACCACAGATCGCGCTCGCCCCTGTACTCCAGTCCTATGCCCTGTCTCCGATACGCACTTTCTGCAGCTAGCATCGTGTCCTCGGCTGCCAATATGCCGCTCCTTGTCCGTCGTGCACTCACCCTTCCGGCCTCCCTGAGCCGCTCAAGGCGACCTGCCTCCCGCCCGTCGTGAGAGTGGTATATATCGCCGATAGCCGCCACGCCCCGCACTCCCTTTTCCGCGACCCTTGTCCTTGTCCTTCGCAACTCCTCCCTTTCCGTCCGCGAGCCTTTCGCCTCTCGCCTCTCCGCTTCCGGCTTCCAACAACATCCAACCTCAACGGCCGCGCCGCGTTCTTTCGCCATGCCTGATTCCTTCGAAAAGAAAGCAGCAGAGCCCCACAACCACTCGACCGACGTGGTCAGCTATGGCAGTCCCGAGCATGAGGCCTCGAGCGAGCCGCTCATCCGGCAATTCGGTCTCATGCCTCTTCTCGGCGTCGGTCTGCTCGGCGCCGGCTACTGGGCGGGCCAGATTGTGACCATGACCACCGTGCTCGGCGTCGGCGGCCCTCCTGGTCTCTTCTGGGGCACGTTCCTGTGCGCATTCTGCATCCTCTGCATCGCGCTCTCCCTCGCCGAGCTGGCCTCGGCCTATCCCACCGCAGGTGGCGTTCTGGACTGGGCGTACGAGTCGTCGTCCAAGTCGAGCCGCAAGTTTGTCGCCTGGACCACCGCCTGGCTCAACACGTTTGCATGGATCGTGACGGCTACCACTTGGGCCTCTCTTGTGGCACAGCAGGTGCTCGCGCTTGCCGTGCTCTACCATCCTGACTTCGTCATCAAGCAGTGGCACACCTGGCTCCTCCTTCAGGTCGTCTTGATCATCGGCCTCGTGGTCAACGTGTTTGCGGTCAAGATCATGCCCGCGCTCGACAAGGTCGGTCTCGTCACCTTCTTCCTCGGCTGCTTTGTGCTCAGCATCACCGTGGCCGCGAGTGCGCCCTCGCACCAACCGGCGAGGTTCGTCTTTGTCGACATCATCAACGCGACTGGATGGAGCTCCAACGGCCTCGCATGGTGCATCGGTCAGGTGGCCACCTCGGGTGCGTTTATCCTCATCGACTCGCCCAGTCATCTCTCGGAGGAGACGATCGAGCCCGAGAAGAACGTGCCCAAGGCGATGGTCTTTTCCGTGCTCATCGGCACGGTCACCGGCCTCTTTGTCACGCTCTGCTTCATGTTTTCCATCGTCGACATCGACGGTGTTCTGGGTAGCGCCACTGGCGTACCCTACATCCAGATCATCAAGAATGCGACGCAGTCCAACGGCGCTACGGTGGTGCTCTCGCTCTTCATGATCATCCTCTCGCTGTACGGTGCAGTGACCTCGGTGACGGTGGCGAGTCGAGTCGCGTGGGCGTTTGCACGCGATGGAGGCCTCGTGGTGCCTTCGGTCTTTTCGCGCATGTCGAGCTCGCTCCACGTGCCCGTGCAGTCGCTCCTCCTGTGCACCTTTGTTTCGAGTTGCATCGGCGTTATCTACCTCGGCAGCATCACCGCCTTCAACTCGTTCCTCTCGGCACTGACGATCCTCTTCTTTGCCTGCTATGCAATGGTCATCGGCGCCTTTATGCTCAACCACCGCTACATCGAGCATAGCGGTCCCTACCGCCTCTCGGCTCCGATCGGCTGGACGGTCAACATCATCGCCATGCTCTACATGCTCGTCTTTGGCGTCTTCTTCTGCTTCCCCACCGTCTACCCTCCCGAGGCGAATACGATGAACTGGTCCAGCGTCATCCTCGTCGGCGTCCTTGTCTTGTCCTCGGTCGGTTTCGTCACCTGGGGTAGGGGCAGCTATGCAGGTCCCAGCGGCGCCGTCCTTGCACAGCGCATCGGCAAAGGCTCCGCCGTAGCCTGACCTGTCTCGCCCCCTTCACCCACCACATGTACTTCTAGTTTCCTTGATCGAGCAATACCATCGCACAAATATGGAGTTCAAGCCCCGCCTGGTCTCTTTCGCACTTCCGACGGGAGCATGAGAAGCTTCGATCAAGTCAATCGCCACGAGCAAGGACAACGCTCTCCCTTGGAGACAAGTCGTCTTCTGTCGCACCAGCAATGCTGCGATTACAGCGAGCCATGCGGCCTGGCAAGAAGCGTATCGTCTCCACCGAATAGCTCGCATCGTTTGCTCTCCTCCGAACACGAATAGTCCTCGACCGTGTAGATGCTAAGCCCAAGATTTGGAAAATGTCACTTGTTATGATGGGTGGTGTAAGCCTACGAGGGCGCAGAACCGGGTTCTCCAAAGTACTTTTTGAACGTGCGCGTCGACCTCATTGCGAGTCCCTCTAACGTCGACGGCGCGGGGCGGACATCGAGGTAGAAGCTGAGGCCTGCTCTGGACTGGGCAGCTGCGCCAAAGCTGTCTGCGATCTTGCGCTCGCTGTTCTGCGACGCGGGTGCGCTGTCGGAAGGTTGTGTTCTGCCCGTGTAAAAATCGATGATGTAGCGAACCTGATGACCGTCGGTGCGTTCTACGGTCCAGTCGTGTCTATCGAACGGTTGCTGGTATCCTGCCAGGGTGTTGAGCCACGCACGCCACGTTAGATCACGGGGCCTTCCTTTGAACGAGACGAGCTTGGTATCTGCGTCGGAGGGGTTGGGATGTGCGGACCACATGCGCTCCCACGCGAGGATCTGACGCCAGGCCTGTTCGTTGACCGCATTGTGGATCGGCACCACCACGTCCATATCCGCCACCTGCGGATTCTGATTCTTGCGCTTCATCGCATTGTAGAACTGCTTTGCAGAGGGATACACCCACTTGCCATCCGTATCCTCGCCGTCCGTCGGCGACGGTGTACTCGCAGGTTGCGCCGCCTGCGCCGCCGTCGGATTCGCTAGCCGCGAGTAGCTGCGTGGAATCGACGAGATCTCCCGCTCAGTAGACAGACGCGATTCGTCGTCGTATCGAGGTCGAGATGGTCCGGCCTGCGCCTGATGCTCCTGCGCGCCTGGCTGAGGCGCTGACGAGGTGGCACTCGACGTGTCCGGCTGGAAAGGATGCGCCTTGCCCGGGTTCGCCCGAAGCCATGCTTGGCGTGTCTCCTCGTCCACAGGACACTTGTCCGCAGACGCCGCAGTCGATGCCGAGGAGGAGGAGGAGCTGAATGGCCACATCGCTGCCCCGTCTATGAGTGTGGAGTGGATAGGTGGCGAGTGAACGGTCAGCAGGGTCATGAAGCCGAAGATTGCTCTTGAGCCAAAAAAATCACAAACGCGGATCTCGGCCAACGCCGCCTTACCAAAGACTACCAGCCACGGTCTAACAAATTCAAATCTCCGGTCTCTTCCGCTCCCGCAACCGGGAAGCGCCGTTTCGCACGGACGCTAAGCTTCGGCTACTCCCATTGCACCGAAACTTTGCTTCTGCAGCCTCCGCCGACTAGTGGCTTGAGAGCATGAACGTGCCGGAAAGACTCCATCTCTCACATGCAAGACACATGCAGCGATAAGGCTCGTGGCCGATTGCGTCTGTCTGGTTGCGGGTAACGTGTGGTCGAAGGAGCTCGTCTTCATTACAACAAAGAGCCTAGTCACGGGAGCTCAAAGAGCTGCCTCAGCTGGTCCATCGTGTCTTGTGGGTTCTTGACAGTGTGACCGGTGGTTCTCGAGTCCTCAAAGATCTCGTTGTCGTTGCCGCCCACGTAAGTCTTGTCGCCGAAGAAGTGGATCTCGTCCCAGCCCAGGTCTTTGGCTGTGGTGCTGCCCTCGACCTTGCCACCGTCGATGGCTACGTTGCGCAACGCATACGTCTTGTCCCAGCCTTGCGGGAAGACGTCGAACGAGATCTGGCCGCCGACCGAGAAAGTCAGGCCGTAGTCGCCAAACTCTTTCTTGAGCGCAGAGACAAACGCACTGCGAATGTTGTGGATCTTGTCGTACTTTTCGAACTCGATACGCTCCTCGATGCTGTTGTGTCCAGGTGGATGTCAGGGCGCAATAGTTAGCTCGAAGTCTGCGTCGAGTCGTTGTAAGACGCAGCTGGATCATGGATACTAACCTGGCATTCCTGCCGATCGGCGAGACGTTGATCATACCGTTCCTGAATTCGATGAAAGTGCCGCTGATGAAGCAATCGACAGAGCCGCTTCTCGTCAGCATCTGTTTTGAGCGGATGGCAAGGTTCTGGAAGTGGTCTACTTACCGCATGACGGGGATGTCGAGGTTGGCGATATACTTGAGGCAGAACTTGGCGAGCTTCTGGTACTTTTCCTCTCCGAGCCAGCCGATGAAGCTCTGGGAAGCGAGCTGGCGACCGTCGCGGAAGGCGGTGAGGCCGTTCTCGGCAAAGACGTAGTCGAACTCGGTGACAAAGTCGGCGGCGTTGATCTGGAGCTGTTCGCGCACCTTTTTGAGGTCGCTACCGCCGACGACGCCGATGACGCACTGCGTGCGCAGCGCTGCGAGGAGCGCCTTGAACTCGGGCGTGATCGTCTGGCGCGCGAGCGAGAGCGTGCCGTCCACGTCGAAGAGGCATAGGACGCGAGGATGCTTGCGGTCCGAGTAAGGTGAGCCCATCGTTGCCAAGTGTCGTTGCTTGAGGATGTGGATGAAGAAGAAGGGCTTTGAGGAGCGAAGTGGTGGAATTCTTGAAGCAAGTCAGGCCTTTATGGGGGATGCATGTCTAGCCGACTCGCATACGGTCGCTCGCTCCCGTGGCTGCCTGTGAATTCCAATCTCAGGGTCCACTCGCCGAGCCGCGAGAAGGCACTTTTTCAAAGGCGAGCGAGCGCCAGCCGATGCAGCTCCGTGGCCGAACTGCACTAATTGAATATGGCCCTCCATGGCCGCATCCTAGCTCACCGCACCTGGTTCCGGTATCGCTCGAGCCGACAAGTAACCAGCATCTTGGCGTGACATGCGGCTCCTCCTGTTGTATCACACGCATCCCGTCCAGCCCACATCGACTCAGCGTCGTCGCGCGAAGGGTGTTTCGGTTGATCCGAAGCCAAGGCACCTGACGACGTGGAGCTCTGCGATCCAAACGGGCGGCAGTCGGAGTTCCGGCAGCCTGCCACGCGTCCTGCCGGGTGTGGCTCGATGATCGATGTTTGGATTCAAGACGCGTCCGTGATCTAATTACAGGGGAAATCCCAAGGGCTCGCGTGCCCAGCCACACTCTCCCCCCCTCAAATCAGACTTAGAGGAAATTTGCGGCTCCAAAAAATTCCCTCCGGGTGTGTTTGGTCAGTAACCACCACCGCTTCGTCGCATTCACCGCAAAATGGCCCGTACGCATACTCAATCAACTCCTACAACGCTGCCTAGCACAGCCGTGCCCTCCATTTTGCCTTGTTGGCGCTGCAACCAGCGAAAGGTCCCATGCACCATCGCCCCTGCTGACAAGAAATGCACTGGGTGTGTCCCTGCCAACTCTAGGTGCAATGCCAACGCCATGATACCGTCATTCAGGGCTGCAGAGCATAAGGCACTTTACCTGGAAAAGCTCCTGGAGAAAAATCCCCACTTCAAGGCCGAATGGTATGCCGAAGGAGTCCGAAAGCCTGCCGAGGTTGCCGAAATCACCGAATGGGATCCGCCCACTACCGAAATCAAGCCTCCCAAGGCCGCAAAGGATCCGACCTATGCCGAAATCCCCCGAACTCCTGAAGAAGGACGCCGAATGCTCCCCGAGCTTGCCGAACGGGTCACCAAGATGACCGAAGAGCTGAACAAGGTCCGAAAGCTCTACAATGCTGGCCGCATTATGGCCGAACTGACCGAAGAGTTCCCTGAACTGTAATTAGTTGCACTTACCTCTGCCGAAGGAATCCACAAGAACCCGAAGGTCAATCAACACTCCCGCGGTGTGCCGAACACTACCGAATCTTGTGAGATGACCACTGGTTCCGTCCGAGGCCGCCGTTTGGCGCGCCGACTGCGCCGAGGCTGGTGTTCTGGGACAGGATCCTGTTCCGACTCCATCCGAGACGGATCTTCAACAGGTAGGAGTGCCGTTTTGGCTGAGCTGTCCAGCTCAGTTGCCGTTTCCGGCTCCGTAGGGACCGTGCCTGCCGTAGTTGCTAGACCTTGGGAGTTCTGAGAATGTTCGGCTTGGATGATTTGCCGAATTGACACTTGCGGGTACTGTCCATACTCTGCAGTTACCGTGTCTTCAATATCCCTGTCTACTTCATCCGAAGCAGGCTGAACTCCCCCAATACCATCCTGTTCTGCCGAGAGGAAAGCCTGTCGCAACCGAGGGTTGTTCCAGAATTGCCGTACATCCGTACCCTCTCGTATGTGCGCCGGAATTAGCCGATTTCCATGTATCAGTGCCGAAAGAAGGCGGCCTTCCACCGTCTTCAACTGATAGGTGCCAAGTGTCTGCCGTGAGTGGATTTGATATGGGCCAAACCACTTTGCTTCAAACTTGTACGGGTTTTCGTGCCGCACTAGCACCCATTCGGACTCTTGCAGCGTGTGTGCCTTGACCTTTTGATCCGAGATCAATTTGGCTTGGACCGCTCGGTTGTGTACGGCCTGTGCTGCCTGTTGTCGCTGAGTCCGAAGTTCTGGTATCCGTTGTTTGGCATCTGCTACCGGTGCCTCAATTGCCCGAGGCTCCGCTTCGTCTGTTGGTAGGCGGGGGTGGACGCCGTAAGTCAGGAAGAAAGGGCTTGTCTTTGCCGTTGCATGTGTTCGAATGCGCGCGGCAAATAAAGCCTGCCGAAGGTAGGTGTCCCATAACCGAGTTGATTGTCCAACCATTAACTTGGTCAGAGTCCTACCGAGCAGCCCATTAAAGCTTTCCACCTTTCCGTTTGTCCTTGGATGATATGCCGTTGAGAGCCGATGCTTTGTCCCCATCTTCCGAAGTAGGATATTGATGACTCTTGCAATCAGGTTTTCACCATTATCGCTCAGCAGTTCCCGAGGAGCGCCAAAGGTTGTGTAAATTTCATCATAGATGAAATCGGCAATCCGCCAAGCCTTTGCGTCTGGTAATGCCTTTGCAAGGGGCCAACCTGTTGCATAATCAATGGCCGTGACAATCCATTGATTCCCTTCGGCAGTCTTTGGGAGAATACCGATGAGATCAATTCCCCACCGTTCAAACGGCTGTATGTTGGACTTAGCCATCACTACCGCAAGTTCCCTTTCTTGACCGTTCCGCGGTCTTGCTGAAACTTGGCATGCTGGGCATGTCCGACAGAACTTTTCCAAGTCCGTATTGATCTTTGGCCACCATGCACGGCTGTGCACAATACCAAGAAGGGCTTCGGCGCCAAGGTGTCCATAGTTGTCATGGATCTTGGACAAGAAATGCTGCCGATGCAAAGGTTCGGTGTATAGAGCAACCGTTCCTCTGTCATCCACAATCCGAAGAAGCCGACCATCAGCATCCAGCTTGTAGTTGGTGGAATCCTCTTGCACTTGATGTCCAAGATCACCGTCAGGCAACCTGTTGGTCCGAAGATATTCCAAAATCCATGGAATGTTGTCCGGT
This sequence comes from Moesziomyces globuligerus, assembly GCA_030849465.1. Classification (NCBI taxonomy): domain Eukaryota; kingdom Fungi; phylum Basidiomycota; class Ustilaginomycetes; order Ustilaginales; family Ustilaginaceae; genus Moesziomyces; species Moesziomyces globuligerus. The sequence continues at coordinate 507,742 of JARVLF010000021.1, read as the reverse complement.
TCTTCCGTAAGTGAGGACAGGAAGTCCGAACGTCGTGAGATTGCGTCCGCAACCACATTCTCTGTTCCTTTGCAATACCGAATATCCAAGTCATACTCCCCAAACTCCGCAAGCCATCGTTCGAGACGCTTTGAGGCTATCTTGGTAGTAGGTAGGCAGCTAAGACTCTGATGATCGGTGACTACGGTGATCTTGTGCCCATTGACAATATAATGTCGCCATGTTCGGAGCGCATGCTTGATTGCAAGTAGCTCTTTTTCATGCACAGGGTACCGAAGTTCCGCATCAATCATCTTTCGGCCGTCAAAAGCTACCGGATGGAGTTTTCCCTGCCAATCCTGGAGGAGAACACATCCGATTGCCCAATCAGAGGCATCCGTCTCGATTGTGAATGGCCGAGAGGTGTCTGGTTGTCGCAGAATTGGTGCCGAACACAACATATCCTTGACTTGTCCAAATGCAAGGGTACATTGGTGGTTCCAACCAATCCGAACAGATTGTTTACTGCCCGTACGCTCCGCATCCGGGGGCAGATTTGCCGAACTGAGCAAGCTGTAGAGTGGTGCCGTGATTGCGGCAAAACTTTGGCCATATCGGCGGTAATAGGAACAAAGACCCAAGAAAGATCTGAGTTCATGCACCGTTGTTGGCCGAGGCCACTCCTGAATGACCTTGAGCTTGCTGTCCAGAGGCCGAATGCAGCCGTCTTTGATCAGGTGTCCGCAGAATTCCATCTCGGACTTCATAAAGGAACATTTAGACGGTTTTGCGTACAATCGGTGCGTTTTGAGTACCATGAGGACTTCTCTGACATGTTCACGATGCTCGGCCAGCGAGCTGGAATATATCAGGATGTCATCTAGGTAGACAATGACAAACTTGCCGATGCAGCCCCGTAGAACCTGGTTTATGACTGTCTGAAAGACCGAAGGCGCATTCTTGAGGCCAAATGGCATAACCAAGAACTCAAATTTGCCGTTCTGGGTGTTGAAGGCCGTCTTTGGGATATCCGAAGGGTGCATTCGGATCTGCCAGTATCCCGAGGTGAGATCAATCTTGCTGAACACAGTTGCCGAACCCAATTGATCCAAACAGTCTTGGATCCTTGGTAGAGGGTAACTGTTTCGGACTGTTACGGCATTGAGTGCACGATAGTCGATGCACATTTGCCAACCTCCATCTTTCTTCGGCACAAATAGGACTGGAAATCCCCATGGTGAGCTGCTCTCTCGGATCAATCCTTGTTGAAGGAGTGACCGAACCTGGGTTTCCTGTTCTTTCAGCTGACTGGGTGTCAACCGATAGGACCAAATATTCTTGGGCGGTGCCGAGTCCGTTTGAATGATCTCCGAATGACTCTGCCTTGCGCTAGGGATGTCTTCAGGTACTTCATCTGTAGGTATCTCCGTCCGAAATACATCGGAAAAGTCCAAAAGGATTTTCTTGAGGCCAGCATCCTCCATCTCCTGAAAGGAAGCTGCCTCGGCAATGCTGTTGATCTGGTTGGCATCCCAAACATCCATTTGAGTCCGTACCAACAGCATGTATGCTTCATCTGGGCCGTTCTTGAGAACCTTCTGCATCTGCAGCGCCGAGATGATCTCAACCTGTGGGTTGGGAATAATAGGAGCAGTGACATGCAGATCCTGCGTTGTTCGGCAACAAAACGGGATGTTTTGTACGTGTCCCTTGTCCGAGTGGAGGACAACTTCATCCGAGAGGAAGTCCACCGTTGCCCTGTGCTGCCGAAGCCACTGAACCCCTAAAATAAGTTTTGCAGTGGTCATATTGATGACCATGGCTGTTGCCGAATATTGATGTCCATCAATATTGAGGCTGAAGGTTGTCCGACCTTCAATTGTCATTGCCGAACCATCCGGTAAGGCAACTATCTTGTGTTCTTTGGTGGCATCTTCAATCCGAAGTTTAGCCAAACTTGCAAAATCCTTTGCAATGTATGCCCGAGACGCTGCTGAATCCACTAGCGCGTCCGTGTTTTGACCATTAAGGGTTACCGCAATCCGAGGTAACTCTGTACTTCTCTCATGACATCCATCATGGAGTGAGGCAAGCCGAAGTGTCAATCCAACAACATCTGCTTCAATTGAGTCGTCCGACTCAACCCGAGGGGGACTGTTCTGGTCGTCAGTAGCCCCAACTACTGCCGACCGGTCCCGTTTCCCCGTGATTCAGGAATAAGGGTAATTTGACAAGGTGCATTGGCGCTTGAAGGTGCAGATGGTACACAAGCACTTGCCGAGTGACCTGTTTGGCCACACTTGAAGCAAGCATTCCGCTTTCGGCAGTCTTGCATCCAACGTTCTCTTGCACTCATCTTGTTTTGTCGTGCTGGAGTTTGCATCGGGGCCTGTCCTGGTCCCAACGGTCGAGATACCTGTGCAGGTCTGGTCCGAGTCTGGTCATTGTTGTTCCTAAAACGTTGATCGGCCATGTTTTCACGTATTTGGGTGTCAATCTGATCCGCAAGACTGACAAAGCCATTGAAGTCGGTTGGCTTATTTGCCGAGTAGGACAAGGCCTGTTTGAGGGAAGCCGAAAGTCCTGACTTGAACTTTGCAAGTATCTCGGACTCTGGGATGGGCGGTCGGATACGTTCGGCCAGTTTAGCCAGCTCTGTGGCGTACTGATTGACTGTGTTTGTACCTTGAGTGCACCGTTCATACTCCCGACGACGCCAATCATCTGCATTGTAGTCCTCAAACTTGGTTTCCATCCAGTTCAGGAACTGTTCGCAGTTCAAATTCTGGAATAGGGTGTTTCGGACCAAAGGATTGTCCGTAGCGGCCCACGTTCTTTCCAAACGGTTGCGTTCGGCAGTCCAAGCCTCCTTGGCATCACCCGTAAGGTATGAGGCAGCAAAGAGGATCTTCTCGGTCTCTGACTTGAACCGACCTCTGAGCGAATAGTAGCCGATGTTGTCTCGGATTTCCATGAGCCAACTTTTGACGGCATCATTTGCCCGAGAACCCGAATAGACAGAAGGTTTGTTGATCGGCACACTTCCATATGCCTCAACCTCCCGAATTGGTTCCATCGGTACAGGTGCAGGCGCTGACGGCACTTGAAGCCTGGCAATCTGCGCCTGCAGCTCTGCAATCTGCGCTTGCAGTGCCGCAACATCCATTGCGGGAACTGTAGGTCGGATTGGTTGAGCTAGAGGAACCGTTCCAGTCCCGTGGTTGACCGAATCACCTTGCACAGACTCCATGTGCTGCTGAGGAGCATGCATTGAGCCAGCCACTCCTGCAAGTGGTGCCGAATCGTATCCAGAGTTAGCATTCATCTTGGTGTTGGGATTGTGTACTGTCCGTATTTGTCTGATGGTGTCCGATGGATGCTAGGCTCTGTTTTCAGAAGCTACCAATTGTGGCTCGATGATCGATGTTTGGATTCAAGACGCGTCCGTGATCTAATTACAGGGGAAATCCCAAGGGCTCGCGTGCCCAGCCACACGGGCACATGCACAGGAAGCGGAATCGCCTCCGACCGGAACTTTGGCTACGCCGATTCGGTTGGTGCGGTGTTGCAGCCACTTCAATACAGCACACATACGCTTACTGGCGCTTCTTTCTGGGAGAAAGAGATTCCTGCTTCGAGAGGCACTCTCCCGCCAAAGCGCAGAGCGCACACAGCAGGCGGATCATGTTGCATTTCATCGGTGGCCTGTTCGACGCGTGGGTCTGGCCGGCGTTCGCCTCGAAGTCGACGCAGGCTCGACGAAACCATCGTCGTCGTCGTCGTCGTCTGCTGCGGCGTTGTTGCGGCTCTGGACAAAGTCGTCGTCGTCGTCGTCGTCATCATCGCTGATCTGGATGCTCTCCTGCGTCTGCCTCGCAGCTGGCTTCTTCGCTCGAGCACCCCTAGCAGCGGCCGCCGGAGCCTTCTTGCCCCTCGCCGTGGAAGTGCTGGATCGTGGGTTGAGCATCTCAAGCACGCTCGCATGGCCACGAGCCGGGGGAGCCGGTGTCGACTGCTCCTCGTCGACGGGCTCGTCGCTCTCCTGGTCTTCTGCATATGCCGACTCGGACCCGAGGAAGGTCGGCGCCGGTGGACGAGATCGCGAGGCTGCCGTGCCACTTCCAGCTGCTCGGGAGGCTCGAGCAGGGGCGGCTGCCTTGGCACCCCGACTAGAAGTGCCGGCTCTTCTTCGGCTGGTCGTTGCACTTCCGTGCTCAAAGCCATCATCATCGTCCTCCACGAGCTCTGCTCGACTCGCCGCAGCCTTCCCCCGCGCACGTGCGGTCGGTCGAGAGACCGGTGGCGTACCAAGCTCGTCCATCATCGAGTCGTCCGATTCGTTTCCCCTCGCCGCCCTGGCACTACCTCCTGCCGCTGCCGCGTCGTCATCTTCTACGTCCATCGCCTCCATCTGCTGCCGCTGTTGCTGCTGGTGCTGACGCAGCCGCTCGAGCTCGCCATCGATCCGCGACTCCTCTGGATCGATCGTGACCAGGCCCTTGACCGTGTTGCGCAGCATCTTGGTGACGAAGCTGTCGATCGCCTCGCGATCGTCCTTCTCGACAAAGTTGAGCACCGCGCCCTCCAGACCCTCGGGATTGAGAATGTCGAGGTTCTGCGCCTGCAGATACTCCTGAACTAACTTGCCCACATCCACCTTCTCCAGCCGCTCGACCGGCAGAAGACCCTCCTCCTCGACGTCAACGTAAGCGCTCGCACCGTTGGCGGCGGCGTCGTCGCGATCGCGGCGTCCACTCCGAAGGCTCTTGCGCTTGGTGAACTGCAGCACCTCCTTCGGATTGGCCACCTTGCCTGCGAACTCCTGCCCGAAGCGCTGCGGATTGCTGATCTCCTGGTTGGTGTATTCGACGCGCAGACGGACGAGGGGCAGGGGCATTTCGCGTCGCGGATAGCGCTCCTTGAACTCGCGCTTGGCCTTTTCGATGAGCCCCTCGACGCGCTTGCGGAGCAGCTTGATGATGTCGCTGCGCTCCGACGACAGACCTGCCTCCTCGAGCTCTTCGGACAGCACCATGTCGTCCATCACGAACGGTCGCACCGTCTGCAGAGGGATGGGCTCGATGAGGAAGTCGGTCTTCTCCACGTGGATGATGGCGACGCACTTTTCGGTCGTCTCGCCCTGGCTTAGGCTCGTCGCCACGCTGCTGCCGGGCTGCGTGATGTGGTACCGCTTTTCGGTGACGGCTTGCGGCTGGATCATCTGCTCGTGCTCGTGGCCCCAGACGACCAGGTGAATCGAGTCATCAAACATGGTCTCGGGCACGCACGCCTTGGGATTGTGCGCCACGCGGTTCTGGTGCACACAGAGGATGTTGAACCACGAGTCCGGGTCCTCCTGCGGGCGATACATGCGGACGCGGTTAGCGCGTAGCTCAAAGTGCATGCGCTCGTCCTTGATGTTGCCCATGCCGTACAGCGCAAGCCGAGTCTGGCCCTTCTGCAGGAGCACGGGCTTGATGCGGATGCCCTTCTCCTGAAACGCGCCTCCACGTGCAGCTCGAGCTGAGGAGGCGCCTGCACTGGCATCGTCCGAGGGCAGCTCGACCCTGCCGAAGTAGTTGATCAGCCCCGAGACGGACAGCAGGTCAAGGGCAGAGAGAGCACCCGTCTCGCCCACGCCTTGTGGGTCATCATGGTTGCCGTGAATGGAGAATACGGGGATGCTGATGTTGAGGTTGGGATCCTCGTAGTTGACTGCCGGGAAATGCTTGCCTGGCAGCGCACCGTCGTTGGGGTCGCTCAGCAGCTCGACGGCGATAGGCTTGTCTCCCAACGTGTACTGCCGCAGGAGTGCCATGGTCTGATGCAGGGTGGATCTGCTCGGCTTATTCTCGTGAAAGAGATCACCGCCGAGCAGGATGAGGTCCACGTTGTGCTTGACTGCCAGCTGCAGGATCTCCTCGAATGTGCGGATCGAGTCCTGGCCGCGGACGGGATCGCGTTCCATGTAGCCGACATGATTGTCGGTGGCTAGCATGATCTTGATGTGGTCTGCGTCGCTCTTGGCAGAGAACGTCGACGGCGGCACCTGCACGCCTTCATCTGCGAGTTGGTCGACCTCGCCTTCTGCTTCGCCGGAGGTCGCCCTTGGACGCTGACGCACGTCGGCAGGTTCGACTCGGTCAATCCCCTCAGTATCGTGCGACGGCTGCGACGAGGCAGCCCTCTGAGTCCCCGTCCGGCGTGTGGGACGACGCGACATGGCTGCTTCCACGTTCTAGCTCCGCGGCGGCCACTTGCCTGCGTGGCGAAGGAGACAAAGGGACTGCTCTTGTCGCTAGACAGGGAGCATGCCTTGAAGCGAGGCCAGCTAGCGTGTAGTAAGCAAAACGGATGCGCGGAATGGTCGGGATGGTGTGGGAAGTGAAGGTCAAGAGCGAAGAAACGAGACTGCGAGCTCAGCTGTCGGATCTTCCGGTGGGCTGAGCACGGATGCGCATGTCGGCGCGAGACCAACACCGCCGACCCTGGGAGCCTGGCAAAATTCCACGCGCCTTCGCCTAAAACATCACGCTGCCCAAAAGTGGAGGCGCGAGCCTCACCACTCGCCATCAGCCAGATTCTACTGTGCTGCGCACATCGTCTCTTCGACCATCACCATGAGCTCGCAGCCCAGCCATGCATGTAGGAGCATGTTGTACGATGTCACTATTAACTGGAGCACATGCGAATGCTAGATGTACATGCAATTGATTTCGCGAGGCTGCCTAGTCTGCCCAAGCGCCCTTGATCGTCTTCATGCACTTGGCCCAGCGCAGCAACCTCCCGCCTTCCTCGGGCGCCACGATCGGCAGCAGCGTCAGGTCGCTGCGGCCGCCAGCGCCGCTGCCCATGCTCAGGCTTGCCCGGCGCAGTCGCGAATCGAACTGCGGCTTGGACAGTCGTCGACTGCGCTCGTATGCTTCGATGCCCGTGCTCTCGCCCGCGCCTCCCGCACTGTGGCCATACGAGCTGCCCGCAAAGGGGGCTGTATCGTCGTCCAACGAGTGCCGCAGGGATACATTGTCGTGCGCGATCGCCGCGGCCTCCTCCAGATTCGAGGCCGATGCCGAAAGTCGTCGCTCGCCCGAGAGACGCGCCAGCTTGTCTTCGGCATCGCACCAGAAGAGCTGCCAGCCGGTGCCCTTGACGTCGGTGTCGATGCGCACGAATCCGTTGGAGCGCTCGTAGTACCAGCGGTTGACCGGATTGTTCGCGCGCGACTTCCACACCAGGTCACGACCGGCTCCATATCCTCCTCGGCCGCCGTTGTCGTTGAGCGCATCCAGCAGACCCAGTCCCTGCACTTCGTCACGCAGCGCACCCCACAGGAAGTCGACCGTGCCCGAGCCCTGCAGCGACGGCAACACGGCGAACTTGTCCAGATACGCGATCGGCTCGGCTGTCTCGCGGTCGTCGTCCGGAGCGTACTCCTTGGTGACGATCGCCGCGCCCTGATAGTCGCCGGTGACAATGACAAAGTCGAGCTGCTTGCTCAGCCTCTCGTAGTACGCCTCGCGGTTGAGCTTGCGTCGGAACGAGGCTTCGAGCAACGCCGTCATCTTGTCCAGATCCACCTTGCTAAAGTCCTGGATCACCTTGATCGAGAGACCGGGTCGGACGATGGTGGGCGTGTGTCGCACGTCCTTCTTGTTGGCCAGCAGCCGATGCGGCAGAGACGGGCTGTGCGCCGCTTTGTTGGTGATGAGGTTGGCAATGAGCGATCGCGGCGAGCGGTGCGTGACCAGCACACCGGACGACGTCTGCGGCATGTACGAGAGGCAGTCCGAGATGGCGTCCAAGTTGCGCAGAGCCGTTGGATGCGTCTCGTCCCACACAAACGACTGCTTGATCTGATGATACTCCGAGGCAAGGTTGATGGACAGGTGAGGATCGCCACCGCGGGCGTGCGAAGGGATGCCGCCCTCACGATTGATGACCATGAGTCGCAGAGGCATCATGTCGACCTCTCCTCCCGCCAGTTCGGAGAGCGGGTCCGTGCCGTTGGAAGGCGAGCCAGAGGCACGGTCTGCATCATCGGCAATGTCAGCCGACCTGTTGGCGGCCACGACCATGTCCCTGGCGAGCGCCACCATGACGTCGTCGGCGCGGACACAGAGCGTCTCGAGCGTGCCGTCCTTCTCGTTCTCAAAGAGCGCATAGGGTGCTAGCACTGGGATCTGGTCGGAGGCAAGTGCGGATCGGATCGAAGTGAGGCTGTCATCCGAGACCAGCGGTGGACGCAGGCGCTGTTCGCCCCCGCTTCCGTAGTGTACGGTGGGCGAAGTGGCGGAAGAGCCAGCGACTACCGCATCGCCCACTTGGGCAGCCCCTGTAGCCTGGCTCTGCTGAAAGTGACGCACGTCGGCCTCCACAGCAGCAGCAGCGCGCGCATCGACACGGACGACGGCTTGCGGGAATGGGCGCGCCATGGCACCTTTGCGGTTGAGACTGTCGGTGAGGCGCAGCGTCTCGGCCATGATCCTCTTGCGCAGACGTTCCTGCTTTCGACCGAGCATGCTGGACCTGAAAGTATCCCTGACCTTTTGCTTGCCCTTGAGCTGCGAAGCGGATGGCGCCGGGTGCGCTGCGAGCCAGTCGCCCATGCGCTGCTCTTCGACCTCGTCCGAGCCGGCGACGAGCTGGCCGTTGCGGTCAATATCAGCCGAGATCTCGGGCCAGTCGTCCTGATCGACGACAACGACACTGACGAGACCGAGACGCTTGAGATAAACGAGACCTTCTGCGATCGAGTCGAGCTGTCGATCGGTGAAGGGGCCTTGCACCTTGACGAGGGCGGTGTGCGAGTCTGCGGTGGCATCCGAGACGGGAGTTACCTGCGGGATGGCAACGGTGGAGCTCTCCTGCGGCGTGATGTGATGCGGTGCCGAGGTGGTGGAGGTGGTGGATGATGTGGTGGGTTGATCGCTGCTGACCGCACTCTGGTGCGCGCCGTTCTGCAGCTTGTGATCATTCAAGAGATCGAGGATGGCCTTGGGCAGCTTCGGGTCGTTTGCGCCTGGCGAAGCAGCATGCGGGTCGTTCTCAAGCGAGATGCTCCGTTGCGGATCCCATGTCGTGGTGGAGGGATTGTGAAGACTGCCGGGAAGGCCGACGTTGGGTGGGATGGGGAACTCGGGATGGGGTTCGAGTGGAGTTGCTTGGGAGTGAGTGCTGCTGTGACTGCTGGTGCTGGAGCTGGGATCGGATGAGCCGGGCTTGAGGTGTGCCGGAGGTTGTTGGCGTGGCGGAGCTTTGCGCGGTGCGAAGCTGTTCAGATAGGTTTTGGAGTCTCGCAGCGACGGCTGCGCCTGGAGGATCTCCATGATGAGATTCTGCATGCGTTTCGACATGGTGGATGTGCCGATGCGCGAGTCGGTGACGTAGCGTTGGTCACGAGGCAAGAACGAGAAGCGTGTGAGCAGATTGGATCCTTTGCGCTTCGGAAGCCGACCGAAACACCTGCCAGCCAAGCAGCTCGGCGCACTCCCACGAGAGGTGCTGCCACTGCCGAGCGTCGCGGCCCCCGACTGTTCCGCGCGAAGCAATAGACAGCCAGCTGATGATGCAGCTCACGTCGAGACCCCGAAGGTCATGAACACAAAGCGAGGATGTGCTTGGATGGGACCGGCGACTCAGGTCGAGCGGTGTGGTGAGCGGAAGCCAAGGGCAAGGGCGGGGCGGGATCGGATCAGAGTCAGAAGAACCGTGCGAAATGGAGAAATCGCGAACGAGCATCTGAATCACATCGTTATCTCGGCCCAAGTCGCCGCTGCGTGCGCAGGGAGACAAACACAAGCTCGGCGTGTGACTCAGGCGAGCGAGCGCCTTGGACGAAACAACGCGTGCGGGCTCTTTCGGTTCTCCACCCTTTCACCTCTCCGGCTCTTCTTTTCTTTTTCTTTTCTTTTGGCGGGGGGGGGGGTTTTTTTCGTGAACTGGCTTCCGAGGTGAACCCTGAGAGTCGCTGGAAGCGCGGCAGAGGTGCGGTTCGGGCGGTCACGTCACCGATCGACAGCCCACCAGAGCGCGACCTGTCATGGACCAAGCGCCGAAGCGGGTCGCTCCGAACGGCACCACCAGAGGTGCGGTCTCGGCGGAGCTTCTGACATCAGAACCGGCCTCATCGAGACGGTGCGCTAGTCTGCGAGCTTCCGTCCTCCCGTCGCGTCGTGTCAAGGCTGCTCTGGACCATCGCCGATCTAGCGGCGCAAATGCGGTCGGGCCGAAGCTGGACTTACCCGTTGCATCTGACGTTCGACCTCGTAAGCGGATCGATGGCTGGTACTGAATCGTTGATGTTGGCCCTGAAAGGGTGAGGATGGCGAGGTGGTGGACCTGCCTTCGTCACGGTTCCGGTCGAAAAGATATCCCTCGTTCTCGTACAGATCTGAGTAGAAGGTTCGGCGCAACGGCAGAGGCATGCTGCTCGAGCCAGGTCGGGTGCATGCTGCGTGCAAGCATCGAGCGCGCAGACATGGTCTCTTGGATGTCGAGCCAAGTAGCATTGTGGAACAGGGTCGTTGACGTCCAATGGTTGTCGGCGGGGGGCTCAAAGGTAGAGGCGAGACGCGGGACCGGGGCACGCTACAGACATGGCTCAACAAGCTCCATCAGATATATGTAGGTTCATCTCGCCAGAGGGGAGGCATGGATGCAGGGCGGACGAGGCGATCACTGCATGCTTTGCACCGCATCCTCCGACTTGACTAGGGCGTCATTCGCAGATGGCTGTAGCGTCAACCTCGCGCCGACCGGACATTGCAGCTGTGCTTCGGCCCATATGCCACAGCAGGTGGTCCGAGTGGAGCGCCGAGTCGTAGGCAAAGCTCGTAGAGAAGCCGGCTCGGACCCTTGTTGACGGGTCCTTCTGCCTTTGCCAACAAGTAAAGAGGGCTTGGGGCGCACGCCGCGACGCACAGCACACCGCCTTGACTCAAAAATCGGGCTGCAAGCGCCGCTTCCTGTAGCCGCACCTGGTGTGGCTCAGCCAGGCGCGATGGAGGTCGTCGCTCCGACGCACCCCGCAAATGCACACTTGGCGAATAGTTGACGGTCGATGCCGAGTCGCCACTGTCGGATCAGACAGAGCGATCTAGGGCGTAGGGTTGGCGCATTCCTCGTCCCCCCTTCCCCTCACAGCTACCTTGATGATGCTAGTGGCCGCCGCGAGTAGTTCTGTCCACTGGACTTAGGGTTTGGGTCGAGGGTTGTGTGGCATGCACCGCTCCCAAACAGGCGCGCGACGAAATTTTACACCACGACAACGATGACCTAACAACTGGCTCCAAAAGTTTCAACCCACTGGCTCCTGCGCACCATGTCCTCACCACAAAACCATTACTGCGGCTCATGACGTCCTACACACAGCTGTTGTTATCCGTGACTGCCCGAAGACGATGCTCTGACCGCATGCTTGGTGGCTTTCAATGAGACTCGGCTGCACTTGCCGGCTTGGGCTGGAAACCGCGAGGTAGCAGCAGAATCATGATTGGCCAGCACGAGAAATGGTAGGCTTCTTGGCACATGTAGCGACTGCATCGAAAGTTTTCGTTATCTGATTCGATCCCGCAACGAGCTCCAAGTGACGCAATCTGATAAAGCCTCGGGCCTCCGGTCGGCACGCCTTCGCCCGTTCCACAAAGCATCACAACCAAGTCGAGCCGAGCGATACTTTGGGCTGCCTCCATTGTGCTGCAGCGCTTCATTGCTCTAGCAGAGGCGAGGCGGTAGTCTACATCCTTCTGGCGCGAGCCCGATAGATTCTTTCTGTGAGACCGTATGAAGTCACACTTTGCTGCCTCGCGCAACCTCGGCGATTTTCGCGGAGATTGACGTGCATGATCGTGGAGCAGCTTCGGATCCATGCTCTCCGCATCCCTCGCTTGGGCCAACCGGGCCTTGACCCATCAGCACGCACAGCGCAGGCTTGCCGGACGACCACTTGATCACCAGTCTAGATAGAGAGCATAGAGCATATGCTCAACTCGAACGACATGGAGAAGAGGCTCGGTCGCGCACACGTCGTGGCGCTCGTCATCCACGGCGGCGCCGGTGGAACCACCACACCAGATATGCCCGCCGATCTACTCGAGGCCTACCGCCATCGTCTGCGCACAGTGTTGACGACCACGTACAGCCAGAAGCATGCGTCGTCTCTCGATGCAGTATGCCATGCCGTCTCACAGCTCGAGGATTCGCCTCTCTTCAATGCCGGCAAGGGCGCCGTCTTCGACCTCGCCGGTAACACTGTATGCGAAAGCTCGCTCATGACAACGCAGCCCGGCTTCAACTCGAGGAATGTCGCCGTCACGGGAGTCAGACGCACCAAGAACCCGATCCTCCTCGCCAGGACACTCCTTGAGAACAACAAGCAGCTCGGCGGACACGCGTTCTACTCGGGCTCAGCCGCAGAGAAAGCCGGCTGGAAGCACGGAACTCAGCGCGTTTCGAAGCGATACTACTGGACAAAACGGCGATGGAACGAGCACAAGCGCGATCTCGATCAGCGCCTATCGCAGCTTGAGGTCAAAGATGCGCTGTCCTATCTTGAAGAGGACGTCGACGACGATGATGACGACGACGACTTGCCCTCGTACGCCCAAGAGGGGGCTGCGCTTACGCATTGCACGCCGTCGGAGCACGAGGATCAGGCCATCTTCGACCGGTATGCGGATCTCAGCGACTTCCTTCCCCAGGGCACGGTGGGAGCGGTCGCCCTCGATTCGCACGGGTGTCTGTCCGTGGCTACATCGACCGGTGGCAAGACGAACAAGTTCCCCGGACGCATCGGCGACACGCCCTCGGTCGGCTCAGGCTTCTTGGCCGACTCGTGGCCGACGAGCTCCACTCCCACCTTCCACCGTCACAAGCGGTCCTCTCTGATTGTTCGCGTCCTCCGAAAATGTCTCTTGCTTAAATCGTCGCCCAGATCAGCTCAGGAGGAAGAGGAGCAAGGCATCGCCATTTCGGGCACGGGCGATGGCGACTTCTTCCTACGCACCTGCTTCGCCTCTTCGATCGCACACCGCATCCGTTTTGGCAGCATCCCGGTCGCCGAGGCCATCAAGACTTCCATGACCGAGCTCGTCCGCCTCTACGGAATCCCGAGGGGCGTCGGTGGCGCCATCATCCTCGACAAGGCCGGAAACGCCTACTTTCCCATCGCTGCCGCCACGCTCAACCGAGGCCTCATCTCCAAGCAGACGGGCTTCAAGCCCAAGATCGCCATCTTTGACGACGAGGAGCTCGCCTAGACCACCCTCATCTCCTACATCCGACAACACAAGCAGAGATGGGACAAACGATAATATATTCGGGCGTGTAAGAGGACAGAACAGACTGCAGGTGGAACCCATGACAAGTGCGAGTGGCAAGATGGAGGAGAAAGACGTGCAGGAGGACGCATCAGCCCAGGTGACGAGTCTAGAAGCCGTGCTGAAGAACCGCTTTTTCTGCTGCTGCCGGCGCTCAGTGCTGCTTACCGGCGGCATTCTTCTCTTGCTCCTTCTTCTTCTTCTCCTGCTCCTGCTTCTTCTTCTTCTCCTTGTCCTGCTGCTTCTTCTTGGCCTCCTCCGCCTTCTCCGCGTCGGAGACCCCGCCGATCTTCTTGGCGCTCTTCGCCGCCTTGGCCTGGGCCGCCTTGATGGCTTTGGCAGATGCGGAGGATTCAGCTCCTGCATTGACCAAATCAGCACCGACGTTGGAGGCTGCGATCTGAGGTGCTTGCTGCTGAGAGCTCGGCTTGTTGTGAGACGAAAAGACACCGCCTGCCACGAGGTCGACAGCAGCGTAGAGTCCGCCGGCCTTACCGCCACTGCAGCCCGCGTTGGTCGCCACGTGCGAGGCGACCTGGCCGGGAGGGAGGGCCTCGCTGAGCGCCTCGGCGGTGATGTCCTTGAGCACCTGGTTGAGGGTGCTGGTGCTGGGCACGGGTCTCGAGTTCTTGTACACGTTGGGCTGGCAGGGTCTGCCGAGGATCTGTTGGCACTGAGCGCCGACCGAAGTGTCACCGGGAGCGAACGCACGGCCGGGCTGGTTCTCGTGCAGACTGGTCTGGGCAATGTCGTTGAAGACGTTGCCTTCGATGAGCACCGTGACGCCAGGACCGATGTCGAGCGAGTGGCCCGTGTTGTAGTCAAAGACACTGTTGACGACGTGCCAGACCGAGTCTCCGGACTGGTCCTCCGGATTGGCCATGCGCGGCGAACGACCCGAGCAGTGCTTCATCATGTTGCCCGAAAAGGTGATCTTGTCCGACTTGCCGTAGCCGAGGACGGTCCAGTAGTGCGAGTCGTCACAGGTGGCCGACCACTTTGTCTGGCAGTCGAAGAAGCTGTTGGAGATGGTCACGCGGCCGGCACCGACGTAGTCGCTGACGATAAACTGGCGTCCGATCATGGCAAACGTCACCTTGTCGATCCACACCAGATCCGTGTCGCGCAGCGTGATGCCATCGCCACCCCAGATAAAGGGCGCGTTGATCTCGTCGATGCGGATGTTCTGCACGATCACGTTCTTCTGGTGCGCGATCAGCAAACCACGTCCGCGAATCCCCGCCTGAGGGCTCGTCCCGATGATCGACTTGTTCCCAGTCACCCCGAGCGGCGTCAGTCCTGCCTTGTCGTACGTGACCGCATGAGCAGGCTTGCCCTTGCACCAGCCCTCGCCGTTGTCGATGGCCAGCTGACCCTTGGTCGGGCACTTGGGGTACGAGTCCGGAATGCAGCCCTTGCAGTTGGTGCACGTCCCTGCACTACCGCGGTAGTCGAACACCTTGTCCAAGTGGATCACCTGCGGATGAGGGTCCTTCAGCAGCTTCTCCAGCTCGTGAATGTCCTTGGGAGTGACAGGCGTCGCGTTGCCACCGCCCGTGACCTCGGCGGCGAAACCGTGAGGCTTGCTCGATACCGCCGAACCTTTGCTGCCAGCTCCGGCACCAGCTCCGGCACCGGCACCAGCTCCAGCCCCAGCTCCAGCATCAGCGCCCATGTCAGCACCCATACCGGCGGGAAAGCCAGCGCCGTGTCCGGTGCCACCTCCAACGACGAATCCAGGTCCAGTACCAGCTCCGGGGACACCAGGGAAAGCAGGGTTGCCTTGGCCGCCGCGGCGCAGGTGATGATGCTGGCTCGCATGCTTGGTGCCGATGGCGCGCTTCGTGTAGCCAGACTTGCCGCTGTCGACGGAATCGTCGGAGCCGAGGGCACGTTTGTGCATGTTGTCCATGACCGGGTGGAAGACGGTCATGTCGTCCTGGGCGCCGAGACCACGACGTGACCAGGGATCGTTGTGGTGGTTATCCATGACCGGATGGTAGACAGTCATGTCATCGGCGAGACCGCGTCGATGGAGCGACGAAGCGACATCGCCTTGGCCGAAGAGGACGAAGGGGTGTGCGCCTGGCTTGTCCATGAGGACACCTACGCCTCTGCCGCTCGGATCGGCTGGCGAGCTGGTCCCTACGTAGCCCGGGACCTTGGGTCCGGCGATAAGGTCGGCGAGATGGTCACTGGGTCCGTTGCTGGGAGCGTCGGTAAAGCCGGGCCAGGTGCATCCGGTGGGCGAGACGATCTCCCACGGCCTGCCCGAGTCGGTCTTGACGACGACGTGATGGACGTAGAGCTCGTTGAGCACCGTGTCGAGCGCAGCCTTGCTGTAGTGCTGGTCGTGCAGCCAGGCGCGGAAGCATTGCGCCTCCTGCGGCGTCACTGGCGTCTTGGCGGCGTGCATGAGGTCGACCACCTGCTGGATCACGTGCGGGCCTTTGTCGCACTGGCGCAGCTTCTTACGCAGCATCGTGCGCTCCGACCTGTCGATGTTGACCAGGACACCCTCGTCCTTTCGGCAGAACGAATTGCGGAGGCCGTTGTGCCAGCAGATCTCGTCGGTCTCGGGCTTGTAGTACCTCGGCATCAGCTCGTCCATGTCGACTGGCTGCGTCTTGGTCAGGTCCAGCTTCACCGTGTCGAGCGCGCGCACCGTAGTCGCCAGCCAAAGCGCCGACGCAATAGCGCCTACAAAGCCGAGCGGCAACGTCGATCGAACCATCGTGACCTCGAAGCTGTCCTGAGCCGAGGAAGAAGAGAGGAGGCAGGTAAAGACCGTCGCGGGTTGTGGAAGAGGAGCGAGAAGGGGCTAGTGGCGGGATCGCTACCAGAGCGATTGCCAAAAAACGTAAGGAGGGGGAGGAAAGAAAGAGCTCACGAACGGTTGCAGGGACAGAAGAAGTGGTTCCCGGTTCGGGGGCACGGTTGGCTTTATACATGAAACCCAAAGCTCACGCAGGAGATCCCACGACGGTATCACAGCCGTGCGCTCTTCAGGAGCACGACGCCCCCTGCTTTTCGAGGAGCCGCAGCAAAGCGCCTACAATGTGGGTTTGACTTGCTTATGAAGGGTGTCGCCGACGTCGCTTGTGCACGGAGGCCACTCAACGTCTCGGGTCGGGTCGTTGCACAGGCACCACTTCATCTCACGCCTGCATCGGCCAGCGTCAGCATTGTTGCTTGAGCCCACCAACGATCCGCCGTGCTTGATGCAAGCAACCGAACAACCAGGGCGTCTTTCCGTTCCCCGGTTCATTCCCCCAGCCCGTGGGCGCCATGCCTCCTCTCCCTTGGTAGGCAACGGATCGCTCGGCTTGCGTAACAGACTCCCTCCGCCGACGGCGCGCGTTCCTGACAGAGGGCGTCGCTGTCCGAGATGCAACGATTCGATACCACAAACGCAGGTACAGAAGCTCGACCACTTTATTGCGCCCGCACGACCGCCGCTGCCTCACACCCGGCTCGTCGCGTGATCCTTCAATCATCGCACTCCCAAAGCTGCCGCTCGTGGGCTTTCACAGCGCCGGTACAGCGGCGAGCATGTTCTGCCAAACACCGAGCTGGGCGCGGAGGACGATCATCGTGTCCGCAGCGACCTTGGCGTCCTCGAGTTCGGTCAGCGCCTCGACGCGTGCTCGGGCCCAGGCGGATTTGGCCTCTCGCCACTCGGCCCCCGCTGCCTGAGCGCGGACTGCGGCGAGATCAGCCTGGAGTCTTTGCTGCTCGCGCTGACTGCGTGCCGTAGCCGCGAGCTGCTCGGTCAGCTGGGTCGACATGGCCGCCTCGCGCGCCTTTGCCAGCTCCAGCTCCTCCACCAGCCCAGCGTGCGCCGCATGGAGGGCGGCCACCTCGCTGTTGGACGCCCCCACTTGTTCTGCGGGAGATGAATTTTGCCTCTCCCCGCCCAGCGGGCTGAGCACCGGCATCGAGACCGCTTCATCTTGGCCTGCGATTGCGCCGAAATTCGAAACCCCTTCAGCAGCGTCGAGCCGGTCAGCCGAAGCGCCGGGATCAGCCGGCACGAGGTCCTCCAGACCGATGCGCGCAACGGCGCTCACGAGCTCGTCCAGATAGCGATCGTCCTCGGTGAGCAGCAGAGCACTGATGCTCGGCCGCACGGCAGCGTCGCCCACCGCGTCTCGGTTTTCCCCCTCAGCGTCTGCAACCTCCCCAGCCTGTGGCAATGGCTCGACCGAGTGCGAGGCGAGTTGCTCGTTTGCCATCCGACCGCGCGAAGCCGATGCGGCGGGATGAAGCGCAGCAAAGTGGGCTTCCAGACCGAGCGATTCGCGCAACGCCTTTTTGAGGCGCGAGCGGGATTTGGCCGACATGGCCGCCGACGGTGGGCACATCCGGACGCCTTTGCTGGGCGAAGGCGACGGAGTGGCAGACGCCGGAAAGGGCGTCGAGGGGATCGACGGCACATTCCGGTAGGCTCTTCTGACGGGCGTTTCGACAGCTGCATCCGTGCTCCTGTGGCCACTGCTTCCAGCAGCAGTCGCCCCGACTGAAGGGCGCGGATGGCGTGCAGCGGCCGCACGAAGCGACGGCGAGGCGCACGAGGTGTCTGTCGCTTCGTCGTCGTGCTGCTGATCCGCCTCCACCCCATCCTCGAAGCTGGCTGCAGCCACCTTATCGTGAGATCGATCATAGCCTTGAACAGCGCTGTCCGACGACCGAGGCTCTGTAGCGCAACGCGGTGCTACCGGAGGCGTGTCTGCGAAGCGAGCGAGCTTGATCAGGGGTGACTGCAGCATCGATGTTTCGGAGCAAGGAGATGACGCTGCCAAGTCGAGCGCCATGAGGTCGACCGAGACGTCTCCGGCCAGCGCCTCGAGCTCCTCGGATGCCTCCCTGGCAAATCTCGCAGATGCCTGGCTCTCGGAGGAAGCGCCATGCGTCGCTGCGTCGCGTGCCTTGGACTTGGCCTCGAGCAGGTCGCTGAGCCTGAGGTTGGCCTTGTGCGCGACCACCTTGAGGCTTGCGAGCAGGTCGGCGTCGATTTCGCTCGACGACATGACGCGGCTGCGCGGACGTGCAGAGCTGCGAGGCGTCTCTTTGTGCCCATCTGCAACCACGCTTTTGCTAGGCGAAGCTGCGAGCCGCACCGATCCCTGATCGGCAACCAGGGGCGCAGACGGGAAGAGGAGGAGCGAAGACTTGATGGGGGAGCGGGACGCGGAGCGTGGCAGCGCCGCCCTCGCCGAGTGCGAGGGCGTGAGCGTTCCGGCCGAGATGGTCTGCGCCTTTGCGCGCGACTTTGCACGCGCTGGCAGCTTGGAGAGCGACGGCGACCGCGCCAAGCTGGCCGCACGCTCGGACGGCGACGGGTTGGAAGCGAGCGTGCCGATCGTAGACGAGGACGAGGACGAGGCGGACGAGAGCAGCACGCCGCTGAGGCGTTTCTTGGCCTTGATCAGCGCCTCGGGCGTGCTGATCGGCTGGTGTTGGCCCGCCGTGGGCTGCAGAGCTAGGATCGAGGCGTGGACGGGATTGGCCTGGATGACGGAGCTCTTGATGCCGAGCTCCTGTTTGCCCGATCGTGACGGAATGGCAGACTCAGCAGATGCAGTGGTGGTCTGTGGAGCTCTGACGACCCTCGTAGCCTCGGACTGCAGGCCTCGACACCTCAGCGCCGAGAGCGAGGCGGAGCCTGACTGGGCAGTCTGCGGCGGGCTGAGCGCGGTCTCGGCAGCTTCCGACCCGGCGAGAGACATTACCACTGCCTCGGCTGGCTGCTGGGCATCTCGGGTCTGCGGTGCCGGAGCGAGCGGTAAACTAGAGCGAGGGCGGCCGGGAGCACCGAAAGACGCACTGATGCTGTGACGCTTGGTGGTCTGCGCTTGCACCGCTGCGTTCGTCTGAGCGGCGTTCTCCTTCTCATCCGTTGGCTTGGTGAGCAGGCTGCTGTTGCTCGACGATCTTCTCTGCGCGCGAGGAGGGAGGGCACGATGGGCGGACGAGCCGATGCTGGGGATGCGGGATCCGGCAGCAGCCTGGCCGAGCTGACCGTGGCCATCCGAGTGGCGCGGCTGGCTCGGAGGGGCGATGCGCCTGGTGCGGATCCTCGATACATCTGGTCCCTCTAGCTCATCCATGTCGTCCTCTTCGTCCGAGTTGTCCGAGTCGGATGCTGAGCTGGAGTCGGGACGCTCGTCGAGAATGGTTCGAACGGGCACCGTCTTGGGTTTGGGTTTCGGCAGCGTTCCGATCTTGGGACGCTGAAGCTGCGACGGGCCAGCTGCCAATGGACGAGCGGCCGCGCTCACGGTCCGACTGCGAGGGATCACCGCTGCGGTGCTGCCCATCTGTGCGGCCGCGGCAGGGACGGCGGCGTGCACTTCTGCGACGCCGTCGGAACGCGCGATCTTGCGAGGCGCTTTCGACGTGGATGGAGACGGCAGCGACTGGGTCGGGACGGGCGGCGTCCACTGTGCTCGTGCAGAAGGAGGGCCGCGGAGTTTGGCGCTCTTGACCGTGCCAGCTGCGGATTCAGAGCTGGGTGCCTTGAGCGTGCCTCTGACGGATCCGATGCGTGTGCTGCTTGCAGAGGATTTCGGATGGATCAAGGCGCCAAAGTCACTGATCGAGCTGCTGTCAGCTGCGCTTGCGGCCAAGGCGTCATCGACCGCGCGCTTGCCGAGCGAAGAAGACGGTCGGTAGGCGCTCGGACTGGTCGTCGCCGTCCTAGGTCTCGGCAGGGTCGAAGTGAGCTCCGCCTCCGCCGAGGTCGAGTTGTAGCGGGTGCGAGCGCTGATGGACGGAATGCCGCTGCCTGCCGAGGCCGAGGCGGCAGCGCGAGCGGGTCTGTTCGACTTGCTGCCGCTCACCTGCTCAGCGTGCTCCGCCGACTGCGTGCTGGTGTCGCTGGCTGGCACCGCAGTGGCCATCTTGGATGACTTGTGCTGGATCAGTGCGGCTCTGAACGAAAACTTGGGCGAGGCCAGTCCCGCCAGGCCTCCCAGACCTCCTCTCTGCGCCGTGGGCTGCGGTTTGCGCTTGGGCGAAGCATCTCGACTGCCCGGTGGCTGGGTAGACGCTCGCGGCGGAGCCGAAGCGTGACTCGACATGGATGCGTTTGTGTCGTCGGCTGCTCTCCGACAGCACCGTCTCGATATGGAGTGCAGGTCGGAGGTTTTCCACAAGATGCGCAGCAGCTGCTCAGACCAACACATCAACACCCAACGCGACTCACACTGCTCTCCTCCCGCCACGTCTGCCCAAAAATCACGCGCATGCAAAGGGTCCAAAGCAGAGCCGCCTTTTATTTCAGCGCGGCTAAGCGACTCGCGCACGCGTCACGCTGCAGCCTCTTCTACTTTCTCTCTCTCTCGCTCTCTCGCCAGCCTTTGAGACTGTCTCTCGAGAATATGGAGGTGTCGTACTGGTCACGGTGCAGATGGCATCTAAAAGCAAAAAGCATGCAGAGGAGATCTAGCACCACCAGCCGTATTCGTTGCAGACCCACTCTACGCGCTCGTGGGCGCTGCGGTCGGCGTACCACGCGAGCGCAGGCAGGCTGGCGCCCTTGCCGAGACGCTCGACGACCTCGCCGCCGTGCAGCGCATCTGCGTGTCGGACGAGGTGGTTGCCCTGCTTGAGCTGCTCCTCGTCCTGCGCGGTCAGCTCGACGCCGAGGCTGGGCAGGTCGATGTTCCAGGCGAGGCACTTGTCCATGCCGAATTCGGCGGCCTGCGAGCGCACGGCGGCGATGAGCAGCTCAAACGCGCGTCGCGAGGCGAACCGCAGGCGGAGGATGGCGACCTTGCGCGCGACAAAGTCGAACATCCACACGGCGTACGCGGGCTCGGCGCCAGTCTCGTCCGAGGCGGGCAGCAGCAGCGCAAAGCGATCGGGCTTGGGCGCCGAGGCAGGGAGCAGCGTGGTGGCGTAGAAGTTGGTTCGCTTGATCAACCAGCGCCACGACGTCGCCTCGGGATCCTCGACGCAGAATCGGATCGTCCCCGCTTCGGAACGCTGCTCGAGAAGCGAGAGCAGATGGTCTCGGTCGATGCGGCCGAGCTCGGGGAGCTCGTCGGCTTGCAGCCATCTTGCTCCGCTGGGCAGTCCGGGGGCGGACTCGCCCGGAGCGCTGGGCTTCCACTCGACGTGGCGATTGCCCACCACCTTCCATGCGAACTGCGAGTAGTAGTCATCGATGTCGCTGTACAGGAACGAGCAGGTGGCATTGCCGCCGTAGGCACCCTCGTCGCTGAGTGCCTCTGCATCGCCGAGCGGCGCGACCAAGGCTCGGCTGTCCTCGATCGATCCCTCGTTCAGACTAGGAGGCACGCCGCCGTCAGGGCTGAGTTGCTGCTGGAGCAGCGTCATCATCTTGGCGGCGTATCCGTTGCGCCTCTTGTTCTCGGGCACAAACACCGAGCAGATGGCATACGAGAGCGCGCGCTCCACGCACTCCGTGCCTGGTCGCTTGAGCAGGATGGGACGGCGGTAGGTTTCGCAGCCGGCGAAGAAGTCGAGCGTCTGCGTGTCGTCGGCGGGCACGAGCACCCACCGGCGTCGACGCGTGGCCGAAAAGTCCGTGGAGCCCAGCACCACCTTCTCGCGCGTGATGAACTGGTCCTGCGTCAACAGCGGCTGGCCCCACTCGACCCACTCGCGCTGCGTCGCCACCAGGTCCTGCGCCTCGCTCGCGGGCACCAGCACGTAGCCTGCCAGTCCAGCCGTTGTAGAAGCGCTCATGTCGTCGCTGCGCTGGTTTCAAGCCAGCTTGCCGATAGTCTAGTCCAAGGTCGAGGCAGAAGGCTGCGCGACAGCTCTGGCGACGGAACCGTTTGTCGTTTGGGCCACCGACGGCTATCCAAATCGGTCCTTCTCCCAGATCTGCACGGCTCCCTGGTATTCGCGCGAGTTCGCAAGCTTTCTTCGGCCTAACACATTTGCGTCCTTGGCCTCCAGAAGCTTCGGCTGCTGACGCGTAACTTGGCTTGGAGCAGTGGGATGGTGCCTGGCTGCTGCGCATTTTGCGTAGCGTGCCCTCCACCTTTGCGGGAGCAGGAGAGCAACACCCCGCCCGCACGCATGCATCCTCGCATCCCTTTCAATCCCTATTCGCAGTCTGGATACTGCAAGACCTACGCTTTTGTCTCGCATCTCCCTACTGCAAGCTGGTCGGGCGCAGCAACCCTCACAACCTTCTGACCATGTCGACATCTGCGTCTGATGCGGCCTCGGGCTCGGGGACGAGCGCCACCGCGCCGTCGGTCCGCGTGTACCGTGCTCCGTCGTCATCCTCACCCTCGGCAGCGGCGTCGATAGCTGCGGAGGAGGAGCTCAAGCCGACGCCGGAGGAGCTCAAGGCTGCGTTCAAGTCGGCGATTCTGGGGCGGAATGGACCGGATGCGCCGCTGCTGACGCGGGCGATGCGCGAGCGCGAGGAGCAGCGGCTGGGGCTGCATGCGTCGCGCAACCGCCACTGGGAGGAGGTCAAGATCCGCATCCGCTTCTCCGACCGCACGATGGTCGAGGCGACGTTCCGCGAAGACGACACCATCCTCGCCGTGTACGCGTTCCTCGATTCGGTGCTCGATCCGACGGTCAGGGCGAAGCGCGTGGTGATCTACACCGCACCGCCCAAGCTCGAGTACAGGAGAGACGACGCCAAGATCAAGACCAAGACGCTCCGTGAGCTCGGCCTCATCCCCAGCGCTGTGGTCTGTCTGCGCTGGGATGACCCTGCGATGAACTGTAAGTCCAACCTCTTCGGGGGGTCCAAACAGGAGCAAAGCAACTGACAATGTTTTCCGGGTTCGCCGTTGCGCGCGTGCGCAGCTAATTCGTATTCGGCACCGATCAAGGCGGAACTCAGCTCCAAGGCGCAAGATCTACCACCGCCTCCATCATTCGAACCCGCGTCCGGACAGACCAACGCGCCGTCGTCGGCACAGCCGGGAGGCGCTACCAAGGAGCCCAAACCCGTGCCCAAATGGCTAAAGAACATTGTCAGTAAGTCTTGCATCCCCATCCTCCCAGGGGCAAAATCAAGCCTAGGTGAAACATCGCATGCTGACCTCGGCATTCGTTGCGCATTGACATGGATCGCAGAGAAGTGACCGGAGCGAGAGCGAGCCGAACAAGCGACCACGCCTCACCCCGGGGGACGAGACACCGATGCTGCTCGATTGAATCTCACGCGTGCTCGCCTGAGCTGACCTCTGAAACGGCCCTGAAAAGAGGATTCCTGCGGACTGGAGCGCATGCATTTCCACGAGGTCTGACGGTTCCGATGTGTGGCAGGATGTGGGGAATGGTGGGAGAGGCGGGGCGGGCTAAGTCACTGGGTTTTGCGGGTGCTGAGCATGCGGTGGACGTCGACGGGGACGGCGTAGCTCTCTCCGACGAGCTGTTTGACGGCGACGCAGAGCTTGTCGATGCGCATCACGAGGCCAAAGAGCGTGGCGACGCCGACGGCGAAGGTCATGTACTCTGCATCCTCGAGCGTGGCGAGCGTGATCTTGGTGGGGAGCGAGGCGAGGAGCGGGTCGGTATGGGGCTCGATGCCGTCTGCGGGGAGATAGGCGTTGAAGCCGTGGGGGGTGTCCATGAAGCGATCCACGAGCGGACAGGGTGTGACTTGGGGTAAAGGTTCGCCGGTCTTGAGTGCGGTGGAGCACATGCTGATGACGCTGAGAACGTCGCCTAGGAATCTGGGATCGAGGAAGCGGGTTCGTCGAAGCAGCGCGATCGAATACGCCGGACCCAGCCGTTCCAGCACGGCGAGACAGTGCGAGAGGAGCTTCGAGATCTGCATCTGCACCTCGAACAGCTCGCGGTAGCGTGCGCTCGGCCAGCGACCGCGGAGCGAAAACTCGTACGAGACGTTGACCGAGATCATGGCGAGCCGCCTGAGCTTGGCGCGCACGCCGATGATGCGCTTGCGCACCACCTCGGACGACGGATCCACATGCACCCGCACCCGCTCCTCCACCGCCAACCTCCCCGCCGCCTCAACCTCCTCGCCAGCATGGTGCAACGAGGTACGACGAGATCCAGGCCGAGAAGGCGTAGCAGCGCCGCGGACTCGGGAGGCCAAAGGCGCGCGGACTCGGTCGTCGTGCGCATCGTGCGGATGGCTGGCGATGCCGACGACGGCGCAGTAGATCTTGCCGAGCTCGGCGATGGTCGCCGCGTGCGAGAGGCGTTGGTACTCGCGCAGCGTCGACGACGGCGGCAAGTAGCTAAAGATGTACGCTGCCGAGACGCCGATGATGACCGCCACCAGCCTCCTCCACGCGGTGCTCCATCCGTATCCGGGCGAACCCGGCGTCGGATTCGTCACGTCCTTCCAGCTGTAGCCCACGATGAGCACGGTGGTGACGCTGGCGATGATAGGTGTGATGGGTGGGCCGGGGAAGTAGATCCGATAGAGCATCAGCAGTGGGAAGGCTACGGCCGTCGTGGCGCCGAGCCCGTAGGCGTTGCCGCGACCGTCGCCGGTGGAGATGTACCAGATGATGAGCGCAAAGACGGCGCCGATGAGCGTGGCGAGGATGCGCGAGAGGAGCGCAAACGCCGTCTCGCCGCGGAAGCGCGCGAGCGTGAGCTGCGCCATAAAGATGGCCCAGATCGCCCGGTTCTCGTAGCACCACGGCGCCGACGACTTGACAAACGCCGGGAGCGAGACGAGCGCGATGAGCACCGCCGCCTTGACGCCGAAGAGCGCATTGCCGCGGAACGGTCGACGCGTCCAGACGTAGACCGTATGCCCCACCATCTGCAGGAAGCCCTCTGGATCCAGCGCATCCGGGTCGCGCGCGCGCGTCGAGCCCAGATCCACAATCGGCTCGGCTGCACTCGCATCGCCGTGCATCACGCCGGTGCCAAAGTGCGCGTGCGTATGCGCATCCGCCCCACCACCCTTTGCTCCCCCGTCGCGGTTCGCCGTGCGCTTGGCATCGCTGCGCGGGCTGGACTCTTGGTCGTCGACGGCCGTGTGGCTGCTGCGGCTGCGCTGGCGCGAGGCGACGGGCGTATCGGTGGTGATGTCCGGAATGTGCTCCGGATCGGTGCTGGGCTCGTCGTCCTCGCGATCGTCGCCGGTCGAGTTGCGCCAGGCGTCGGCGGAAAACATGCGCGGCCAGTGCGGATACCACACCTGGGCGGCGGTGCGTTCGGTCTGGATCGCCTCGACCTCGCCGAGGAGCGCGAGCAGGCGCTCGGTAAAGTTGATCGTGTGGAACTGATGCAGCCAGGCCTGGTAGAGATACCTATGGTGGATCTTTCCGATCTCTCCGGGACCCGTGCGCAGATCCAGCTCGGCGACGAGATCGACGTTGGCCAGCGCCGCCGCCTCGTGTGCGCGGAGCGCATCCTTGTACGGCTCGAGCACCTTGAGTCGCTTCGCCTGGCGGAATTCGACAAGGCAGGCTTCGACGCGCGCGATGACGTTGCGCGTCTCTTGCGCCTGCTTGCGGCCCTTGTCGATGCGCTGTTGCGAGGAGAGGAGGAGGCGATCGCGCGCAAAGCTGTAGCGGTGCTTGTTGAGATGCGCGAGCCAGCCGACCATGTGTCGGATCGCCTCGGCATCGCGCGTCAGCAGCTCGGCCGACGTCTCGCGGACGAGCGCCGCAAAGCGCTCCGTCACCTCGTTGGCCGCCGGCGTGTGCAAATACGTCTCGAGATTGCCGAACCGGATCGACTCCCAGATGGCCACGGGCGCCGGATCGCGCCGATGCACAAAGTTGTGCAGCATCTGACTCGACCGATCCCACGCATGATGATGGTGGTGGTGGTGGTGAGAACGACCATCGTGCGAGGCGGCGTGGTCCCGCGCGTCGGCCGAGGCACCATGACCCGAGTGCATCCAGCGCCGAGGCGACGAGCTGCGCGAGGCGGTGGCGATGGAGCGCGCCATCTTGCGGAAGCGCGACGAGCTCAGCTCGTTGCCCGGCTGTACGGAGGGGTGTTCGTCCAGCTGACGGAACGCCGTCGCGCTCGCGGAGGCCGAGTCGTGCGGCACGATCTCGCCGTGGAGCGGCGACTCGCGATGCGGCGTCGATGCTCCCGAGGTGGGCATGAGCATGTGGTGTGGGTCGTGCGCCGGCGAATGCGGGTGCGAGGGCGGATGGATCTGCAAGTGATGCGCCGCGGCGGCATGCTGGGCGTCGAGCGTCGTGCGCGCATGGCCCGAGTCCGAGGCATCGTGCGAGTGATCGATCGAGGTGCGCGGCGTCATGGCGGGCGTCATGGCGGGCGTGGCTAGGCGCGATGGGACGGGCGTCTTTGGAAAGTGCGCCGACTGGATATCGGCCTTGATGGACGAGTAGTAGTAGGCCCAACCATCGGCGGGAGCGACGAGCGACCTGGCGAGCCGTTCGAGCTCCTTGAGGTCGTCGCCGCTCGCGAGGCCGAAGCTGATCTCGCGCGTCAGCAGACGCGAAGCGAGCGAGAGCGGCATCAACCCGCCCTCTGCCTCGGCGAGCCTGTTGTTGACCATGTCGAAATCGAATCCCTCGCTGCGCTGCTGCTTGCCGTCTGCTGCGGGCGAAGCGGTGTCGAGCGGCGACGTAGCGAGGAGCCTGACCTGGTCGCCGCACGCGACGGCGAGTGGGTCGAGTACGGCGATGAGGCGTTCTACGAACTGCGAATTGACCGACTTGGGGAAGAAGACGATGCTGAGCACGAGATTGACCGCCGCCTTGAGAGCGAGGGGCACGACGACCGACTGACCGAGCGAGTAGAATGCGAATGGATAGAGCGGCGCGTAGGTGAGGCAGATGTTCATGAGGATGCAGCTAAACACGCTGGCAAAGAGGAACGGCCCAGGCCCGAAGCGGACCTTGATGTAGAGGACGACGGCGGAGCCGACGGCGAGGAAGACGGCGCAGACGATGCTGGAGCGCGCCTCGATGTAGTCGCCCTGGAGGACGCGCTGGATGTCGGTCTGGGCGCGCGGCAGCTTGCCGCTGCGAACGGCGTGCGCGATGGCGATGGCGATGTTCGACCACGCCCACGCGGCGCAGACGAAGAGGAGCGTGAAGAATTCGCGCTCGACGATGGCTGCGAGCGGCGCCTCTGCGGGCTGGATGAACGAAGCTACGAGGACGAGGAAGGACGCGTTGCCCAGCGCGCGCTCCGAAGGCCCGATGAGGAAGATGAGCATGCAGATCCACGCGAGCAGCGCCGAGCGGATCACGGGCTTGAGCTTGGCCCACGTCAAGCACGGAGGCAGCCAGCCGATATACCACGGCAGAGGATCGAGACCGACGAGGCGGGCAAAGTGGCGGAGATGCCTGGCGAGCGGCGAGGCTGATTTGGGCTTGCGCTTGCCACTGTCGGCGTCGTCGTCGAGAGCGGGAGGGAGCTGCTTCTCGGCGTGGTCCGCATCGCGAGTGGTCGAGGCGCTGTCGGTTCGCGCATTTGCGGTGGCGTTGGTGCGCGCTCTGGCCCTCGTCCCGGGCGCCGTATAGTCGGGCTCCTCGACGGCTGCAGGCGATGCGCTGCTCACGGCGATGGACGGTGCCTCGTTGGCCGGAACAGCGGCCGCCGAAGCAGCCTTCTCCTGCTGCATAGCCGCCAGGCGGAAGATGGTTGTCGTGCACCGGCAGTGGGCACTAGACTCGCGCCCTGATGCGTTCCGTGAAGTGGAGGGTCAGCTCGCAGACGTGGATGCGGCAGTGGTGATGGTGGTGGTGGTGGTCATGGTCGTGCTCAGCGTCGGAATTGAGCTCGATTGTTGTGCCGAGGAGCTGCCGATGCCGGCACAACTCGACTGGCATCCGCGGCCAAATTGGCGAAAGTGTTAGACTTTATCAGAAGGCATAGCTCGGAAGACGGAGATGCAGCCGATGCAGCCGATGCAGCCGATGCAGGTGATGCAGCCGATGCAGCTGGCGGTGCAGGTTCCGATCCGCGGAAGCACGCTCGAGCCGAGGCCGAAATCGCCTGAGCCGATACCAAGGGCTGTCTGAGCTCAGCCGGCCGTGCGAGGCCATGTGTGGATGGACCCTGAACATGGCATCTCTTCCTCCTCCTCACCACCACCACCACCATCACCCCTCAAACAAGCGCAACAAAACCTGCCGTCTTTTCGTTCCCCGCTGCCCACGATGAACCAGGTGTACGAGGTGCTCGACCGGGGCTACGTGCCCGATGTGGTGCTGCGCCGCGCGATCCGGCTGCTCAACGCGCAGCGCATCCGGAGCCTGGCCAAGCCGGAGGACGACTTTGGGCGGCACGTCGAGGTGAAGCGCGACTACATCCGCTCGCTCAAGACGCGCGAGATCGCCATCGAGCAGGACAAGGCCAACGCGCAGCACTACGAGGTCGACACGGGCTTCATGCTGAGCTGCCTCGGCAAGCGCGCAAAGTACTCGTGCTGCCTCTACGAGACGGGCCGCGAGACGCTCGATCAGGCCGAGGAGGCGATGCTCAACTCGTACTGCCAAAAGGCGGGCCTCCAGGACGGTCAGGACGTGCTCGACCTCGGCTGCGGATGGGGATCGCTCTCGCTCTACCTCGCAGAGAGGTATCCAAAGTCCAAGGTGCGTGCGCTCTCCAACTCGCGCACGCAGAAGGTGTACATCGACTCGATCGCGGCGGAGCGCGGGCTCACCAACCTCACCGTGTTCACGGGCGACGTCAAGACGTACGACTTTGGCAGCTGCCAGTTCGACCGCATCCTCAGCATCGAGATGTTTGAGCACATGAAGAACTACGCCGAGCTGTTTGCAAAGGTGAGCTCGTGGCTCAAGGACGGTGGTGATGCGAGGCTGTTCATCCACATCTTCTGCCACCGCACCACGCCGTACCACTTTGAGGACGAGGATGGCTGGATGGCGCAGAACTTCTTCAGCGGCGGTACCATGCCTTCGTACGACCTCTTCCTCCACTTCCAGCAGCACGTGACGCTCGAGGAGAGCTGGTGGATCAACGGCAACCACTACGCAAAGACGTGCGAGGATTGGCTGTCCACCCAGGATGCCAACCAGCGCAAGCACAACTCGATCAAGTTGCTCCGTGCCGATGCGGCCAAGAAGCACCAACCCGAACTCGAGGCGGAAAAGACCTTTTACCGATTCCGCATCTTCTACCTCGCCTGCGCAGAGTTCTTCGCCACCAACAACGGCAACGAGTGGGGCGTCGGTCACTATCTCTTTTCCAAAAAGTAAACCCACCTCGCTCCTTGTCCCCGTGCGTTCAAAGCGTTCGCGCCCGCTGGCGCGCGTGAAATAGACTCGCCTTTTGTATCACGCGCTTTCTTGCTACGTGTGTGTGCGTGTGTGTGTGGTATTGGTCGAGCTAGGCGTGGTGGAGGGTACGCGTGGAGGGGGTTGCAGAGCCATGGAGACGCCAGTGAGCGAATTCTGCCTCGCCAAAGCGGAGGAGGGTGGTGATGCTTCCATCGACCACGGCGAGCACCACGGACCTCCTACCTGCCTTGAGAGGGGGAAAGACATTGCCACCCGCCGCTGGCCTACCACCACCTCCCCTGGCTCTGTGTGGTGCTCTGCTGCCGAATCTCGGTTCGATCCAGCAACCGGGTGCGTGTCTGAACAGCCTCGCCACTAGCCAGAGCCATCCAAAGTCGAGCCTGACCAGCCTCCCTATGCACCTGGCCAAACTCGTCCCTGCCAAGCTGTGGACAAGGGCGGCCAAGCGGCCGCGGTTCTCGGCGCGTTGGGAGGCGGCAGCATGGCGTGCGGCGGCCTTTTCGCGCAGGTGCTTCTGCTTGCCGTGGCTATAGCGGCCGTAGGCGGCGCGGTTCTTGGCCTCGTTTGCCGCCTTGAGCTGCTTCTCGTACGCCACGCGTCTCGCCTTGTCCTCCGCCCCCTCGCCACCCTCTGCACCCTCCGCACCCTCGGCGTCGACATGGGTCGAGGAGGTGATGAGTTCCTCGTCCGATCCGGGCATGGGGATGCGTGCAAAGATGTCGGCAAACTGCCACGCGGTGGGCAGCGGCGTGGTGCGCGCGTCGACGATCACGATCCGGAACTCGGGCGCAGGCGGATGCGACTTGCGATACACCGTCGCCGGTCGCCATGCATAGTAGAACGGCGCCATCCCCACCTCCCCCTCCGCCTCACAGTCTTGTGGCGCGGGGAGGGCGAGGTCGTGACCCGAGGGTACGAGCTGGAGCGCAGAGAAGACGGCGTCGTAGCTATCCCATACCTTGCGTTCGGGCTCGGCGGCTAGGAATCGACGTGCATCGTCGTAGCTCGCATTGAGCCCCAATCCCAGCCCCAGCCCGGCCGGGGTGGAGCGCGAAGGAGGTGCGGCGAGCTTGGCGACGCGTAGGGCGATGGGCGCCAGGAGGCGACCGACGGTGCTGCGCCAGAGGCTGTGAAGCCACCTCGCCACGGCGCGCGCGGCGTCGCCTGCGAGCTGAGCGATGCGCCGCGGCACGTACAGCAGCACGTCCAAGATGGTGACGAGCCTGAGCGGACGGTTGGGATCGGCGACGACGCCCTTGGCGTGTGCGAGTGCGTGAGTCTTTGCCAGCTTGGACGCGACGGGTGCGGCTCTTACGGCATCGACGAGCTTTGCGCGCTGGACGACGTATCCGAGGCGTTTGAGGTGTGCGTAGATGAGGTAGGCATGCCTGGTCAGTGGTTCGTCGAGCGCGTGGTCGGAAGGCTGCATCAGCGCCGCAAACGCCTGTTGCAACGACATGACCTCGAGCGCGCCCGCGTCGTCGCGCGCTTGTTGGTAGAGCTGGAGGCTTCCGCGTTCTGCGAGGAAGAGCGCCTCTTCGGGGAGGAGCTCGTTGGTGACGGTTGTGATGTGCTTGTTGCGCGTGGTGGGGTGTGGGTGCGAGTGACGACGGATGACGCCGACGGTTTCAAAGATCTTGCCCTGCACGTCGTGCAGACGAGCACGGCCGAGGTTGGGATCCCACGTCGCGCGGACGAGCGTTCGCGATCCCACGGTACGCTCGCCCGAGACGGCTTGGTACATGGCCTCGCGACTGCGCTCGAGCAGCTTGGCCTGCCCACCAAAGCCGGTGGGTTCGAAATCCTTCTCGCCGCGTTTGGGGATCACGATCCCGGCCGAAGCCGAGCCTTTCGCCTTGGACTGCAGCGTCGACAGCAGCCGCAAATAGTCCGGCACCTCGTCCTCGCCGTCCGAATCATCGGCAGCACCACCGGAAGCGCTGGACGTCGCCGCGCCCGATGCCGTCGACCGAGGATCCTCCATCTCGTCTCGGACGCCAAACCCCGCTGCAGCAGGCGTACCGGATGTGCCCGGTGTGCCCGGTGTGCCCGGTGTGGCGGGTGTGGTGGGTGTGGTGGGGATGCTGCGTGGTACTGCTGCGGTATCGCGGCGCGGTGTAGAAGGTGCCGACATTGCGCGCGCTTCCCCTATGCGCTGTTGGTGCGAGGGTGTGTGATATGGTGGTGGTGGTGAGCAGCGTCGATGGCAAGCTGCGCTTGACAGGACAAAGTGGAGGCATCGAGCAGATTCTCACAAGAAAGAGAAAAGAAAAAAGAACTCTGCGAAAAAAATACACGGCTGGACCCTGAACAGACCAACACACTCTAGCATGCGGCTCACTGTCGAGCTTCGGCTTGGGATTGCGTAGTCTAGATGGGCGGCGTCCACACGGTGTTGCGCTTGGCATCCTCGACGCGCGTGACGTACTTGAGCGGGAGCATACCCTGGCTGTTGCCTGGGGTGAGCACGACGCCGTTGGACGAGAGTTGGAACGGGATGCCGTCGTCGAGCGCGCGTCGGACGTCGATAAAGACGAGGCGGTTGGCGGATCTGCGCATGCCCGAGACGACGCCGCGCTCGCCAAACCGCCCCTTGGCCAGGTGGATGTGGTTGCGCGACATGGGCTTCAACCCCCCGGACGCAAGGATCGCCGTCCACGCCTCGGCGTACGTCCCATGCACCACCTCCACCACCACCGCCTCCTCCTCCTGGCCAAGATCGAGCTTGCCATCCACGTGCTTTGCGAGCTCGTCTACGTCGTCTTGGTCTTCGGTGGCAAGGGCGAGGAGGTGGAGGTTGTGTTTGGTGAGTGGGGTGTGTTGGAGTTGGACGTGGCCGAGCGAGTGACCCTGTACGGCTCTGACGAGCCATGCGCCGTCGTTGTCGTCGCGGTGCAGTTCGAAGCGCTGCTTGTCGTTCTCGGCGACGATGCGCTGTACGTCTGCGATGTCCGGCCTGCGTTTGCCGCCGTCGGCTTCGGCCATGTTGACGCTCTTGACGCGCGGACGCTCGAGCAGGTCGGCGAGCACGACGTAGCCGTCGGCGCGGATCGCCAGCCCTTCCTTGTCGGCGCCGTGGCGTAGGATGTAGGCGAGCGCACGCGATAGCTGCTCGCCACCCGACTGCACGCGTCTCGCCGGCTTGGGCTTGGACGAGCAAGAGGAGGAGGCGGCCGGTTGCGGTGCAGCGGACGACGCCGCCTGCTTGGCAAGCTTCTTCTCGGCCGCCTGCTGCGCCTTGAGCGCCTTTTGCGCCTCCTTGCGCGCCTTGCGCTCGAGGTTGACGGCAGGTGCTTCGGTTGCGGCTGGTGCGGCTTGCTCGGCTGACATGGTGTCCGTCGTCGGTGGTGGCGGTGATGGTTGGCCAGTCAAGAGTGTCCTTTGACGTCGGAGCTTTCCTTTTCGCTGCGAGTGATATTTGAGCTGTTAGATCATGATTTCTGTCGAGTTGGAGATGGGGTGAGGCACTCGTGCGATTGGAAGAGTCGCCAAAGGCGGGAAACGGGGAAAAAAGGCGCTGTCGCGTGCGATGGAAGCTTTGCGGCGCGTGGCATTTCGGGCAGATCGGCAGAGATGGAGGCCGTGCGCCGGACTGGCCGCTTTCAACACTCTCTCGCCTCGAGGCGAGAGTCGAAGGCGCATTCAACCGAGGGTCGATCTTGCCCCGCTCCGTGCTTGCCTTGCTTCCTCCACCGCTTTGCAACGATACTAGGCGCCGACGACGATGACGAGTGTTTCTGCAAGCGCTGCTGGCTACCAGGGCCACCTGACTGCGGGCGATGGCGTGCTGGCGTCGCAGCTGCATCGACCGACGCACGCCTCGGTGCTCGAGGTGGTCTTCAACAACGGCTCGTACAACTCGCATCTGATTGCGCTGCAGAGCTTTGCGCGCGGCGAGCGCATCAGCTCCTTTAGCCCGCACGCCGACTTTGCGACCAAGAAGAGCTACTCGACCGTCCAGACCGGCGCCGAGACGCACATTGAACTCAACTCGGACCTGCTCTACTGCAACCACTCGTGCAACCCCAACGTAGCCTTTGTCATTGGTGATGCCAACGACAAGTCGTCCTGGTACGCGCGTGCGGAAAAGGACATCAAAAAGGGTGACATCCTCACCTTCTGTAAGCCATCCATCCTCCCCCAACACTGAAGAAAAGATGACCAAGAGGAGCAACTGACCCCCCCGTTGGCGATTCGCAGTCTATCCGAGTACCGAGTGGCACATGTCGCAACCCTTCGAGTGCGCCTGCAACTCGGGCACCTCGTGCCTCGGCAAGATCGACGGCGCCCATTCCATCCCCGCGCCCACGCTCGCGCGCTACTTTGTCAATGCGCACATCCTCGAGCTCAAGCGTCACCAGATCACCAACGACTCCTCGCTCTCGCACACCGACAAGCAGTCCCACCTCCACCTCCTCCAGTAGAACCCTCCGTCCCCACAACCCAGGAATAGACTAGAGTCAACCAGTAATCAATTCACCAACGTGAAGGAGAAAGAGAAAAAAGAGCAAAAGCGAGGATGAAAGGGGGCGATGGGGGGATGCGGGTTTAGGTGGCGACCATGTACTGTTCTGTGAGGACAAAGGGGAACTGTTCCTCGTCGAGCAGCTGTGCGTATTCGCCGGGAGCGTCTGCGGTGCTCGAGTCGTGGTTCTTGTTGCTGCGCTTGCGCGCGGATGCGTTGTAGCTGTCCAGGTAGGCGTAGTGCGAGAGCAAGGTGGCGAGCAGCGCCTTTGTGCGTTTCGGATTCGGACGGATCGAGATGGCAAAGTAGTCGGCGGGCAATCCGTACCTGAGCACGCTCTCGACGTAGGTGCGCACCACCTTGAGGTGGGCGAGCGCCTGGTACGCTTCGCTAAAGTTGGTGCGTGCGAGGCGGAGCAGTTCGGTCCAGAGCTCCTTCTCGCTCTCGCCCGCCTCGTCGAGCTCGGCGCGCTGACGCTCGACGAGCGCCTCGTCCCAGGCAAAGTCGGTGCGCACGGTGAACTTGGCCTCGCGGCACTTTTGGACGAATTCGTCGCGCACCTTTTTGAAGACGGTGACGTTGAACAGCGCAAACTCGTCGTCGGCGGCGAGCTTGTGCGACGAGCGCGGCACGACCATGCTGGTGAGCCTCTCGTAGCGTGCGAGCCAGTCCTTGGTGTTGTTCTTGGGCACGGCCACGAGCAGCGTATCGAGGTACTCGGATTCGGCGTCGACAAAGTCTTCGCGGTGCACGACGTCGGCGAGCGAGCGTACCGAGAGGTTGCCCTGCTTCTTGCGCTGCAGCTGCTGCAGCTGACCCTTGGCGAGGTTGTAGTTGGCGAGCTTCTGCTTCATGACGTTGTCGATGCTGGAGAGCTCCTTGCCCAGCGCTTCGACCGTGTCGCGGAGCGAGCGATCTGCGCGGTACTTGCCCGTGTTCCACGCCCAGGCGAGCATGTAGTCGTCGAGGCTCTGCTCGTTGACGAGCACGTGCTGTGCGAGCGCGGCGTCGTCGTTGTTGAGCAGCGCGCGCAGCGTGTCGATGATCTTGACCACACCCTGCGTATACTGCGTGTCGAGCTTGGGCAGCTCCTCGCTGAGCGAGATCAACGACTCGAGCGTGCCCGTCTTGAGCGGCGGAAAGCTGAGCTGGCCAAAGTCGTGGCTCGCCGCGCCGCCGTCCGAGAGGAGCTTGGCGCCGAGCTCGGAGAACATGCGATGCGGATCTCCGTCCTCCAACGGCACCGAGATGATCCAGTACGCGAGATCCGACGGCATGGCTGCGGTTGTTTGGGATGGTGGTGGTGGTGATGCTGGTTGATGGGATAGGAGCGGGAGCAAAGTGGAGATGTGCGAGTCGACGTTCGACGCTCGGATGCGCCGCTGGCTGGCTCGACCGCACGATCCCACAGCTCAGCTGCAGAGCCACAACTAATCTCAGGGGTCCAATAAATATTCGCAATTATTCACAAATATTCACTGCATTTTGACACCGCATTTTCACCCATCTTTTATTTCTGCTCAGCTTTGACCGGTGTACTGTGGTTGACTACCACCACCATCTATTCAACGTCGGCGATGAACGTCGTGCGCGAGATCGGCCGCATCAACCAGGCCGAGCTCGACATTGCCATCAAGCAGCCCTCGGCGTCGTGGCATGCGCAGTACGCAGACTCGGCCTACATCTTTGTCGGCGGCCTCCCCTACGAGCTCACCGAGGGCGATGTCGTCGCCATCTTTTCGCAGTACGGCGAGGTGGTCGACGTCAACCTCCCGCGCGCAGCGAATCCCACCACCACCGCCACCAACGGCGCCGACGACAACGACGACGCTCGCGCTTCGGGCTCGCGTGCGCCCCCGCCGGTGCGCAAGGGCAAGCATCGCGGCTTTGGCTTCCTCATGTACGAGGACCAGCGATCCACCGTGCTCGCTGTCGACAACCTCAACGGTGCCCAGGTGCTCGGTCGGACGCTGAGGGTCGACCACGTGGCGAGCTACCACCAGCCCAAGACGCGCGACGACGACGGACAACGCGTAGAGCCGCAGACGAGGAGTCTCAACGCCGCCCCGCCCGAACTGCTGCCTGCGCGCGCAGCCGTGGATGCGGACGAGGCGGACGAGGACTTGGAGGATCCTATGGCCGCGTACCTCCAGCGCCGCAGA
The DNA here is from genome assembly GCA_030849465.1 of Moesziomyces globuligerus. Lineage (NCBI taxonomy): Eukaryota > Fungi > Basidiomycota > Ustilaginomycetes > Ustilaginales > Ustilaginaceae > Moesziomyces > Moesziomyces globuligerus. The sequence continues at coordinate 471,636 of JARVLF010000021.1, read as the reverse complement.
CGCGAGGACCGGGACATAGCTAGCGACGGTGTAGACGACGCAGACCGTGCACACCGAGCCAGGGACAAGGAGGAGAGAAGGCGCCGCAAAGAGGAGCGCGCTGCCATCCGCGCCGAGCGCGAACGAAGACGACATCACGGCCACCACCACGATCGCCGCGACCATCGTTCCGACAAGCGCTACGAATCCGACGACCAAGCTGGCGGCAATCGCTACGCTCGCGCGAGCAAGCAGCGCAGTGTCCTGGACGACGACCCTCACGACCAACGCCGCCGCCACAGGCCTCCTTCGCGCTCACCATCACCACCACCGCGTGGCTCGTCCAGCCGCCCACGTCGACGCTCTCGTTCGCCATCGCGCTCACCGCGGCGTTGATGCAATGTCAAACGACGCACAGCAACGCCTACACATGTGTGACTCTGTCTGTGAGAGCCAGGGTGTGATCGGGGGAAAAACGCGGGATCGGCAATGGAGACCTCCACCTTGTATTTTTCCGCCGCGGCCGTGCACGACCAAACCAAGACGAGCAAGAGGCGAGCTGGGGAGCTTGGCTCTTGACCACCAACCACACTTGACCACACTTGACTTTGGAGCAAGAGAATTGGGCAAGACGATGAGTGACAAACCGGTTGTGCTTCTTACGGGTGCGTCGCGCGGGCTGGGGCTTGCGATCCTCCGACTGCTGCTTTCGGGATCGACGTCGAGCGAGGCGCCGATCCGCGCGAGTCGGGTGGTGACCATCTCGCGTACGCTCTCGCCCGAACTGCAAACGCTGCAGACCGAGCACGGCGATGATCTCGTCGCCATCCAGGGCGATGTGACGTCGGACGAGATCAACCGTACGGCGGTGGCCGAGGCGGTGAAGCGATTCGGACGGTTGGACTCGGTGGTGCTCAACGCGGGCGTGGTGTCGACGCAGCGGATCGAATCGCTCCAAGCTACCGCGTTTGCAGAGATGCTCAACATCAACACAGTCTCTCTCATCACCACCCTCTCTGCCTCCCTGGCTGAACTTCGAAAATCTCCCCACGCGACCGTGATCTTTGTATCCTCGGGAGCGGCGACGGGCAACACGGCAGGTTGGGCTGCGTACAATGCTTCCAAAGCCGCCATGAACGCCATCGCCCGAACCCTCGCCAACGAAGAGGACAACCTCGCCGTCCTCGCGGTACGACCAGGCGTGGTCGATACGGATATGCAGACCCTCCTCCGTGCAAAGGGTGGCGAGGCCATGAAGCACAGCGAGATGCAGCGCTTCCTCACCCTGCACAAGGAAGGTAAGCTGCTTAGACCCGACCAACCCGCGCACTCGATCGCCGCCCTCGCCACCCGCGCCACCAGAGACTCCCCCAACGACAAGGACGGAAAAGGCCTAGGCGGTCACGGCGCCTTTGTCACCTGGAACGACGACCTCCTCCAAGGATTCAAGAACGAGTAAACCCCCCTTCCCTTTCTTTCGAAGCTTCGCTCGTCCAAATGGAGAGGAGCTCGGTAATCCAGACATTGTAGAGAGTTTGCCTGGCCGAGTCGCGAGTGCTTGGTCGTTGTTCAACCGAGCCGCTCCAGCGTCGCTCCAGCGTCGGTTTCTGCGGGGGCATGGCGTAATGGCCAGCGACCTCGCAGACATCGGAGGGTGCTGGAGGGTGTTAAGAACGAGGCTTGGAACGACAAGATCGAGGTGGTTTTGTGCATTGGTTGGTGCGGAGCTTAGCGTCTCGGGTCGGAAGAAGCAAGCCTCAAATGCGTTGCGCATCGCATCCACCTGGACGACGCGCACGCCACCCCCGCAGCCCGTAATCTTGACCCGCCTCCCGCCCGCCCTTTTTCAGCCGAGGCCGAAACGGTGCTCATCGCCATGCGCTGCTTCCACTGCTTGCATAAGGCTGGACACAGCACGAGAGCGAGTTGTCGCCGAACATGGGCCAGCGCCCGCACTCCCCTACCTCGTGGCGCGCTATGCCGATCTGTCGTGTCTAGTTTCGGGAGAGCGAATCAAAGGGCTGAGGATCACGCCCCAGTTGCGCCAGGCGAAACACAGCTCGACTTGTCCCCAACCCCCCCCCCCCTTCCTCAACCGACCACAGTTTGAAAGCCAACGACTCGACGAGAAGCGTGCGATTTCGCCACGCCATTGCGGGGTGTGCAGTGGTCGAGGATGGCGAGGTTGTTGAGGCTGGCGATGCGCTGCTTGAGGGGGTCTCCCAGACCTTGGTGCATGCCTCCACGCCCTGTACGGCCTGCCACCACTCGGTTACCCTCGCGAGCTCGACGTCGGTTTCGAGGGCTTTGTGGATGGGTGGCTTGGGTCTTGGGGGATGAGACCATGCTGGCTTGGCGAGGGGATGCGTACGACCAAGTGCAATGCCTAGCATCGGCATACGCAAAGCGGTTCGCTCGGATAAACGCACCTGCCTGAGCTTGGTCGAGCGAGACGAGGAGGGTGTGGAGCTGAGCGGCGCGAGGAGAAGCGGTACGGCGTCGCTCAGTCCGAGTGTACATGCATGGCTGCGCGTAGCGTTCGAGGCAAAGATCCCACCGCTCGAGATCGTGCATACTGCATACTCGACAATCACCGCCGACCGGAACAGCTTGAACCCCCCCCCCCCCCCCCACCCGCCTCAGCTGTGCTCGAGACCAAGGCCGGAACTACAACACCACAACCGTCAGAACCGTCAGAAAAACAAGAAAAAAAGGCCAAGGGGAAAAGGGAAGGAGGGAGGGGGGGGGGGGTAGGTTTGCTGGTGGCGTTGATCACGTCGGCGTGCACGACGGGTTTGTTGGCGAGGTCGATCTCGAAGCGTCCGTAGGCGAGCGCTAGCTCGGAGCGCGCCGAGCGTACGCACCCACCTTGACGGTGAATTTATACAGGCACGAGCTTCCCCCCGCTTCCGCTTCCGCCGTCATGGTCTCCAAGATCGTGCTACACGGCGAGGATTGTGGCTGAGAAAGTGAGAGATCGCAGTCAATGGCTCGTCGGTGAGGAGGATATTCTACCCCGCAAAAAAAAGTAGCGTCAGTGCACGAGACGTCGCAGTGCATGACAGCCCAGAGACAAGAAAAAAAAAAAAAAAAAAAAAATCGGGACGCTTCGTCAAGCCTCAGCTCATGGTGCGCTCCGCAGAAAGCACACCATTCTCGCCCTGCGCTGGCCTTTCGCGCGGCACGGTGAAGCTCAGCCATCACGGTATGCGGCTCACCGGGAGGATAGGGGCGGGTTCGAAGGCCACGCAGAGTGCGCGCGAGGGGATGGGATGATTTCCAAAAGAAAGATCAAAGGGTTTGGCGGAGCCTGAATGTGACAAGAACAAGGCATAGGTATCACATGTATCACATGATGGCAAAAGAGGATAGGATGCGTGTGAGTAGTTCCGGCAGAAAGGAGACTACCAGGGGTGAAGGCGAGGAGTTTTAGGCGAGGAGCCAGAAGCCGGAGCCGAGGAGGGCGGCGACGGCGGCAGCGCCCGTCGAGATCTTGAGCGAGTTGGCGGTGTTGCCCGAACCGCCCGAGCCGGAACCGGAGCCCGAGCCCGAGCCGGAGCCCGAGCCGCCGTTGGAGCCGACGCCGGGAGGGGCGGTCTGGGTGGCGACGGCGGCGGTAGCGGAGCTGTAGGCCGAGGCGGCAGCCTGCGGGTTCTGGGTGGTGTTGGCGAGCACACGGTCAATGACGTGAACGACGCCGTTGGCGGCAACGTAGTCGGTCATGACGATCCTCGCGGTGATGTTGCCCGACGAGACGTAGGCGCCCGACGAGTTGGACATGAACTTGAGCTCGTTGCCCGAGCCCGAGATGGCCGAGGGCGTGTTGGCGAGTGCGGTCGAGTAGACCACCGTACCATTCACCACGTGGTTGAGCAGCACAGCCGCCGTCTGCTCGGGCGTAGCTCCCTGCAGCGCCATCTGAGCCTCCTGGAACGCAGCGTTGGAAGGAGCAAACACCGTGACGATCGACTGGTCCAGAGCCTCAACCAGGTTAGCACCCTGCAGAGCCTCGGCGAGCGACGAAGCACCGAGCTGACCAGCAACACCGCTCGTGTTGGCCGGGATGGTGAGCACCTGGTTGATGGGCTGCACGCGGATGTTCTGGTACTGCGGTCCATCCATGGTCAGCGCAAACGAGACGTTGCCCGAGGCGAGCTGGACGTAGTTGGTGTTGTTGCCCTGCTGCTTGGAGAGCACGACGACCTGGCTACGGTTGCGAGGCAGGTTGACGTACGGAGCCATGTTGAGCGCCGAAGCTGCAATCGTCTTGTTGCCCGCCATGATCTGGCTGTCGGTCACAGAGCCGTTGAGCACTACCCAACCCGCGCAGCAAGAACCGAAAAAAAAAAAAAAGAAACAGCGGTTAGTCTCCAGCTTGGACTGTATGGGTAGAGCGAGGCGAGAATCGGAAGGCGCCCGACTTACCGTGGTAGGCGATGGTGGCGACGAGGGCCTCGGTGGAGACGTCGTTGCCGAGCGCGGCGAAGGCCTGGTTCGAGGGGGCGAGCACGGTCTTGTTGCCGCCCTGGAGCGCGCCGAGGAGCGCCTGAGAGTTGTTGCCGACGGCGTCGGCGAGCGCCGAGAGGTTGTTGGCGCGGAGCGCGTTGAGGAGGCCCTCTGCAAAGGCGGTAGCGTTGTTGCCGCCCATGCTCTGGGCCATGGCGCCGGCGGTAGCCGAAAGCGCAACGGTAAGAGCAGCGAGGAACTTCATGATGCTTTGCAAGGTTCACGTAGGAGGTGTGGGGAGTAGGGCAAGAAGACGGCGAGCAAAGGAGGCGGGTTAGGCTGCTTCGGACGTGGATGGATGGTGAGGACCGAGAAAGTAGATGCTGCACAGACAGGCCGAGGTATATATTGGGAGCGAGCGAGGCAAGGGTGAGAGGAGTGTGCCGGAGGAGCAGACGCGGGTCAGGCTTGCCAAGCTGACTTGTGGATCGCAGCGGGGGCGCGGCTCGCCTGGAACGGAGTATCGTTGGCTCCGAGACGAGGAGCGGAGGCGAGAAGCGCTGTGCGACCGAGCGACAGTTGAGCAGCTGTCGGTGAGGGCTGTGTCTCAGGTGGACAATGGCGCAAGCGGCGCATCTGGATGGCCAGCTGAGGCGCAGTGTGTGGGGAGGCAGTTTGGACAACGGCACGGAGCTAGCTTCGGCACGGACCTGGGCTGGAAGGAGTGGAGTTTGGGGTACGAGGCGCGAGGCGCGAGCATTCCAGCGCCAGGCGGCAGTTTGATCGAGGCTCTTCTAGGCCAAGGGAAAAAAGACGGTGGAGGCGCGCACGCAAGCGTACAGTATGCGGAGCCAAGCGTTGACGAGGGTAAGCGAGCTGCGGTGGTCTGCGAGTGTACGCGCGAGATCTGTCCAGTTGGGCATGCACGGGCGTGAGACCTCGGCTGGCAAGAAGGGGGGGCGATGTGGATCAGGACACAGGTGCGATGCGGACAGCAAGATCGACATGCCGCACGCACGGCCTTGGCCTCTGGCAGCGGGCGGCCACGGTCTCGACCTTGGCCCTCTGCACGCGACTCGAACAGTCGAGCATCACGAGGCACGGTTGGAAGCGTGATCATCCGGTCGCTTCATCATCGTGCATCGCAACGCTGTCTGGATGCCGTAGCGTTCGGCTTGGCATCCACCGCAGCGTGCCTCGTTGGGGCACGCTTCCGTAATGATGGCTCTGCTCCTCGGTGAGCTGGGAGCTGGGCTCGGGTGTAGGCGGGCAGTGTCGAATTCCGCGGGCCGGTCGACGTCAAGACCCAGCCGCAGTCTGCGCTCTGCGCTACTTTGGTGTGTACTCGCGACCGCATGGTCGGCTTTGATCAGCACCTCGCATCGGCGCTCGTCTCTCGACTGCCTCGCAAGCCGGGCGAGGTAAGGAGTCGGTTCCAATCGCTGCCACTGAGCCTTTGCGGCTGACAGGCTGTGGCTGTGAGGCGTTGGCCTGGATGCGGAATCCACCATAGAGAGTCACGAGTCGTCTCTGCTCGCAGCTACGCAGCCTGCATGGAAAGAGATTGAAAACCCCGATTCAGACAACCGAGCCGAAACTGCGAAAAAGGTACAGCTCTCGGAAGTGGGGAGAACAACAAGACACGGGGCAATTGCGGCCAAGCAAAGCGTGGCTTTCAGGGTCTCTCTCTCTCTTTTCTTTCTCGGAGCCACATGTTCGGGCGGCGGGAGCGACTGCAAGGCTTAGACAAGCCGAGGTTGGCAGCGATCGACCCGGCCTCGGCGGCTGCGCATCCTTGTCCATCGACGTTTTCCCGCGGGCCCGCGGGCCGCGCTTTCAGAGCGCTTGGACATCTTTCGGCTGGCTCCGGCTGGCTCCCGAGCGAGCTTGAGACTTTGGCCGCAAGGGCGTCGACCGGAAGTGGAGGTTGTTTTGAGAGAGGGGGGATGATTTCAGCCAAGCTTCTAGGCGGAGGAGAGCCGTGGCGAAAGCCGTTTGCGACTTGATCCTGCATGCCTCTAATCAGAGGGAGCTGGAATGTTGCGCATGCCCCCAAACGCGCTACGACGATCAGCGCACGGCTATGCCATCCCCTCGACAAACCGGTCCTGCGCAGGCGCCGGCATGGGACACCAAGCTGAGCTGATTGCGGTTTGGCACTGCATAGCGAGTTGTCCTAGTGCACCAGAGTGTTTGATGAGCGGCGAGTCTCCTTCGGATTCCTAAGCAATGCCGACTCGGATCGGGTTCGAGACGGAGAGAGGCTCGGCGACGGTCTCGGTCAAGGCGGCGCTTCGCTGCTCGGCTCTGCGCTTACCCAATGTGCATGCCAATCTTGGGCCGGCTGTGCGCTTAGCTGATCCGTGCATCCGAACGTGCGCTTTTCGCCTGGGTTCCGACTTCCGACCCGGAAGCCTTTTTTCCTCGCCTTTGGACCTCCAACCTCGCCGCCCCGTGCTCTTATCCCTGGCCGACCTTTGGAGCCATGCCAGATGTGTTGGACCGGCTAGCAGCTCGGAAGCCTTGCTGAGCTCGACATGGGAGTGTGTGCCTGATGCTGCAAGTGGAAGCAGGCGTTGTGGCAGCTGGTCTCGGCTCTGCCGAATGGTTTCGGCTCTGCCGAACGAAAAGAAACAGACAAGCCAACCGGAGCTCGGAGCTGGAATATTGAAAATCGCCATGGCCTCTAACCTCGATGCATCTCGTCTGGCGCATGTGCCCAGCATTCCACTGCGATCGCCAAGCCCTGCCACCTGGCCGCTTGAGCTAAAGTCTCGCATTCTCACCCGCGCCCCTCTCCCTCACTCGGACTTGCGAAAACATCCTCTTGCCCTTTGCCTTTGTACATCGGGGGTTGGACACGATTACATCGGGGGGAGATCGCGCACACAAGGTGGATCGGGCACAGGCGTTTCGCTTTGGGTCGTAGCGATTGCGTTTTTCACTTGCCGTATCGCTGTTCTGCGGTGGCGAGTTTGGCGAGCGCGGCGACAAAGTGGTGCGGCGCATAGGCAGCGTGTGGCTCGAGGTGAGGGTCGTAGAAGAGATCGGCGATGCGGATGGGCCAGGCAGGAAAGCCGTGGAGGCTGCGTAGCCTCGGCGTGGCGCTGCGCACGACGACGAGCTCGGGATCGTCGAGGTAGCCAGCCTGGTGGAGCGCGGCGTCGAAGCTCTTGACGTCGAGCTGGGCTACGAACCGACGTCGCTCGCCCACCCACGCCCGACGCAGCCTCGAGCCTGAAACACGCCCCGCCGCGGAAACATCGCGCACCAGCACGCTGGACAGGTAGCGCCGCGCGAGCTGACGCAGATGCACGCTGGCAGCGCGTGCGAACTGCACCTGGCCATCGTCGCGACTCAGCAGCACGACGCGCAGCCGTGACGTCGAGCCCAAAGACGAGCGAGCCGAGCAGAGGCCGAGTTGGATGTGCACCGTAGCGGTGGTGTCGGGAGAGCAGGGCGTGTCGAGCGTGTAGGACGAGGCGAGCGTCTCGTCGAGCGACGAGAGCGCGTCCGAATCGCTCGATGCCGACGAACCAGGCGCGCTGGCCGATCCAGCCTCGGAACTCTTCTCCTGCGGCGGCGTACGACGACGTAGCTCCGAGTAAGCCGTGCATGCACCGACGTCGGTTTGGTGCGGATCGGGATGGACGAGCGCGCGCGTCTTGTACGCCAGCACGAGGCGTCGCGTTAGCGCGTGCACCGCTGCGGGCGATAGCGGCTCGTAGGTGTACAGACTCAGCTGCTGCACGCCGCTGATCGCAGCAAGGTGGATGAGCGTCGCCATGTCCTCGACCTGCTTGGCCTCCACCGCCTCGCTGTGCGCGGCGCGGAAGCTCTGCCACGCCTCGGCCCGGTCCGATTCGGGGCGCAGTCGCATCCATACACTCGAGAGCCAGAGCCGGAACGATGACGGCGTAGGTTCGGCGAGGATGACCGCCATGTGCGCCGGTACGCGCAGCGCAGCGCGTGCACCGTCGTGCTCGGCGACCAGCTCGTCGAGCGATGCGAACGACGCCGCCGTCCTCCCCGACCCGCGCCTCCTCGCCGCGCTCGCCGCTGCGCCAACCTGCCGCGCGAGCAGGACGATCTGGTAGGCGATATGCAGCAGCGCAAACGCCACCACCATCAGCGGCGTGAGCAGCAGCGAGACGTAGCCCTGCTGCACCGGGGCGCGTGGCGCGCGCGGCACTGGCGGCGAACGTGAAGCCGATGGTTCGATCGAGACCATGCTCTGTTCCGAGAAGAAAGCCAGCCTGGAGGTTGGAGGTTGGGGGTTGGGGGAGCGGGTGTTGTTTGGTCAGACGCTCCCGCAGCACATGTCGGCGCTCGGATGCGGGCTGCAGTCGGTCGTCGTTGGTCGAGCTCCTGAGGTTGAGGTTGGTGGTGAGCGGTATGAAATGCAGGCACAGCCAAACGCGGCACAGACTGACACGTCGGCCACTTTTTTTTTCTCAGGGTTTCAACCGACTTTGCCTCGGCTTCGGAAGTCGGCGTGGGCGGGTGGTTTGGGCCATGAGAGACTGTCGATCTCACATTCTGAGCCCCAGTTTTTCAAGGTGGAGGCAGAAACCACACTTTCAGGGTCCAATCTCTGGCTCTGGCTTTTTGCCTCTGAGGCGCTTGGATCGGTTGGGCTGAGCTCGGCCCCTTTGATGCTCAGCTCGACATCATGCCTCTCATCACCGCCTTGCGCTTGCTCCCTCTCTCTCGCCTCCATCCCCGAAGCACGAGGTACGAGTCCAAGACCATGCTTCGTACACGCCTTCGGGCCGGTCTGCGCCCTACGTCGTCTCTCGTCGCTGTCGCCCGCACCCTTGCGCCCGTCGCACCGAGACTGCCTCGCCCACCACCGCGCAGCGCATGCCAGCCGTGTTGGCTCACGACTTGTCCGCTGCTGAAGCTGCCACGGACGTTCCAGGCTCCGCTGGCCTCAGGACCCGCAGGCAAGAGGCGCGCGGCTACCGAGCGCGTCGAGGCCGACTCGGACGAGGTGGATTGGGCGCCGCTGCCCAAGGATACGTCGGCGCCGTCGATCTGGCGGCCGATCATGTTCCTGGTCGGTTTCTCGACGCTGGCGTTTGGAGGAGCCGCGGCGTACTCGCTGGAACAGACGCGGCGCGTGGCCGACAAGCTCGAGGGCGGACGCGACGTGTTTGGCAGCATCGCCTCGTTCCTCACGCGCGACGAGGGCGGTGGCGAGTCGATCTGGGGTCGCGGCATGAGCGAGCAGCGTCTCGAGTGTGCGCGACGCCACGATGCTGCCGAACACCTCGGCCGCGGTATGCAGAGGCTGGTGGCAGCGTGCGAGTCGCTGCATCTGCCGCGCGATGTGGTCGAGGGCGTCGGCAGAGCGTACGTGATGGGTGCAGAGGCCTACCTGTCTCTGGCGCCGTCCAAGGAGGTGGTGCTACCCATCATCGCGGCGAATGCGCTTGTGTTTGGCGCCTGGACTGCGGCGATGGTGAAGAGAGGCGGGGCAGGGCGTCTGCGCGCGTGGATGGCGCGGCATTGGATCCATCGGCCGAGCAGCGGCAAGCTGCACACGCTGGCGAGCTCGGTGTTTAGCCACCAGGCGCTGCTGCACTTTGGATTCAACAACTTGGCGCTGTGGAGCTTTGGCGGTGCAGCGGTGCTCTACGCTGGCCGCGCCGCTGCGGCGAGGGAGGGCTCGAACGGCGTGCCGGAAGCGTCTGCGGTTCCGCACTTTGTAGCGTTCTTTGCCACGGCGGGAGTGTTTGCTTCGGTGGTGTCGCACCTTGCGGTGGCGGTGCGTTTCCGTCGGAGCGCTGCGCTTCGTGGGCTGCAGACCGCGCGCGAGACGGTGGGACGGCAAGCCAGTTTGGGCTCGAGCGGTGCGGTGTATGCGGTGATCGTCATGTCGGCGCTCGCGTTTCCCGAGGCGCAGCTCAGCCTGATCGTGCTGCCCTTCTTCTCGCTGCCGATCGGCGTGGGCGTCGCGGGCATCGTCGCGCTCGATGCGCTCGGCATCCTCCTCCGCTGGCGCCTGTTTGATCACTGGGCGCATCTCGCCGGAGCCGCCTTTGGCTACTTGTACTACCACCATGGCTCCGCCGCCTGGATCCAGCTCAAGCTCGCGCTCGTCGCGCGCATGCGCATGCGCTCGCGCGCCGAGGCCGCAGCATAGACCGACGCGAATACACACAGTTGGCTTGAGTGCTTGGCTGGGGCGTGCATGGGCGAGTGTTTAAAGTACAGAGTTTGGCAGCGGCGTGCGTGGCTGAAGCAGCCGAGTGGACGGTGTGAGAAGAGAAGAGCGTACCCGAGGCTGGTGGGATCGTCCACTGGGCACGGAGTGCGTGCTGACGAGCTAGTTGCGGTGATGTGTGGTGGGGAGAGGGGGGGGGGTTGAAGGGCTAGGAGAAGCGGCGGATGTTGTCGAGTTCCTGGAGGAGCGAGTCGAGGAGGGCATCGTCGCGCGTCGCCAGCGTGGGGATGAGCGCCTTTGCCTCGTCGACCTCGGTGATGCAGAGGTTGGCGAGCTGGGCCATTTCGAACTGGCTGAGCTGGAGGCCGGCCTCGTCGTCGGCGTGCTCGATTTCGTTGCCGTCGTGATCGACGGGTTTGTCGTCGAGCTTTGCGTGCTTCAACAACAGCCTGGACGCAACAGCAAGCAAGCAAGGTGTGAGCATGGCGAGGCGATTGGGAACGGGTGCGTGCGCGGGGGGGGTTTACTGGCTTACTCTCGGATCTCGCGGATGGTGTTGGGGTCCTTGTAGCGGGAGAACTCGCCGACGTAATCCTTTGTTTTGGAAAACACACTAGCCCCCGCCACACGGGATCGAACCAAGAACGATGAAGGGTGAGTAGCTGACGTGGTCGTCGTGTCTGTGGCGAGCCGACTTACGCAGTGGCTACTTCGTCGCGAGCGTTGCCGTCGGCACCGAGCGCATCGGGTTGCGAAAAGACCAGCTCCACCTCCGAGATGAGCAGACATCCCGCATCGTCGAACTCTACACGGCCACAACAGAGGATTGTGCGATTCAGTCAGAAGATGATGACCAACGAAAAACGGGGGTGTGGGGCGTGTGGGCGTACCTTGGCCGAGCTTGCCGATGGCGGCGTCTTCGTCTTCGATGGTGCCGCGGTGGCGACGGCCTACTTCGTGCTGCATCGTCAAGTGGCAAGAGCAGAGCGCGGGAAGCAAGTGTTGCAAAGTGAAGGTGCGAGGTGGACGAGAAGCGAGTCAAAAGTCGAGTCTTTGAGAGCCGCCGCCTTTGTGTGGTTGCAAATCTCGGCATTCGGTGAAAATGGCCGAGGATGCAAGTTGGACCCTTTGGGCGTTGTCGGGCCTTTGTTGTGCACCAAGCTCATCCTTTCTCTGGTCGTTCGGAGCGTGGCGTTGGGATGGGATGACGATCGAGCAGCTGGATGGCGCAGGTATGGCTGCGGACCGCACAGCCTCGATGCATGGCGAGCCCGAGCTGGTCTACACGCTGAGTGGGCATACAAAGTCGGTTTCGTGCGTCGCCTTTTCGCCCTCGGGCACGCTGCTCGCCACAGGATCCGCGGATCGCACGGTCAAGCTCTGGTCGGTCGCCACCGGTTGCCTCGTCCATACGTTTGGCGCGCATACGTCCGGGATCAACGATCTGTCGTGGTCGAGCGATGGCGTCTACCTTGCGACGTGTTCGGACGACGCGACGATCAAGCTCTTCAACGTGGTGACGCGTGCACTGGTGCGCGACTTTGCCGAACATACATCCTACGTGCTCTGCCTCTCGTTCAACCCGCAATCGACGCTGCTCGTGTCGGGGAGCTTTGACGAGACGGTGAGGCTGTGGAGTGTGGCGCGCGATCGTTGCCATCGCACCATCTCTGCGCATTCGGAAGCGGTGAGCAGCGTCGACTTTAACCGCGACGGCACCACCATCGTCTCTGCCTCGTACGACGGCCTGCTCCGCCTCTGGGATACCACCACTGGTCAATGCCTCAAAACCCTCGTCCACCGCGATCAATCGCCGCTGGGCGGTGTGAGGTTCACGCCGGATTCGGCACATCTGCTCTGCACAAGCCTCGACTCGACGCTCCGGCTCTGGGACATCTACAACGCAAAGATCGTCAAAACCTACACGGGCCACTCCAACACCAAGCTCGCCATCACCGCAACCCTGATGCGCTCCGCGAGCGAGCTGGTGTGTGCGAGCGAAGATGGCAGCGTCCTAGTCTGGGACGTTCAGTCCAAATCCGTGCGCGTCCGTTGGCACGCTCACTCGCCCCACGTCGCCTTGATCGCTACAGCAGCTCATCCCACAGCAAACGTCGTAGCCACTGCAGCTCTCGACCCCGAACCTCACGTCAAACTCTGGCTCTTGTCCTAGAATGCACTCTCGACCCCCCAAAAGATCCATCCGACCCACACGACTCGAACGCTCGCCGACCTGGCCAGACGTGGATGGTGTGCGCACTTTTTTTCGTATTGACATGTTTTTTTCATCAGCGCCTCACAAAGCGCCGAGGCAAGTACAGGAGTGGTCAACGAAGGCCATGCGTCAAAAGAGGGGGAGAAGGGGGAGGTGCAGGCGCAGGGGGAGGGGGAGGCTAGTTGGCCTTGGACTTTGCGATCTGGCTGGCGCCCCAGACGTTTGCCTCGACGCGGTTCTTTTCGTGCTTGCTCGCGACGAGGTTGTAGTAGGCGGAGCGGAGGAGCGTGTCGAGGGGCAAGAACATGCCGACGCGCTTCTGGTAGTCCTTGTACTCGGGGTACTTCTCCGCCGAGACCTGTTCCGAGTAGCGCGTGCTGGGCAGGAAGAGCGCGTTCATGGCGAGCGGCGCGAGGATGGCGTAGTTGGCAAAGTGAGACCAGTGCGCCTGGCTGAAATCCAGGTCGCGCGGCAGGAAGGTGAGCGGCACAAACGCGTACAGCAGCCACCAGGTGGTCTGCTCGCACGCAAAGTTGGGATGACGGCTCCACGCCCAGAGGCCCTTGGTCACGAACCCGCGACGGGCGTCGTCGGGCGTGGCGTACGGCTGCACCGTCTGCTTCTGCAGCGGCAGCTTGGAGACGGGATCCACGAGCGACCGAGCGAGCGGCTTCTCCTGCGGGTCCTTGCCGCGCTTGTAGTTCTGGTAGTTCCACTGCTGCTGGTCGGCATAGAACTGCACGGTGAGGTTGAGCACGAAGAGCGCCGCCAGCACATAGTCGCCGAGGATGAGCGTGTTGGTGGGCCGAGGCACGGGTTCGGTCACGTGCTTGACCGAGGTGGTGGTGAGCAGCAGGTAGTTGGGGAGCGCGGTGATGGCGAGGAGGATGTTCTGGGCGATGGCGATGAACAAGATGCTGAACACCTCCCACAGCGGACGCGACATGGTCTTGCGCAGCAGCGGCCATCGGTAGTCCTCCTCTCCGGGCTTGAACATGCCGCGTCGATAGGCGTTGTAGGTGAGCCTGGCCGACCAGAGCAGCGAGAGGAGCGTCATGAGCGCGAGGCGCGGCTCGACCTTGTCCCAGAGCGAGGCGGACTGGACGCCGCCGAAGAAGGAGAGCTTTGCGGGCTGGTAGGTGAAGTACTTGTGCACGGTGAAGTGGACAGAGTAGATGAGCGGGAGGAAGGTCCAGAGGCCGTCGACCTGCGAGGCGTTGCCCGTGATCTTCTCCATGATCCACACGTAGAAGCTCACCACGCCGCAGAACGCGATGGCCGAGTGCATGGGATCGGCGTCGGCGTAGTACGACTTGTACGTGGCGAGGTGGGTGAGCGCCTTGCCGCCGCGCAAGTACGACGAGAAGGCGGGCCAGAAGGAGCGGATGGCAGGCAGCAGATGCGTGTTGGGATCGAGGACCGCATGGTCCCAGAGGGAGTCCCAGACGGAGTCCCAGACGGAGTGCGCGCCGGTCATGATGGATGGCGAGTGGATGGATGTGGGTGGATGGCAAGGCTGAGTCGGAAGCGGATGGATGCGAACAGGCCATTTGTACAGATTGCAATGCGCATCTCGACTGATCTGCGCCTCCACATTTGGCATTGGCATTCTGGCTGCGATGCATTCATCGGCTTCTGCCCGTCGACGCACACTCTCAGAGTGACTGCAGAGGCGCCCGCTTGGCTAAGCCCTGCGAATGTGGCGGTATTTTTAGACGCGTTGCTGTACAGCCCATCGCCCTAACATTTACCGATATCAGAAATTGCGTCCATCACGTGCGCCATCCATCCCAGCTATCAAAGGCGGCGCGTCGAGGATGGCAAAAAGCGTGTTGATCTTTTTTGGGTTGGCGAATTGCGCTCGGCTTAGCCGCGGCGCTGCACTGTACGACGTTGCACGACGTTGCACGACGTTGCACGACGTGTTGGTTGGCCGCATCGCGCTCGCCATCGTCGTCTCCACCATCTCGCTGTACGTGTGCTTCGTTCGAACGCTCGCATCCATCTCTACGGCCGGCCATGGCCAGCTCCTCATCCTCCCTCCGGAGACAACCCTCCGCATCCAACCTCACGCGTCCCGTACAGCCTCGCTCCCGCGCTCCCAGCGTCGCGCCCCCCGTCGCCTCGTCCGCAGCAGCACGCAGACTCACAGCCAACGCCGCCACAGCTCAGCATCCGCCGTCGCGCCCCGCATCCGCCTCCGCAGCCTCCAGCGATGATGCCGCTCGCAAACGCCCCGACGCCGGCGAATCCAACATCCAGGTCGTCGTCCGCGTCCGAGGATGCGCGCCCAACGAGCCACCGCGCACCGAGCCCTCCATCCTCTCCACCTCCGGTCCGCGCTGCCAGCAGATCGACGTCGCCATAGAACCTCCCCCCGTCTCCTCCTCGTCCGTCCTCGCACAATCCTCCTCCTCGCTCGTCCAGGAATCCTCCACACGCCAGAAGAGCTACCACTTTGATCAGGTCTTTGGGCCCGAGGCCGACCAGGGCATGGTCTACCAGGACGTCGTCGGCCCCATCCTCGACGAGGTCATGTCCGGCTACAACTGCACCATCTTCGCCTACGGTCAGACCGGCACCGGAAAAACCCACACCATGGAGGGCGACCTCGCCTCCCAGATGGGCACCTACTCGGCAGAGGCCGGCATCATCCCGCGCTCCCTCTACCGCCTCTTCCACACCCTCGAGCTCTCCAAGGAAGACTACTCGGTCAAAGCCACCTTCATCGAGCTCTACAACGAGGAGCTCCGCGACCTCCTCAGCCTCGACGCCTCGGCCTCGCCCACAGACGCACAGCAAGCGCTCCGCATGTACGACGACGCCCGCGGCAAGGGCGTCGTCATCCAGGGCCTCGAAGAGGTCGCGCTCAAGGATGCGGCGCACGGCCTCACCGTGCTCCGTCGCGGCAGTCAGAAGCGTCAGATCGCCGCCACCAACTGCAACGAGCAGTCCAGCCGATCGCACAGCGTCTTCACCATGACCGTCTTCATCAAGGACAAGGGCTCGCGCGGCGAGGACGTGCTCAAGATCGGCAAGCTCAACCTCGTCGACCTCGCGGGCTCGGAAAACATCGGGCGTTCGGGCGCCGAGAACAAGCGCGCGCGCGAGGCTGGCATGATCAACCAGAGCCTCCTCACGCTCGGCCGCGTGATCAACGCGCTGGTCGAGAAGAACAGCCACATCCCCTACCGCGAGTCCAAGCTCACGCGTCTGCTCCAGGAGTCGCTCGGCGGACGCACAAAGACGTGCATCATCGCCACCGTCTCGCAGGAGCGCGCAAACATCGAGGAGACGCTCTCGACGCTCGACTATGCGCTGCGCGCCAAATCCATCAAGAACCGCCCCGAACTCAACACGCGCATGACGCGCTCCGCGCTCATCAAGGAGTACGTCTTTGAGATCGAACGGCTCAAGGGCGATCTGCAGGCGTCGCGCGACCAGAACGGCATCTACCTCACCGACGACTCGTGGAAGACGATGCACGCCGAGCACGAGGAGCGCAAGACGCTCGCCGAGGCGCTCAAACGCGCCGCCGAGGTCACCGAGAGCAAGCTCAACAGCCTCAAGGAGCAGTTCGAACACAACATGCAGCTCCTCGTCAAGCGCGACAACGAGGTCCGCATCGCCAAAGCCGAGTGTGCGGATCGCATCGCCGAACTCGAGTCGCTCATCGCAAAGGCCAACTCGCTCGAGCGCACGGTGGAGGAGGAGGTGGCGCTGCGCAAGGCCTACATGGCCAGCGAGGCGCAGCTCGACCAGGCCGCCTCGTCGCTCGCCCAGCTCGTCCAGCAGAGCACCGCCGACGTCCAGGGTCTGTTTGACAAGCTCGAGCGCAAGGCGGCCGTCGAGCAGGCCAACCGCGCGCTCGTCGTCGACTGCCGCAACGCCGTCTCGCAGCGCGCCTCGGACCTCGAGGCGAGTCTCGCCGCCTTCCACGAGGCCGAGGGTCACTTCAGCAGCTCGCTCAAGTCGAGTCTACACGACCTCGTCGGTGCGACCGAGAGCCGGCAAGAGGAGCAGAACCAGTGGCTGCAGGCGCGGCTCAAAAAGATCTCGAGCTCGCTGCGCGAGGTGCGCTCGGGTCAGCTCGAGTCCAAGGACGTGCTCGTCGGGCTGCTCGGCGAGCTGGATGCCACGGTGCACGAGCTGCAGGCGGCGAGCGAGGCGAGCCTCGGTTCGCTCAAGCAGACGTGTCGCGGGGCGATCAACGATGTGGTGCTGGCCAACACGCAGCGCTTCACGCACGTCGCCGCCTCGCTCGACGAGGTGGTGCAGGCGCATGCGGCGACGCTGCAAGAGGTGCGTGCGATCAACGAGCAGCATCGGGACCAGATCGCGCGCGCACGGCAGGCTGCGCAGGCGGCCAACGACGACGAGATGGAGCGTCTGCGCGAGCAGAATGCGCTGCTCGCCGCGACGGTCGACGAGATGCGCCGGACCAACGCCTCGCTCAAGGGCGAGCTGATGGCCGACTTTGGTCGGCTCCTGGATCGATTCACCGAGCAGCAGGAGACGTCGGTGGCGGCATCCATGGCCACGGCTCAGGCGCTCGTAGTGCGCTCCACCGACGCCTCGCAATCGCACGGTGCGCAGCAGCGTGAGCAGTTCGAAGCGCTCTCCACAGCGGCGGGCGACATGGGGACGCAGCTCGAGACGTCGCAGACGGCGCTGGTCGAGCAGACGCGGACGATCGTGACCGACGTCGCGCAGGCGAGCCGCGAGCTCGGCACAAAGATGGACGCGTTCGCCTCGGCCATCGAGGACGATCTCTCGGGTTGGAGCACCGCCACGGCGCGTGGCCAGGGCGAGATCGGCAGCCTCACCGGCCGCGTTCGGGACGAGGTCGAGGCGCGCGCCAAGGCGCAGTCGGCCAAGATCAAGGCGACCAACACCAAGCTCACCGAGACGTTTGACGCCGTCGCCACCAGCGTCGCCACCAACTCGCACGAGGTGGCCGAAGCGGCCAACGGCTTAGCAGGCATGGTGGATGAGAGGCGGCTGGAGGCGGAGGCGTGGAACGAGGCCATGGGCGCGAGTCTCCGCGGCTTGTCCTCGGATTCGAATACGATGCTCGTGGCGAGGTTCAGGGAGGATGCGAGCACGGGCCAGACGCCGCAGAAGCGAGCATGGAAGATGCCCGGGCGGTGGAAGCTCGTGCCTGCGAGTCGAGACGAGGCGATCGAGGCGGGTAGAAGGGTGGACGATACCCTGCTCGCGTCTTCGCTCCCCACCGAACCGGCGAGTTCGGACGCCGCCATCTCGTCCGACCCGGACCGAGGTCTCGACGACGGCGCCGAGGCTTTGGCTGCGTCGGCGGATGGTAGTGCGGATCTGGCGATCGAGACGTCGGTGGAAGCGCCCGCGTCTGCGCCGGTGGAAGCACCGCCGCGCGCGGTGCGCACGAGCTCGAGGCCGCTGCGAGAACTGGCGTTCAGCCACAACAACCTGCCGAGCTCGCTCTCGAGCGAAGAGATGGCCCCGCTCAAGCGCATCGAGCCCGCCGCCGCATCCGCGCTGCGCAGCGCCAAGAACAAACTCACCGCCTCAGCCCTCCCCACCAGCAAGCGTGCGCGCTCCTAGATTCGTGACCATTCCCCTTCCATCCCCACGACGGTTTTGTTTTTCTATCCTTCGGTCTTTTCCCCTCGGCCCTTGTGCCTGTTTTCTGCTTTTGTTCTTTCAGTTTGGCTCGTGTACAACCTCTCCTCTCGACCGCAATCGTATACCTCGCCGGAGTGGGCCACCTTTCAGATGGAATCGACAAGGGCCCAAAGGAGCCAGGACTGGCGAGAGACAGTTGGACGAAGGTGAGCAAGAGAGAGGTGGTGGAAGGAGGCTATGCGGAGTACTTTTGGCCGGTGATGAGCTGGTAGGCCTCTCTGTACTTTTGCTCTGTGCGTTTGACGACGTCGTCGGGAAGGCTGACGGGGATGCCCTGGTCAGCGGCCTTGTCGAGGCCGTTTGCCTTGAGCCAGTCGCGGACGTACTGCTTGTCGAAGCTCTCCTGGCCGCGGCCGACGGCGTAGGCCTCGGCGGACCAGAAGCGCGAGCTGTCCGGCGTCAGCACCTCGTCGACCAGGATCATCTGCTCCTCGCCCGAGCCCGAGGCCGAGGCGACGAGGCCGAACTCGAACTTGGTGTCGGCGAGGATGATGCCCCTCGACTTTGCGTGTGCGGCGGCCTTCGAGTAGAGCGCCACGGCCGCCTTGGCCATCTCTGCGGCGCGATCCGCGCCGATGATCTCGGCGACTAGGTAGCCAAGGAAAGCAGGTGGGATCAGTATCAAGCACGGTGGTGTGGTGACGAGGTGAGGCAAGTGTGGGCTTACCTTTGTCGGGGTGGATGTTTTCGTCGTGATCGCCTTGGTCTGCCTTTGTGCTCGGGGTGAAGAGAGGGCCGTTGGGGATCTCCTGGCTCTCTTGGAGGCCTTTGTCGAGTTGGATGCCGTGGACGGTGCCGGAGCGCTTGTACTCGGCCCAGCCGCTGCCAGTGATGTAGCCGCGAACGATGGCCTCGATGGGCAGCACCTTTGCGCGCCTGACGAGCATGGAGCGGCCCTCGACCTGGTGCTTTACGGCGTCGAGCTTGTGCTTGAGCTCTGCGGGGAAGTCGTCGTAGTCGGTGGCGATGATGTGCGACTCGATGAGCGAAGGCGTCAGGAGGCCGAACCAGAAGGTGGAGAGTGCGTGGAGGAGCTTGCCCTTGTTGGGAATACCCTGCGGGACGAACACGAGGTGGCAGAAGGTGCGTCAGCGTATACGCCGCTGCGAAAAGCGCAAGGTAGGTGGGTGGGCTTAGGAGCGACTTACGTTCTGGAGGATGATATCGAAAGCCGAGATACGATCGGTTGCTACAAAGAGGATGGCGCCTGCGTGCGGGCCGTGGGTGAGGCCTGCGTCGTAGACATCGCGGACCTTACCCTTTGCGATGAGATCGAGAGGCAGCTGTGTTGTGACGATGGCCGCTTGCGACATGGCTGAGGAAAGAGAGAGGGATGCGAGACACGCCAGGTGTGGTTGAATGGCAAGCTGCAAGTCAGTGGAAGCGAAGCTCAGCTCGGACCATGTCGGCTGCCTTTACTAACGTCCGAAAGCCGAGTCATTCGAGCCTTTGCCTGCCATTTTTTTTCGCCGTTCGGCTTTGCGCATTTCGAGCAAGAAAGGGGGTCTAACATCTTGAAATTTGGCTCCACGTGATCTGGTCCGAACGTGGGCGGACGCGCAGCTGCTCTGCCACCGCAGCTCGAATGAACAACCACTCGGCACTCTCGGCACTCTCACTGCCAACTTGCTGACCCACCGTTGCCATTTGCACTAGACGACACATCGTAGGGACATCTCAAAGGAATGAAGGAATGACTACACATGTGATGTCCATGTGATGAAAAAAGAGCGGTGCATCGAGGCGTTCCGTATGCGTGGCACGAGGCGGCGTCATGTGGAGAGAGAGGGCGTCGAGTCGAGTCGAGTGGAGAACAACACTCGGCGCGTCGGATTTTGGCTCGGGAAACCGGAAACACGCAGCACATGAGCAGTCATCAGTCGCACACGCACACACACGCACACGCTGCCAACATCCTCATCCACTCGCCCTACCACCATCAGCGTTCGCATCCGCATATACCAACCCCTCCTACACCGTAAGCGAAGGCCATCATGGCCAAACCATCTTCCAGGCACGCCACCCCGGACGGCGAGAACGATCCCAGCCTCGCCACCCCCAAGGCGAAATCGGCTCCACATCTCTTGCCCTCGCGCGCAAGCATGTCCAACATCACCAATGCACACGCCTCCAAGCGCATCCTCCCGCCTCACCTCCAGTCGGCATCAAAGCCAAAGCTCTCCTCGTCAGCCTCCTCCTCCCACATCTCTGCCCTTCGCAACATGGCAGCTTCCACCTCCGCCGCAAACACGCCGCAGCCCAGGCGCAAACGCACAGACACAGAGCCCGCAGGCATCCCCACCCCTCGCCCCAAGTCCACCCTCACCCAACGCAAATCCGACATGCGCGCCCTCCACACCGTCGCCGCCGACAACTCCAGGCTCACCGCCACTTCCGCCGAAGATCAGTCCAGACTCCTCGACATCGAGCCCATCAAGGCCTACCTCCGCATTCGCCCTCCCCCCACAGACTCACACAACCACAGCACTCGTCCTTACATCGAGGTCGTCAGCGACACCGAAATCCTCATGCAGCCTCCGCCACACCAAGCCTATCCTAGCGGCGTTCCAGGCGCAAGGTCCCGCACAACAAGCCTCGCCCCGCCTACCAAGTACATCTTCTCCAAAGTCTTCGGTCCACAGAATCACTCTTCTGCCACCGCGCCCCAGGACCAATCCCAGGCTGCCTTCTTCCAGCAGACCACGCTTCCGCTTGTAGAAGCGCTCCTTCAGGGCGAGAGTGGCCTCATGTTCACCTACGGCGTCACAAACTCGGGCAAGTCCCACACCGTCATGGGCAACAGCTCGCCAGGGGGTGCAGGCATCCTCCCGCGTGCGCTAGACGTCATCTTCAACAGCATCAAAGGCCTAGAGAGCTCCGCCAACATCGAGCCATTCGGCGCTTCGTGCGTTCGCCGCCTCGATAAGCGCTCCGCAGCGCCCGACTCCTCCCCTGCGCTCGGCGTCAACCCTTTCATGATCCCCAGCATCTCTCGCAGGCTCCTCGCAGAAGCTCCCGCTCGCGTCGCCCGTCCCTCGAAGCTCATGGAACACGACGACACCAAGGTCCTCGTCGATCGCAACCTCCGCTACAGCGTCTTTGCCAGCTACGTCGAGGTCTACAACGAGAAGCTCTTCGACCTCCTCGACGTCTCCCCCGGCTCCACCCTCGGTCGCTCAGAGTCTGTCCGGGGCTCCAACTGGAGCCTCGCCAACATGGCCAACGCCGCCCCCAACTCCATTCCCCCGAGCGCCAGCATCACCCTCAACAGAAAGCCCCTCAGCCTCAAACGGGATCAAGACAATGGCGGCAAGTACGTCGACGGCCTGCGTGAGATCAAAATCAACTCGGCCGACGAAGCCCGCGATCTCCTCCACCGAGGCGAAGAAAATCGCGCCGTCTTCGGCACCATGGCTAACCGCGCTAGCTCCAGAAGCCACGGCATCTTCACCATCAAAGTCATCCGCCACCACGGCGGCCTCGCCAACCTTTCCGACGACGATCTCGACTCGTTCACCACCGCTCGTCTCAGCATCGTCGATCTCGCCGGCAGCGAACGCGTCGCAAACACTGGCCTCTCTGGCGGAGACCGCCTCAAGGAAGCCGGCAACATCAACAAGAGCCTCATGTGCCTCGGCCAGTGCCTCGACACCCTCCGCAAGAACCAGGTCCGACTCACCGGCTCCACCGAAGGTGGCCAGGCCCAGACCGTCAAGCGTCGCCTCAGCATCGTCCCCTTTCGTCACTCCAAACTCACCGAACTCTTCCAGAGCTTCTTTGTCGGCGAGGGCAAAGCGGTCATGATCGTCAACGCAAATCCTTACGACACGGGCTTCGAGGAAAACGCGCACGTCATGCGCTTCAGCGCCATCGCAAAGGACGTAGCTGTCGCACGTCCCACCGCGCCCGTCACCAAGATGCTGCCTCCCCTCCCCGCACTCAAAGATCAACGCACTCCTGCCTCACGCGCTCTGCCCAAGTCCAAGTCCAGCGTCGACCTTGCTCTCTCGGACGCCGAGACAAGCGCAAGCGCCGACGTCACCATCATCGAAGATGAAGAGGACTCGGGCGATGACGAGGAACGCGACCCCTTTGTCGACATGCTCGTCGAAAGGCACGAAGAGCTCCGCCAAAGACTCTACGCTGCCGAGCTTCGATGCGCCACCATCGAAGCCGAGGTTCGCAAGGAAATGGTCGACGAGATGGAGAAGCGGCTCCTCGAGATGGAGGACTTCTACAACTGCCGCATGATGAACGACGCCGAGGAGAACGCCCAGTTCATGAACCGCAAGATCGACCTCCTCGTCAGCACCAATGCCCGCAACGAGTCCGACCTCGCCGCCGACAGCGATGCCGATGACCTTGAATCCGACTACAGCGACGAGCACGGCGAGTCCGGCCACGACGAAGAGGCCGAAGTCGAGGGCTCCCTCGCCGCCTCCAAGCCATCCGGCACCGATCAAAGCATGAACGAGCTCAGCGGCGGCGAAAGTGTCTTTGACGACGCCACCGAGGGAGAGGTCTCGCGCTCGTTCAACGCCGGCGATGACTCCGAAGACGACGACGATGCTTCGGAGGACGACGAGTCAGCCATCCTCCGGCCAGGAAGGCAACCTCGCGTCGCATCCTCGGACAAACCCATCAGCATCTCCTCCAAAGAAAGCTCGCCCAAGGTCGACGAGGAGGAGGAGGAGGAGGAGGACTCGGTCGTCGAGGTCGTCGAGGAGGAGGACGGCTCCGACTCGGACTCGGACGAAGACGGCAGCCAACTCAGTGACGAAGATGAGCAAATGTCCTCGGCTGCCAGCGACGCCGGAGACGAGGTGAGCGTGGATCGGTCTGAAGCTCAGGACTCGGACAGCGATGACGAAGCGCCAAGTCAATCCGGCGCGCAATTCGGCGAAGTCTATGTCGAGATTCCTGATGTCAGCCTCGAATCGATGCACAGCTCGTCCGCAGCCGCCGACTCCTCCGACTCGTCCTTCGACGCCAATGCCGAGTCGGACAGCGAGGAGGAGGCGCCTCCGCCGCCGCGACGCAAGTCGGGGCGAGCCAGCACGGTCAATACGGCGCGCAGCAGCACGAGCACCACAAGCACTGCGCGGGGACGCCGCTCGTCCAACAAGTCGCGCATCTCGTCGCGCGACGCATCGATCCTGGTCGAGGCGAGCGCGCTGACCGACCTGAGCGATGCGAGCATGGTGGTCGAGGAGGCGGTGACGCCCAAGAAGAAGCGCAAGCTGCGCAAGAAGGCGGCGCTCCAGGAGGATGACTACGTCGAGCAGATTGGCGACTCGAGCCTCTTTGAGGCGGTCTACCAGAGCGCGAGCAACAACAGAGGCTCGCGCAGCTTCTCGAGCCGCAAGTCGGGCCGCTAGCAGATGCGTGGCTTGGCCACGCTGTTTTTTTTTCGTTCTCAATGACTTGTGTTCGCAGATGACCCGTGAAATTGTTCGATTTGATACCAGCGCCCAAGTCGTCTCTTGAAGGCTGTTTGGGCGATGATTGTGAGTTGCGTCTGTCTGGTCAGTTGATGGTTGCTGTCCCGGGATCCCACATCGCATGCATACACGTGAGACAGCGTGACCCGCCGCTTTGGTGGCCGCACGACGCCCTCAGGCTTTCGAGAGCGCGTGCGTCCAGCCCCGATGCATGCCGGACGCATGGGCTTGGGCCTTGTTTACCACAATCGCTTGGACCTTTGCCAGCTCGCACGGCCTGCATCTTACATCCGCTCGGCAACGGCGACGCGCGCATGTTGTGCGTTCGGCCCGTTGGCAACGTCGTCGTGCGCTTCACCAGCAAAAGGGGTTCGCATCCATCATCCTCTAAGCTACGTCCTCCGAGGGCTCCGAGAAGGCTGTGCGGTCGCGTCCTTGCGCCGAGGCCCGACGCTTGGATCGGCGGAAAGGGCAGAGCAGGGTGGAAGAGGCGAAGCTTGGCTGGAAAGCGTGCGCCGTAGCCAACGCCCGTGCAAAGGCGTCTGCTTCAATCCAAGCCGGATCAGTCTATGGATGGCGGCTGGCTCCCTGTTTTCTTCCTCGATCAGGTACCGATTTGCGCGACATCTTTCGCCCGGCGCAGGAGTGGGCTCAGGGCATTGCATCCTCGCCTCGACACGTCGCTCCCTATTTCTGCCCGACACGACTCTGGTGTGTTGAACACGAACTCGGGTTGGTTTGCCCAGAATGAGCGGAGCTAGCCTGCACTGCCCGTCAGGCTCAGTCTCGAGCTTGATGCTGGTGCAGATCATCGGTACCCCCATGTTATCCCCAGACTCAGTGACTTGCGATGCACCCCGACAAAACAATTGCACCGTTCTGGGAGACTCTTTGGATGAGGGCTGCGAACCGCTCTGGTTGGTGTGAGAAAGGAAGCCAACCGGGCTGGCTCGTCGGTTGGCTTGTCACACCATCACGCTCCTGTTCTTTGCGAGATGAGACCTGGCCCAACGCTCCGGTCGCATCGAGACCAATCTGCCCATCACGGACGATTTTGATCGTGAACTAGACACTGGTGCAGGCCTACGCCACCTTTTGTGGTGCAAGTTGCATGCTGATGATGACCGCCTGTCGGCGCGCCAATGAGACTGCGAGAATCGATCCTTCCCCAGGGAGCAGACATGAGAAGTCGACGCCGAGGTTGGAAGCCAATGAAGCAAACCAGCAGGCCAGCAATCTCCGCATGCGAGTGCGGCCGAGCCGCGTCCAGCGGATAGGTTCATTCGGTTCCAGATCGTACAAGATCCGGTTGGCTTACCACTCACATTACCCGAGACGACTTGTGCTTCGTCTGCTTCAGACTGAGATCCCCTTCTTGGCGCTACGCTGACTCGAACAATATACCCGAGGGGAGTATGAATCGCCTCTGCCGACCGCGAGTGTCGCGGGTAGCTCAGCGAGCGCGACCGCGACGTTCCTCATCGTGTGCGGCTCACGGTTCATGAGCTGGAGTGACATTCATGCTTCACCTTGATCACACTGAAAGGAGGAGGCGAGCGCTGTGAGCCGAGGTAGATTGCAAAGATCGCTGGAGGAGACGATTCGGCTAGACGCTTGGGGCTTGGTCAGGTGGGGTGTGGCAAAGTAGCGGCGCAAGATGACAGGGACGCCGCTTGCTGTTCACCACCGCAGCAAACGAAGCAGATAGTAAGCACCTCGTGGCGCCTCAGGGCTACAGAGCAGCCGCCTCAGAATGGGAACGGAGGATCGTGTTTGCACCAAATGTGGGGGGGGGGATCGGCTCGCACTTCCCCGAGGTCAGTCACGCGGACTTCATGGCAGTTCGGCCATCCTTCGGAGATATAGATTTCTTGAGCTTCCGTCGTGAAAGCTTCGTCAATGCCATGCGTGAGCACGACGAATTCTGCAACGTTCCATCGACGTTTGGCGAATACGCGAAAGTATGGTCAGACATCCTCACTCAGCCCCGAACATGCCCAGAAGATGCCACCTTGGAGCGTATCACTCACGATCCCCAGCCTTGTTGATGAAGCCGCCGAGTTTGCTCGGGTGATGCATTCTCGTTCGGATGTCGCCCTCCTTGAGTTTGAAACAGACGTAGTCGCTGGTCTTGGCTTCATTCGAGCCAGGGTTGTTACACAAGATGCTCACGCCTTATCGTCGGTCTTCAGGCCGGCGATGGCGACAGACACAATATCTTCCTTACGAGTCGCATGACTATCGCCCCGGCCGGCCCTAGACGTCTCGAAAACCGAGAGAAGGACGAAATTAGCTGGGAGAGAGAGAAACTGCATCTGCATCCTTTGAGAGGAAAGGGGTTTGGTCCAGCTAATTGAGCTTGAACGACTCAGACGGGTGAGCCTCGGCCCGCACCCTTTATGTCTCATCGAGACTTATGACTCTGTTCCATCATATGTCGAAGATCGTCTAGGCCTCTTTATATTTTCAGCTTGGTCGGAACTTCGCTTATGCAATATGATTGCGATGAGGTCCAAGCAGCCCACACACTCTTTGCCACAAGATGAGACGCCAGCGAGCCACGTGACCCCGCTCATCCTGAGAAGTCTCCTTGTGATGAGGCTCAAACCAGCCCGCACGGGCTGTGCCACGATATGGGTTATGAGCAGGCCTCACACATCGAGGCATCATGCCCGACAGCCTGCACTCACAAATCGTAGCGTGGGAGCATCGGTGACCGCACCACAAGCAAGAAAAGGAATGCTCTGACACAAGGCGCAGACTCTCGACCTCTGAAGTTAATGAGTGTTACGCATGTGGCCAGCGAGCAACTCTTCAGCAGTCGTGAACAACTTTTAACTCATGCCTCACTCCCGAGGTGGCGAAGGACCAGCTAGCACCCCCTCCCCCCCCCTTTAGCCATACTTCCCGAGTCGTTTTTCGAAGCCATCCAATGAAGCCACCCCAGGCACTTCCATCGAAGCCAGCCCCCATCATGCTTAGCCACTCAATCGCGTCTGGGAGGCTTATGGGTATGTTCGGGGATAATCCCACCTCAGGTGACTTAGGGGATGCTTTAGCAAATTTAACGTACCTCGCAACTTTCTCCGTTACGATGGATTCACAATTCATGATCCATCAATAAAACATGTCTTGGTCCAAACACGAAAGTTGAGTGAAATATTTGTCGATGGAAAACGTGTATCTGTTCAAATTACAGAAAGCAATTCATGATTAATCACAATGACCGTATAGGCCTCAACCACGCATACTTGAAATACATTTAAACTCGCTCAATCTTTGGTGCAATAAAGCGAAAAAAGGAGATCGTCTTGTCGCGAGCCACCACGTACATGTCGCAAAAAAAGGAGTGTGACGTTTTCAAGCCACCCTGAAGCCACCACGGGTGGCTTACCCTCCAAGCCACTCGCAAGCCACTCACGCACACTCTAGTGGCTTGGAATATCAAGCCACCACGGATGGCTTGTTTTTTAGCCACTACAGGTGGCCCAAAATTCTAAAAATACGCGTCCCTCCGGAAAACACTCGTCTCCAGGAATCGAATCCAGGCTATCCACATAATTTACGCGCGTTGGATCCACATATCCAAACAAGCGGCGAGGTGGCAATTGACCAGCCACCCATCAGCCACCAATCAGCCACCCACGCGCGATGGCTGATCAGCCACCCGGGTTCGAAAAATAGGAAATTGACGTGCCTCCGGGGGTTCGAATCCGAGGCCCGCGGAGGTTACCTCACCTCCATACACACGCATACCCGGGCCACGCGTCAAGCGTGTTACCGCTGCCCTACAAACCCCTGTGATACCAAATATGCAATTTGAAACATTCTGAAATCACCTCAACGCTATTTGGGCCCATTCGCTGCCATTTGAGTCGGTTTCCTGCAAGTTGTGGTCAACTAAATCACGATTCTCAGTGATCCTCTAAGCAACGGATGCTTGTCATTGCAGGTACTATGATTATTCATCATCTGCTGCGGCTGGATGGAGTGCAGATGGAGGGAGTGCAAGAGGGAGGGGGTGACTTTGCGACGAGACCCCGCAGGCAGCTGAAACACGCGTGTTTTGCATAACTTGGACGCGCAGAATCGAATTTGGCACAATTTGGTCGGGCAAAGTCGAATTTGACAGAGGAGGTGGCGGAGAGCAGACACCATCAGCCAC
Source organism: Moesziomyces globuligerus (assembly GCA_030849465.1). Lineage (NCBI taxonomy): Eukaryota > Fungi > Basidiomycota > Ustilaginomycetes > Ustilaginales > Ustilaginaceae > Moesziomyces > Moesziomyces globuligerus. The sequence goes on along the minus strand of JARVLF010000021.1, from coordinate 443,557 downwards.
CGATGGGTGGCTGCTCTTCGCGAGCTCGCAGTTCTTCAGGACATGCCTCTGACCCTTATACTACTCGCCCACACACCCCCGTATAACAGTACTCGAAGCTTAAGCACACATATACACGTCGAATCCAAAAATGCCGGTCAAATTTCAAAATTTGACGCGCCTGTTATGTGAGGCAAGCCACCCCCGAAGCCACTACCCCCTAGCGGCTTAATGTGGAAGCCACCCCTCAGCCACCTACGGGTGGCTTGCGGGTGGCTTGGCTTGTGTTACACTCCGCTTTTCGCGATATAAATAATGAACATGGAGATCATGACTCTCGAATAATTCTCTGACCGATACATGCTAAACCAGCCATACGTCATGATCATTTATCATGTGCTGCGGATCAATGAGGTGCGTATGGATGGGGTAGCTACGTAATAAGGCCAACCAGCAGGCAGCCAAAATACGCGTATTTAGACGTGTAGAGTCGAAATTTGAGGAGGAGGTGTCGGAGAGCAGCAGCCACCCACCAGCCATCCCCCTCCCCCTTCCTCAGGCGGCTGGTATACATCGGCCACCCGTCAGCAACCCGAAATGGCTGATGAGCGGCTACACGTCACCACCCCGCCTTTTTAAAAAATATGATTCATATCCGCGTTTGCAGCGCACACGCACGCACGAAGAAGCACACAGATAACAAGTGGATCTTCACAATTTATGATTTATGTCCGGTCTTCCTCTTCTGACGGTCGCCTCTTCACTCATATACTGCAGAACTGCGAGCTGGCGGAGAGCAGCCACCCGCTACAGCCACCCGGGTTGGCTAATGGGTGGCTGCTCTCCGCCACCTCTCCTGCCAATTTGTCCGAGCGCGTCCAAATTCTGCCAAATTCAACGCTGCACGTCCAACTTATGCAAAATACGCGTGTTTTGGCTGTCGCGTTGCGCAGTTACACCCTCCATCCGCACTCCCTCCATCTGCACTCCATCCACCCGCAGCAGATGATGAATGATCATGATGCCTGCAATGCAAAGCATCCGTTAATTAGAGGATCACTGGGAATAATGATTTGTCTTGCAAAAACCGACTCAAAACCGTGCGCGCATAGCGCTGAAAATGGCCCAAATTGCGTTGAGATGATGTCAGACAGCCTCAAAGTGCATACCTGGTATCACACGAGCCGTGGGGTGGTGGTACCACGCGTGGCCTGGGTACGCGTGTGTGCGTGTGGAGGTGGAAGTGGCTTTCTGCAGGTCTCAGGTTTAAGCCCAGGAGGCGCATTAATTTCTTATTTTTCAAACTTTAGCACCTTTGGCTGCCACTCCCTGCCACTCCAGGTGGCCGATCAGCCATCGCGCGTGGGTGGCTGGTGGGTGGCTGGCCAATCGCCACCTCGTCACTTGTTCGGATATGAATGAATCTCCTTTTTTCGCGATGCGACTAGGACATTCCGCTGTCCAGACGTAGAAATGCATTTCGAACTCTTCTTTCGAGCTCCTCGCCCCTGAACATGTGTGTTGCAAATCATGAAATCATCGGACCGTTCTGCAGCCAGAACATGAATTTCGACGTTTACGTTGGCTCTTTGCGTATTTCCATGTTTCGAATAATCATACGAACCATGAAGCGTATCTTATACAAGTCCGAAGCCTGTGGGTGACGAAGGAGCAGCCTCCCATTCGCTACCGGGGGTGACTTCGGCGCGTCAGCCACCGAGCAGGCACCCTCGCGCGATCATAGATGGCTGCTGGAGACTGCTCAAGAGAAGCCACCGGGATTCGTTAGCGGATTGCTGCTTCTTCGCCTCCTGCATGCTAAATTTGGCAGTTTGATGCATCGTGCATGAGTCATGAGTCAGTCCGCAAGCACGGCTGCCCACTCATATTGAAACGCATTCTTATCGGAAAAGAGAGTCATGAGTAACCCGTTTTGTCGAGTCGACCACCAGGCCAGTTCAGTTGGCTAGATCCGATTTATGGTTCATGATTCCCAATCCAAGCCAACCGCGCACGATCGGAAATTTGGATCATATCCATTGAATGGCAAGCCAGTCAAATCCTGAAGAACTGCGAGCTTGCGAAGAGCAGCCAGAGTTAATTTATGAGTGATCATGAGTGCATTTCCTAGCGGCTCGGGACTCGACAATCTCACTTTTTCCGACGTGCTTGTCAGGTTTTTACGGGTTTTTACCACAGCCATTTGCTACACAATACATGGTACATGACATACTCTCACATTGTCGGACACATCAGCCAATTCGCGCAGGGGAGAGGCGCCATCTATGCCGTTCGAGCCGCATGAGTTGGAAAAGTCATTGAGTCTGAGTATGGAGGTCAACAAGCCGCAGATCGACAGCGGAAGGCACAGTTTGCGTATCACACAGACAAGACTGTCCACATGTGATTTTGGAATGGAGATTTGAGCTCAGCCATGCAGAAGGGATGAATTGGGGCGATAGCTGACACTACGACATGCATTCCCAAGCTTAGAAGTCCATCGAGTCGCTGATCATCCTCGCCTTTCCGGTCTTGGCTTTGCCGCCGGCATGGGCTCTGCCACCCTTGCCAGCGTGAGCCTTCTTTCCGTGATGCTTTTCCGCACGACGAGCAGCCTTTGCCCGATCGGACGCGACCAGCTGAGCAATCTTGCTGTCGTCGCCGTCAAGCATCGCCTTCCTCGCTGCTCCGCGGGAGGGCTTGACGTCGTTGCCTTGAGCTGCCTTTGCGGCCTTTCGGTCTTTTCTCGACATTTCCGCATCAGAGCCTTCCTCTTCTTCCTCATCCTCGTCGTCGTGTTCTTCGTCGCTGTCTGCTTCGCTCTCTGCACTGTCTTCATCCTCTTCCTCTTCCTCCTCCTGCTCCTCCTCGTCTGGTTCGTCTTGGGAATTTGCGACTTCGATCATGCCCTGAGTGGTGCTGAGACGGAGCGATGACATGTACTGTAGAACAAATTGAGAATGAAATAAATGGTCGCTGTCAGAATCATGTATGAGGAAGCCATGATACCGCATCTCGCACTTACCTGTTCCAGTTCCCGATCCTGTTTGGAGCCACCAAAGCCGCTCGCCTTTGCAAGCAGATCCAGACGCACGTCGCCAGTCTGTGTTTCCGCGGTGTTCTCGTCGACGTCTCCGACCTGGGGTGCCGTCTTGGGCAGCTTAGTCTGCTTTCGAGCGTACTCGGGAACAACATCTTGGAAACGGGGAAATTCGTCCGAATGATATCGAAAGCGCTTGCGGAAGAATCTGCGAACGCATTCGACGTCTCGGTCAAAGTAGCTGGGTCAGATGCAAGGAGTGGACCAGAGGTTCGGATCAGCAAAGATTTTCGAGGTCTCTGAATGGACTGGGAAGAGCAACACTCACTATTCGGCGTTTTCGTGATTGATGCTGACCATCTGAGGAAAGTCGATCAGGATGGGCTCGACAGTAACATCATCTCCGAGCTGAACCTGGCGTTCCGACCCTTCTGACGCTGCGTCTTGGTCGTCTTGGTCGTCGTCCTCATCTTCCGACCCGGACTGATCATCGGTGTGGTCGTCGTGCAAGCTCGCATCTGTTGCAGCAATCACCCTTTCGAAGCCTTTGCCGCGCTCGATATGCTGCCCTTCTACAAGTTGCGCTTCTAGCGCGGTTGTTCCGTCTTGCTGTGTGGGCTCTGTGACTGGCCTCGCTGCGCTTGCGGGTCGTGCATCCTTAGCTGGCGCAGCTCGCCCGGAGTCAGATTCGTACTCGTCGTCGCTTGCAGAAGAGACTTCGCGGATGAGCAGGTTGAACTCATTGAAGTCACCGTGAATGAGACCGGCGCGGGCGAGACGAACGATGAGCTTCATCAGTGCGGAGTAGAGCGAAGGGATCTGGTCTGGCGGAAGGACGGCGATCTGGCGCAGGGGAAAAGCGTCGATGTACGACATGACGATGCAATGGCGAGCTTGGTCGATGGGCTGTGGAACAGGGAATCCGTGCTCGTGGAGGATCTTCATGAAAGCGTATTCTTTGGCCGCAGCCAAGCGACTCATGTACATCCAGCTGGCGCTCTTGCGTTTGCCCATGTAGTCACGTTTCTCCTTGATCGCTCGGAAACTGATTCGACCGAGGCGATGGATCTTGAGCACCCTTTGCTCTTGGTCAGGAGAGGAGACGATCATGATGTCGCTCTCTTTTCCGACACCGATGCGGCGACCGACAGCAGCCACACTGTCGCGTTTGGAAAAGGCACGAAGGGCGAGGTAGTCGTATCCGCCGTATGTGAGGCGGTAGCCGTCGTACTTGGTGTTCTGCACCCGTGCGATGAGGTTGCGCTTGGCGAGAGAGCCAAGCAGCTTGTTGATACCGGAATGATGGAGACCGCAGATCTGAGCGGCGAGTGTGGATGGCACAACTTCGTGGTTTTTGGAGCCCATCTCGATCGCAGTCAGAACTCTGAACTCCTGACTGGAGATGTAGCGCAAGTCTGTCGCATCGAGCCTCATGATGGATGGATTGGTTGGTCGGTCGGTGTGTTACCGCCTGGGATGATGCTCTGGGTCTGGAAGGGCGACGATATGGACAGTGGGCGGTCGAAAGGGAAGGAGCCGGCGACAGCAGTGCTCGACACCACATGCAGGAGTGCGCACAACCTGGCGCTGGTTGGCTCTTGCAATTTTTTCGTCTTGCCGTCGTAATTTGAGCAGGACCCTGAACGACCTTCCTGGTCGGCTCCACAAAAAGCAGGCGAGGAATTTGAGTGTGAGAGCGACACGTTCGACATTGTGATTCTAACGAGGGCTCTCTTGTTGGGAGCCAGACTGGCTATGACGAGGCGTAAGAGTGGCGAGACGCGCAAGAGGGCGCTGGACCCCGCGGTCGATACAGTTTAGCTGCAGGCTGCGCATGTTTGCAACTCCACATTCAAGCTCAAATCGCGAGGCACTTTGCCTGAGCTCCGTGAGAATCTGAATTCGGCAAGTGCTGTGGGGCTCGATACGCAGCGGCGATCCATCCACAGCGCCAACAGGGGCCTGCCTGTTGACTCCTCCTCCTCCTCCTCCTCAGCTCGCCACCATCGTTCGCATACATTTGCGATCAGCCGTAGAACGCTCTGCTTCAATCATCGCACTCGAACGGCTCCACAACTCGCTGGCATACCCTCTCTCATATCTACTCCTGCCCTTTGATTCGCGAGCCCAACAATGCATTCGAGACTTGTTGCTGTCTCGGTTGCCTCGCTCGCTCTGGCTACCCAGGCTCTTGCATGGGAGTGCATCGGACAGGACTGCAACCAGGCCACCAATCAGATCGCCTTCTCGGTGCCAGAGGCCGCTAACGTCGATGCTGGCTCCAACGGTCTCGCGTGGGACCCCACCCCTGGCGGAGGCTGGCAGTGGACTAGCTGCGGCACTGGCGACGAAATTGTCAGCGTAGACAGCATCGTCGTGAGCCCCGACCCGCCCGTCCCTGGCAAGAACCTCACCGTTCGTGCTAAGGGCACCATCAAGGATGAAGTGAGCGTAAGTACCTAACCTTTGCTCGTCATGACGCTCCCGTACATTTGTTGACGCCCATCTCTGACTTTGGTTTCCATGTTCGACTGCACATGGCACACTTTCAATACCCTTGCACTTCCATCCCAAATCCATTGCATCTCGTAGGACGGTACTTTTGCGGATGTTGTCGTCAAGCTGGGTCTCATCAGGCTTTTGGCCCGAAGATTCGATGTTTGCGAGGAAGCCAGGGCCAACAACGCGGACCTTCAATGCCCGCTTTCGGCTGGTGACTACGAGCTTGAACAGACCGTTGCTCTGCCTCGGGAGATTCCGCCCGGAAAGTTCAACGTTCACGTCACTGGTGAGAACCAGGACGGCTCCAACTTGCTCTGCCTTGATCTCAGCATCCAGTTTGGTTTCCGTCGTTAAGGTAAGGACCGCCCCCACCACAGTCCTATGCAGCTCCTCAACCAAGATCTTTCGTGCCGAGCACAAGCCTATGCCCACATCTCATCATTCTTGCACAGAGACGCCCCATTGCATTGCAATCAACACAATTTATCGGACCTGACGTCTGTGCATTGCGAAAGGTCGCCTGCTGCCAATCCTTGCTGCTGGCAGTTGGTTCCGATCCTCGTGAATCCGGGACAGACGGGTCTTTGTGAAAGATCTCGACCCGGAGCCGCCTCGGCATTTGGCTCCGAAGCGCTTCCGTGCGCGAACACACTGGTTTGCTGAGCATGTGCAGACACGCCGTGGCCAGCTCCTCGTCAAACGATTCCAAAAGACTGTCTTTCAAGAGACTCGAGAGCAAAGCAGGGAAGAATGCAAATTACGAATTGTCAAAGAGAGTGGTGAACAGTGTGGAACAAGGCGAGCGGACGAGGGTACGTGCATGCGAGTGGGCTCGGATGAGCTGATCATTTGAACGTGAGGACGGCGAGCCCGACCTGCGTGCCGACCGTGGCCTCAGCGCCCTTAGGAATGACGCTGGGCTTGTTGTCCCGCTCCCACCATGTGCGACCGCGCGTGAGGCGGTTGATCCAGCCGAAGCTGTCCTCGTCAATTACGAAGCGGTGGACTCCACGATCCGAGTCCGTGCCATCCTCCGAACCGGGTCCGCGATAGCGCGAATGGGTGGCACCACGGAGCTCCCACTTGCCCTGGAATTCGGGGTGGAGGGCGACCGAGACAGACGCTACTTCGCTCGACGCTCGGCACCGAAGCGGCACCTCGCGCTCATGCTGAACAAAGTCGAGCTCGATCGAACCGGTCTGAGACTGGGCGTCGACGGTGACCAAATCAGTCTTGCCTAGGCCCGGAGCATCGAGGCGCGAGAGATCCGGCTTCTCGACGCTGATGGCTGCTTCGATCCTGCCCGTGGAAGAGCGAAGGGAAAGAGTGTGGTTGACATTGAAGACGGCGCCTTCGGCGATGATGCCTCCGTTGAGGGATTCGGACCGCAGCGTAGTCGCGCGGAAGCTCGTGTGCTGTCCAACACGGATGTGGCCATTCTGAGTTTGGAGGTTGAGGTCGTAGGCTGCTTCAAGCTTGGAATTCTCGTCGATGTCAAGGTGGCCGTTGACGGTCTTGAACTCAAGAGACTGAGCCTCGAAGGATCCTCCGAGATGCAGCTTTCCATTTGTGGTGGTGAGATGAATGTCGGCGATGGCGCGGATCGAGGAAGACTGCAGCTTGCCCACTTGAGTGCGGGCGTGCAATTTGCCAAAGTAGAAGTCTGGTCGGCTGGGAGAGGCGTCGCGACCGTGAAGGCTGCGGGAACCGAAAGATCTCTTGCGGGCGGGAGCGGACTCAAAGAGATCGATGTTGGAAGCACCAGCGTCGATGGACAGCGTGGGGATGTTGACGTGGGGCGGGATAATGACCTTGACGTCAAAGATAAGGGGGCTCTGTTGAATGGCCACGCCCTTGGCATAAGTGAGGATCTCCAAGCCCTCATCGTAGAGGCCTCGTTTCATCTTGGCGACGAGGCTGGTGTCGAACAGTTTCTTGTAGTCCTCGTCGTATCGAGCCGTGACCTCGACCTTGACGAGGTCCTTTTCAGAGTCCGGAGCATCGAAGGCCTCGTGAACGACGGTGACAGTGCCGGGCACGCTGCCTGCCGGTTGGGGTCGGTCGGGACGTAGCGGGTCGACGTCGACAAAGATGGACTCGGTGGATGCAAAGCTGTCCTTGGCCTTGTTGGGGTTGAGGAGGAAGCTGGTAGACTCGGTGCACTGGACCCTCGAGGTACCTTTGATGGAAGCACAGTTGTGCCATTGCCATTGGGCCTCCTGGACGATGTGGCCGTCTTGGTGGAGGGGAGCGGGCTTGGTGGAGGGGATGTTGGAGTAGTCCCAATCCTGGTGCAGGCCGCTGCCGATGTTTTCGGCAGACTGAGTCAGCGAGGGTCCGGTGAAGAGCACGAGGACCCAGAGACCGATGATGAAGGCGCTCGCCTGCGCGAATCGGTTGGAAGGCCAGCAGCGCATGGCGCCCGTGTAGCAGCCGGAGAAGGCGGAAGAGAAGGTGAGGAGGTCGCCGGAGCTGGTGCGAGGGAAGCAAGCTTGGATGTGCTCTTTTGTGGTGCGAGAGATGGTGAACCAGGCGGCCGGATTCCATTTGGATTGCGAGCGAGCGTCTACGCGAATGGTGTCAGCGTAGGAAGGAGGCAGAGGCGGATACTTTGGCGATGATGCGTCGGTAGCTGGTTGGCCTTCGGCGACATCGTCGTCGATGGCGAAGCGGGTGTCGAGCTCAGCGGCCTCACTGTCGAGCAGAGGCTGCTGATCTCTATCCATCGAAGAGCGTGCTGGACTCATCGTGCCAGCGAAGGGGAGTCAAACCGTAAGATTCCAGTGGGTCCCGATTGCCGCACAACCTGGTAGGGACAGAGTCGAGCAAGAGGGTTATGGTTAGAGCGAGCACACCAAGGCTGTGCGGTGTAAGAGAGTGCTGCACAGCAGCAGGCACTGCAGATGGCCGGGATGCGTTCGACGTGATGGGAGGATGACAAGGAGGATGCGGTGACCGACGGGAAGCGGGTACTGTAGGCTGGTGCTTGACACCATGCGCTGTGTGGCGCCAGCTGCATCGGGCTTGTCCCGCCCAACTCGGCGGCAGCCTTAAGACTATTAGGCTTGGCTTGGCCGTGATGTGGCGGCTGCGCCCGGCTGAGCAGTTTCGACAACGAGTGGCGCGCTCTGGCCTTGTGCGCAGCTCCGGCAGTGCATCACTGAATTCGGATCCATGTCCTGCACCAGAGCCGAGCCTGCCGAGCCTGCCAGGCACATCCTCGCTCTCCTTGCGCCGTGCATATTGGTCGTCGGAAGCTAGCTGACCGAGGTTTAACACCCTGAAACCTACTCAACTCCGGAACACGGATCTCGGCCCACAGACCCTTCTCTTGTTTCTTCCCAGCACGGTAACGAGAACACGACCTTACCTCTTCAGCAGCGACACTTTGGCCGACGTCGACGACAGACCGAGCAAGGATCCTGCACAGAGACCTTCTGTGCTGAGCGCTCAAGTCGAGGGCCATGCTTCGCATCAAAGCGCTGACCGCCCTCGGTGCGTCACGCTCAGCGCTGCTGGCTGGCATAGAGGCTCGCTCTTTGCCTCCCCTCACAAGGGCCTACAGCGACTCGGAGTTCAGTGTACACACACCGAAAGCCCCGAAGAAGCACAGCCGCCCTCATCATGCTGCTAACAAGACCCACGACTTTGCTCGACGAGACCAGCCACGAGGAGGCAAACGCCCGGCGTCAAGCAATTACCACCCTTCTGGCTCTGTTCGAAAAGAACGTCTCCTCGCGCTCGCGCCGCTCGCATCAGACACAGGATCCCTAGCTCCTGCTACCAGGACGGAGCTCCATTCGCTCCAAGATGCGATCGCCAGCCAAGATCTGGCCTCAATATGGGCAGCATGGGAGCGACTCGACTCAGGTACTGAACACCTCGGTCGCGCGGAACACAGAGAGATCCTGCGTCTTTCCTCCTCCCTGCCCACCGGCGCCGAGAATGCGGCACACTCTCCACTATGGAAGAGCCGAATCTGCGATTTTGCGACTGCTGCATCGCTGACGGGCGATGTGGATCTCATCACTGCGTGGTTCCGACTCTTGCTAGCACATGGCCAACTCGATGGCATCGTTCGTATTTGGCAGCAAGTGGTGCGCATGCGCCTCGCATGTGGACCTCTTCGCGAACAAGCAAAGGTCGACCAAGCTGGTCCTCCTTCGCAGAATGAAGATTGGGGAGGTGGGGCGTTTGTCCAACTCGACGTATCCACAGATGGCGACAAGATAGATATCCACAATCTGGTCTGCCTCGTTGCGTTTGCTTGCACATATACGCCGTCCTCGTGGTGCATCGCAGACCTGTTCGACAAGATCGAAATCGGAACACCCTTCCGACTCTTCTTTAAGCACGCTCAAGCGAAACGCTTGCACGACTCTCTATCCATCCTGCAGCTTGCAGCACAACCACCTCCGACGACACTGCACTGGGAGAAGGTAAGAGCCACTCTGTGGGAAATCGAGCTGGCCCGCGGCCTCTCCTCCGGCTCAGGCGGTCCGCAAAGGATCGCTCGACTTCTCGGTAACTTGTTTGCTCTGCGACAGAATGACGACGTGTATGCCATCTTCCAAACGGCCATGCGCGCATGCGCTCCACCTTCTCCTTGGCTCTTGCTGGACGGCGCCAGCGACACCGCCACCGTGCCCGCCGAGAGGGTGCGCTGGACAGAGAGCTGCTGGTCGGTCTGCCTGTCCAACTTCATCGCCGCCGGCCACATCGAGCAGGCCATGGATGTGTGGAGCAGGTTTCAAGCCATGAAGCTGCGACCTACTGCGCGGATATGGAATGCGTTGCTTGACGGCTACGGCCGTGCCAAGAACCACGCCGCCGCCGTTCAAACGTGGTCGGCAGCGGTCAAGCAGACTTCGACGGATCCATCGGTGCCAGACGAGCTCATGTACACCACCATGATCAACGTTCACTTCCGCGCCAAGAAGGTGGAGGAAGCCATGGCGCTGTTCTCGGAAATGCTCGCTAACGGCGAACGCAACGGCGGCCGACCTCGGGTGCCGGTAGAGACGTACAATGCCGTTCTCAACGGCCTCTTCCTCAACCGATGGCATCTTCAGGCGCAGTCGCTGCTCGAAGAGATGCTCTCCAAGGGGCCGGCGCCCAACATCGGCACCATCAACACCTTCCTACGAGCTCACGCGCGGGTCGGAGACCTGCAATCGCTCGCCTCGACCATCCGTCTGGCCGACAAGCTCAAGCTGGAGCCAGACGTGGTGACGTTTACCACGATCCTCGACGCGCTGCTGCGCAAGGGTGACGAGTCGGCGGTGGATGCGGTGACCAAGACGCTGGGGATCATGAACAGCCTCGGAGTGCAGCCCAACCGGATCACCTACACGGCCATGATCAAGGCGTGCTTGGACGGCGCGGATGCGGCGCCGACCGAGCTGGCCGCGGGCACCTTGCTCCGGGACTCGTCGCAGCGCAGGCGAGAGGCGGCCTCGTCGAACCACGTCCGCATCGAGGCGGCGCTCGAGCTGCTCGATCGCATGATCGCAGCCAAGGTCGCGCCGTCCGAGGTGACGTATACCGCGCTCATCGGCGGCGCTATGCAGAACCCGGAGGCGGTGGAGCATGCGTTCGCGACCAAGTCGGTACCGGCTCGGTACTGCGCTGCACCGAAGCCGCTGCAGCGATTGGGCGAGTCGGCCGAGACGATCAAGCGCTGGATGAAGGAGGCTCCGGATATTTCGCTGACGTTGCTGCTTCTGGAACACATGAAGGTCAAGGCGCTCCCGCCTACGTCGACCACGTATCGCTTCCTGGTCGAAGGGCTGTGCAGCGCACGTGCCGACCAAGCCTCGTTCAACCGGTCGATGGATCTGATCGACGACATGCTCTTGCGCAGCTCGCCACCGGAAGCTACGCGCCCGCTCGGTCCGTTTGCCTCTGCAGTTCTCAAGGGCCAGCAGCCGAAGCCCGCAGCGATGCAGGCGCTCGGCAACACGACGTGGATCGTCATCTTTAGCTCGCTCCTCGACCGGCTCGAGTACGGACCTCGAGACGGCACGGCGGTGACCGCGTGTGCACGTGCGCTCACCACGGCCATCCGCCTCGTGCGCGAGACGGGCTCCCTCGCCGGCACCGATGGCGGCCTCTCCCTCTCGCGCCTCGTCGAAAGAGCCGCCTCGAGAATCGCCAGGGTGCCCCAATGACCGTCCTCACGAGGGCACAGCATAGAAACCACAGCGCAATGCAATCCACATGTTTCCAAGAGAAAGAGACAGATCGTTTTGACTGAGACCAGAGAAGGATGCGGAGGAGGATCATGCGAGGAGAGCTTGGCGTTCGGCGGCTTGCGGCTTTTGCGGGAGCGGTTCGGGCTCGGCTGGTTGCTGCGAGACGGGTTCGGTCTGGGGAGCCGAGGGGAGTTCGACGTTGGTGGCCGGTTCGTCGACGCGGACGCCTGCCTCGCGTTCGAGCGCCTCGAGTTCGGACTGCACCGCATCTTCCTCCTCGGCCGTCATGTTGGTGGCCAGCATCTCGTCGATCTCCTGCGAAACGGTGCACAGGTGCAGCCACCAACGTCAGCCAGTCGCATTCTCCACACCTGATCCGAGAAGCGGGGATGCGGGGACTTACTCTCTGATAGGCCTGTGCTTCGGCAGTCTCTTCGAGCAGCTTCTCGACCGACTCCGGATTCATCTCCTGATGGATCTGCTTGAGCACCGCGTTGCCCTGCTGCAGGCCGAGCATGACGCTCTGCTGGATTTGCGAAAACTCGATCGACGACACCTATCGCGAGAACAGCAAGTTTGTTGGGCAGAGGTCATTGTGGGTCAGGGGAGATGCTGGGCCAAGCTTGGCGGGAGGACTTGGATGTGGTGTACTTACGAGACCCTCTAATGTCTCGAGTTGCGAGTCGGTCTTGTCTATCAAGCTCTCCTGGTACTTGCGTCGACGCAACGCCGTCAGCGCCTTGGTCTTGTCACCCTTGGCGAGACATTGCCGTGCGATCTCATGTTCGCGGTCGAGGATGGTTTGCAGCTGCGATCGATCGCGAGAATTGCCATTGGTCAGTTTTCCAGCGCCGTGTTGTTTCTGCCGTCCATTTTCCTGTGACCAGAGCTCACCTTCTTCTGGTACTGCTTGATGCGATCGCGTTGGAGCTTCAGGCTGTAGATCGCCAGCACCATGCAGTTGTCAGTGATCGTCGCTTCCCTCCAAACGAACCGAGTTCAGGGAGCAAGGCTCCGACTTACTCGAGCACGGCCCGGTCGTGCGGGGTGATCTTGGGACCTTTGGAGCTGGTTGCACCCATGCTGTGTTTCTACCTCCGCCTTGGACGCTACGACCAGTTTTGGTGCCTGTGCTGGAGCTGCAATCGCACAGTGGGCTTCGCTGCCGAGAGGTGTCGAGGTAGATGCGCCGTTATCGGGATGTGATGGTGGGAGGGCAGATGAGCGTGCTCAGGGTCGCCGCGCCGCTCGGCTAACCAGCAAAATGTGGAGTGAGCTGCATGCAGCCCGCGAGTATCGCGCGCGTCGCCCGCCGCGGCGATACGCAAAATCCCAACCTGTCAATCTCGCAATCGGGCAAGGAGACAACTTCCTCCTCAGGCCCCATACTTTCTTGCAATTGCAAGTCCAGACAGAGCCTACCGAGGGAAACACAGTTGCACACAGCAGACCCACGGCAGACGTACGAAAGCAGCTTGTAAAAAGGCAGGTAGATTTAGTCCTTGAAAAGATGCCCATAACGATACAAATACAGTGGGATGCTGAGTGCGAGATGTGAGTAGTGAGCTCAGGCTGCCGCGAGCAAGGCGGTGAAACCCTCTTCTGATTCTTATGCTGAACCGTTCTCGGATGTCGTCAAGGCCATCATGCAAGATGCCGGAGCGCTTCGTGATTCGTGGCCGCCGTTGGCGGGAGTGCAGATCGTGTCGGGCGGCCTACTGCTTCCAAAGCGGCGAGACCTGTTCGGGCCCAGTGTAGGCCTGTTCAAGGTTCGAGGACTTGGAGTAGAGCGAGATGCTCTTTCGGACAAAAGAAGCGCCGACCTCGTCGAAGGAGGCGACCTCTTCATGTGCAGGCTCGTGGGCCATGGTGGTGAGGCCGGTATTGGAGAATAGCTGAGGCGGAGTAGACATGGGCGTCACCGGTGTCGAGGCGGTGGAAGATGAGAGCGCCCGGAGCGAAGCGGATGGATTGAAGAGCGGCAGACTGAGCAACTTGGGGACGGACCATGATCGCGTCAGGACGGCCTTGCCAACACCGCTCATCTCCGAGACTGAGTCGCTCGGGAGCACGGTGCCGCGGCGCTCGCGACGACGGCGGAGAAGCTCGCCCGCCTCAGCAGTGAGCTCCTGCGGGGTGGTGGAAGATCGTCGACGAGGTTGGAGAGGCGAAGATGGCGACGCCGCCATGCTTTCCTCCGACAATTCTCGACCGTCGGCGGCGACGAGCTTCTCAAGGGCAGACGAGCCAAAGTCGAGCACCATCTCGGCGAGACGGAGAACGAAGCTACCTCCGTGCTTGCGGATGAGGAGCGAGTCAGCATCGTCCGAGTCCATGTCGTCGACGACCTCGAGAGACTGCTGTCGAGGAGATCGGGACAGCTGGTTGGTCGAGCGGCGCTTGGTTCCGGTGCGTCGGAGCTGCGTCTTGGCCGTGCTGCGACGCTGCTCGCGGAGTCGGATGATGCCGGCAGCCAGCTGCGCCTCGGGGTCCTGATCGCCGGCGTCGCCGTGGCAGGAGCCGTCGGACTCGGAGCATTCGATGCGGACCACGGGCGCACTGCAGGTCTTGGGCGAGGGCTGTACGGTCGCCATGGGGGAGGGAACAGGGGGGATGCTGGAGGTCGACAGGCGAAGCGGCTGAGCCGTGTCGATGGTAAGTGGGCGCTCGGGGAGGAGGCGAGACCCGGAGTCGGCGGATGCGCGGTTCTTGCGCGAGGCACGAAGTTCGGTGAAGGAGGAGGTGGAGGAGGAGGAGGTGACTGGGCCGGTCATGGAACGAGCACGCGCCATCTCGACGGGGGCGTTCGAAGCGTAGAGCACTGGCAGCGTCGAGGAGCGGGCGCGCAGGTGGTGAGCAGGGGTGTGCTTGTCCTCGCGTGACGAGGATTGCGATTCGAAGACATCGTCGTCGGTGTCGCTGGTCTCGTCGCTCTCGTAGGTCATGAACTGCGTGACGGGTGCGAGCCAGTTGGCATCCCAGCGGTGGAGGTCGCTGTGTCGGCTGCTGCGGCGCTTGAGAAGCTCATGCTGATATTCGAGACCCAGGCCGTCGGAAGCAACACGGCCGAGGAAGTTGGTGCGAACAAAGACGGGGTCGTTGGAAGAAGGCGTGGGCGCCGAGTAGGAGAGAGAAACCATGCCGAGTTGGAGAGTGAGTAGAGATCAGGGAGACTGACGGTCAAGAGGTCGAGCTGGTGGTGGTGGCAGTAGCAGAAGATGGTGGTGTAGGCGACAGGATACCAGGGATGGACCGTCGTACGTGCTGAGAGGGAACCAGAGATAACGGTGGTGGGAGGACCAAATGTATATATTGCAATCGACATTCGATGGCCTAGACGGGGTGGCCGACTGACTGGGAGGCAGGCGGTTGCGTTCCCATCGGCAAGAAGAGGATGAGGAAGTTCGCAACTTTGGACGTGGCGGAGAGAGGGGGCGGCGGCGGAGGGGCTCCAGACGTGAGTGGACTGCAGATGCGGAGTTTGCAGAGGTGCGTCGAGGAGGCGGGCGAGAGCACGCGCCAGCAAAGTGATGATTTGGAAAAATCGGCACGGCGCGCGGAGCGAATTCCATGCGAAGACGCTATGCCATGCAGTACAGTAAGCTGTGCTCAACCGAGAGGCTCTCTCGCCAGGCCGGGCCATGCTAGCCGAGCGAGAGTGTGCGGCAAGTGGCGGACGCCGGATGGACCATGGCGCATGGGAACGACGAGTGCCAATTCGCAATTGCCCTTCGGATTTCGTGCAGCGCGGGCCTCCACGACGAGATCCAGAGAGTGCATTAGTGCCGTAGCGCGGGCCAAGCTGGAAGGGAGGGCGAATGGCGCGGGGCTTGCAAGGGGTTGGTGTTGGCTGCTGCACGAGCTGCAGCGGATGCAGCGTCCCAGCTTGGCTGCAGTGCGCAGCGGTTGGACAGCCAAAGGCGCTTATCGAAGCTGGCGGCTAACTTAGCCAGGCGAGAGCGTGGCGACTTGCAGCCATTGGTGCGCGCGCTCGCGCGCTCTGCGATCCGACCAGAGTGACGGAGTCCACGCATCCAACGCCACCACCAAGTTCCGTCCCGTCTGGTGGTCAAGTGCGATTCGCTGCTCGAAGGCTACGGTGGCAAATGCGCCCAGTCTGGAACCACTGAGGTACAGTATCCCAAGTTCAAATCAGGCGGATCGGAGGCCTTGCGGACGGGCACGGCGTGCGAGCTTTGGCTCAACCAGTGCCTGGACACAAACAACAAAGCACGCTCGGATGCCATAGTGGTCCAGTGCCGTCGTGCATTCATCTTGCGAGGCTCGAGGCGCTACATCAGTGTGAGGCCGGAGTGGTGGGCGGATGCGCGGTGCCTGCGTGCCGCCTGCTTGGCAGTGGAATTCGCATCCAAGCTCGCTTAGGGTGGTGTGAACTTTTTGACATTTCTCTGGCGGGGAGGCCGACTTGTCCAGACCCCATCGACGGCGCATCCAGAAGCTGCGGATGGCCCGCTTGTTGGCAGTGCATTGCAACATCCGAGCTGCGCGGCGGCACCCACCAACCGACCGCAAACAGCAGCCCGCCTCGCCCAGCCCAGGTGCAACGTAAATTACTGTAACCACGCCCACCCACGTCAACCACGCCAGATTGACATGTGTACGCTGCACGCTGCAGGTCGGTTTGGTCTCAGATCCCAGACGGGCCAATGGGGCCGTGGGGGCCACTCTGTCCATGCTTGGCTGCCTCTTGCGCTGTACTCGCTACCGAGGTCTCAGTTGTCTGCCTGCCTTTTGGATGCGACGTGTCCACCAAGCCATCGTTGGATCATCCTCGCCACGGCCATTGACAAGGCAGCGTTTGGCTTGCAGACGCCGAGCTGCGTAGCCACGTTGCAGCGGCCTGGCGCTGGTTGTCGACGGCTGGCCTTGGTGGCTACGCAGCTCAAGTGGCCCAAGATTCGAACGACGCATCGTCGTCCTGAGAAGACGGCCTTGCCAGTCCAGAAACCGGCTTGTTCCCCCTGACTGGCTGGGTTGGCAAGATTTGGATCTCCACCGAGCAGTCGGAGCCAGCCGAGTCCATCTTTGCTGTTTTTAGACTGACCATCCTCGGGGTGGTTCGTCCTGGTTTGCTGGTTTGCAATTCGGGCACAGATGGCATTGCGAATTGTGGTGAGCTGCAGCGGAGTTGAGCGAAGCAAGGGCCACCGGTCCAGCACGTGCAGCGAGGCAAGGGGAGAGAGGAAAAGAGAGACGCCGTTTCAGACCCGGCTAGCCGAGGCACATCACGGGACAAGCTGCAGGTTCGGAACTGGCTAGCCTCACAACGGAATTTGAACTGCAGCTTTGCAACTTTGGCCGAAAGCCTCCTACCAACCAACGCATGGGCGCTCAACGAGCGTCTGGATGGTCACAATCAGCACGCATTCCGTTCCGTTTCAAGCAGACCGCATCTCCAGCTAGCGGGGCCAGCCACGAGGATCCGGCTCCGAACTTATTCCGCTTCAGCTTCCTGAGGATCATGTCGTGTTGCCTATCAGCCAGACCGCGCCTGGGATTGGTGCATACATGGTCACGCAGTGTGGCGCAGCGATTTGGCAACACAAGCACGACGGCTCTTTGCTGAGGTGAGCAGATTCGTCAGGGAGCGTCACTTTGAATTCGGCAAGGCCAGTGGTCAACGTCGGGCTGGCTACGCTTATCTTGACCGTTGCTTTCGGCTGGTGACGGTCACACAGAATCCGGCTGCTTTCTTCTGGCGCTTAGTGAGCTGCATTTGTGTGTGTGATTCCTGTTGGAAAGGTTGTGTCGACGGGGCGTGCGAAGCCTCGGGTGGCTCTCTGAAACGCCGCCTCTCGGATATGGCGCCTACCGAGCCCACCTGTCGAGTGGCGGCAAATCTGATCCGACGGGGGGCTGCGAAACAGATGCACAATGGGCGCTTAGACTAGGAAGCCCCCAGGGTCAAGACTAAGATTTCGACACTTCCATCCGAGCAAGACATCTCGAAAAGGGGTCCTGCGACAGAAGCTCTCTTCCGACCCATCGCTAGCAGGAGAGAAGAGGAGTTATGAATAACGACCAATGATGTAATTTCTTTTCCCCGCCTCACCAACAAGCTTCGAATTCGTCGTCGCCAGCCGAGCACGCTTCGGCCTCCCAGTGCACGCCATCGCTCCTCGAGGCTTCGAGGTCAGCTCGCTTGCAGCGCTCGCGAGCTCTCCCTCCGCCATGAATTCGGAAAAGCAAACATCTTCACCTCGAAGCGAGCCTTCGCGGTAGCCACCGACAGCTCACGCCTACGAGACTGAGGAGGAGTCCAAAATCGTAAGCTACGAGCTGGTGGGCATTGTGCTGCTGCTTGCGTGGGATGACGCACATGACAGCAATGTCGATCCACCATTCTTCTCACGCCTCGTTCCAACTCATACTCTGGCAGCACTCTGCACTCGCTCGTATGTTCGGTGCCGTGTGGTCGAACGTTGAGCATTGCTGGCTCAGGCGTTCTTTCGCAGACCGCAACGTCGATGCAGTCTCGACATGGAGCTCGAACGCCTACTTTGTGAGAGTCTGTAGAACAATGGGCGGCGTGGCTCGGGCGGCCTAGAGAACAATAGCGAGGGCGCACGGAGCGCCTCGCCAACGTTCCCATGCGCTGCAGTCAGTCAAGCGAGAAGAAGAACCACTCGAAAGCATGCAAGTTGAAGTCTCAAGCCGAGGCCCAGCTGCACGGCGACCATTAGCCGTCAGAGGCCAACTTCGGCGTCCGACACCTGGCGATCCCCTTTTCTTCGCTGTGCTTGTTGCGCTCGCCCGCAATCGCCTGCACGGGCATGCTTTTTCTAGACCGACTCGAACTCAGGGCAACAGCACTAAGGCCGTTCGCGGCTGGACTCCAGAGCAGGTGCTGGCCGAGGCACCCACACGGAGAATAGACGCCGGACTTCGGCGTGTCAACCAGGCACGGGACCGCGTTACCTCCCCGAATAGACCTCTACCCCGCATACGTGCTGTCAGAACCTCGTTCGAGCCCCACCCCAATCTCGGCTTTCCAACGTCTCACTTGATTTGAGCATGGTGGGAACGGCGGCCCTGTCGAACGGAGACTGTACAGGCACGTCGGAGCTGTCGTCGAGCGCACGGGCCGGTTCACTCGGTTTGGCAGCGGGGTCTTGGACCGTTGACGTGGTGCTAGCGCTGATCGGGTCGGGCGACAGAACGCGGCATGCATCGCAGTGCATTAGCGCCCTGTCTATCTCTTCTGGCCGCGACCGCTTGCCATTTTTAGGCCCCAGCAGAGTGTGGGGGACCTGCATTGCGGACCGCACACTTGACTTTGGTCGAGCTGTGCCGTCGGAGACCGCCGCGAACCGTGCGCAGCTTCGCGTGGGGTGCGAGGGAATCCGACGCCTTCCACGCCTTCCACGCCTTCCACGCCTTGCAGCGCTGTCTTGGCAGTTCGCATTGACGACACGCGAAGCGTTGTCGCCAACCCCGAGTTCTTGGCTTCCCAGCGCCCACCCTCGTGGGACGGTCAGCCTTCGCCTTCGAGGGCCTTGGCAGATTCTTGGATTGCGAAGAGTGCGGCGATTCAAGCTGGCTGCCAAGGTCCGGTCGCACCGGCGTGACTAGCTCATTGAGAAGGAGGCAAGGCCAAGTTACCTACGCATCGGCTTGCAACCACACGGAACGCCATCAAGTACGAGAAGCGTTGGCAGTAACAGTGAGCGCCGCATTAACAGGGGCGTGTGTCCAACAGGTGTCCAGCATGACAGCTTGGGCTTGACCTCGTGGCGTCCGTTGCCACACGATCGGTGCTCACCGTCGGACCAAGAGGCTCCAAAAAGAGGCGTGAGAAGCCTTGTCGTTCATGCTCGCCTGAGCCTTTCGTACGAGCCACGACCAAGATGGCGGCTGAGTCTGGCGCCATGACTAAGCATTATGATATTCGACGTGTGGATCGGACCCTCGCGTGCTGGAAAAAAGCGCCGTTGCATCATGCAGCGCGGAGACTGTTCCGCAACTGGACGGCGCCAAATGTGCCGCTCGCACGACGGTTGGAATCGGAAAGCCATTCCGCTCGACTTGACCCTAACCAACACCAACACGAGCAAGTGGCTGTCATCATGGTCGCGAGTCTCAGTCGCACCTCCAGCAGTACGCTGCGCCAGCTCACACGCGCTGCGAGCAGCAGCGGTAGCAGCTCCCTTCGCCGGGCAGCTTCTTCCGCCGCACGACCCACCGACGACGTCGACCTGTACAACGTCGGCAGCTCGTCGTCGTCGACATCCGCCTCGGTTTCGTCCAGCTCCAACATCTCGGGTCGGAGGAGGACGTACGGCCAGCCGCTGCCACATTCCCATCCGCATCTATTCCCGAGGCGCGGCGTGCTCGGTTCGGAAGATGCGGTGCTCCGACCCGGCGATCCGCTGCCGCACGACGGCCTCTTCGACGCAGGCACAGGCATCATCGCCACCGAGCAGCTCACGCCGGGCATCCCCAAGTCAGAGTACGAAGAGCGTCGCAAGCGGCTCATGGATCGGCTGCCGGAGAGCAGCGTGGTGGTGGCCATGTCCGGCCGCGTCAAGAGCATGAGCGGCAACATCTTTTACAAGTTTCGCCAAGAGACCAACTTCTGGTACCTCACCGGATTTCAGGAGCCCGACTCGGCCGTGGTGCTCGAGAAGGACGCCTCGTCGCCGCGCGGCTACAAGATGACCATGTTTGTCCAGAAGCGCGACGAGCACAACGAGACGTGGAACGGCCCTCGCACCGGACTCGACGGTGCGGTCGATGTGTTCGGCGCCGACGAGGCGTACGAGCTGGATCCGGCCATCCTGCTGCAGCATCTCAAGCAGATCCTGCCGCGCTACGCGCACGTCTACGTCGAGTCGCCTACGCAGCCCACCACGCCCCGACGCAGCACCAGCGCGCAGAGCAAGGCGGGCAACCTGCTCAACTTTCTCAGCCCGCCCTCGACCACCGCGCTCGACGTGTTTGCGAAAAAGTCCGACTTTGACGCCGTGGTCAAGCTGCTGGGCGACGTGCGCAAGTGCCATTCGCTCGCCAAGGAGGTCGAGCGACTGCGGTTCAAAAAGTCGCTCAACGAGCTGCGCATCATGAAGCGTGCAGGCAAGGCGAGCGGCGAGGCGATGGCCGAGACCATGGGCTTCGTACGTCCCGGTGTCTCCGAGGCGCAGCTGCAGGCGGTCTTTGAGTACAACTGCGGGCTGCGCGGATCGCAGCGTCCGGCCTACGTGCCCGTGGTCGCCTCGGGCTCGAATGCGCTCACGATCCACTATGTCAACAACGACCGGCTGGTGGGGCCGGACCAACTGGTGTGCATCGATGCGGGTGGAGAGCTGGACGGCTATGCCTCGGACATTACGCGCGCCTTTCCCTCCAACGCCGACGGACGCTTCTCCGAGCCGCAGCGCGACCTGTACACGGCGGTGCTCAACGTGCTCAAGGCGTGCACCCAGCTGGCGACCGAGGAGCAGTGCTATACGCTGGCGGATCTGCATCGGCGTTCGGTCGAGTTTTTGCGCCAGGAGCTCCGCCAGATCGGCTTCCAGCTCCACGGCGGTACGCTCGAGCGCGTGCTCTACCCGCACTACATCGGTCACTGGCTCGGCATCGACCTCCACGATTGCGCCTCGGTCGAGCGCACCACCAAGCTCGAGAGCGGCGTCGTGGTCACCATCGAACCGGGCGTCTACGTCCCCTACGACGATGCATTCCCAAAGCATTTCCACGGCATCGGCATCCGCGTCGAAGACGACATCGCCCTGCTCGACCAGAGCAACATCGTCCTCTCCAACGCTGCACCCAAGGAGGTCGTCGACGTAGAGGCCGCCTGCGCCCGCTTCCTCGACCGCGCCCACACCCGCGGCACAGCCTCCTTCCAACCCGCCACCGTCTCGCCCTAGTCCTCCTTCCCACCGACACGCAAGGTGCGAGTGGCGAATCGCACACCATTCCGTTTCAAAAGACAGTGCGATTCGGCGCATGGGTGTGTTTCCGAAGCCTGTAGATGCATTTGAATGGAGCCAGGAGCAGAGGGGGTGAGAGAAGGGTGCAGGCGATCAGTGCAGACCGTCGCCGTAGACCGTCTTGAAGCTGGCGCGTTCGGAGAAGGTTTGCCAGAAGAGCTTGGTCTGTGCACCGAGCGACGAAGGACCGGGGGAAAAAAGACGACAAGTTGGGGGTCAGATGATGTTCTAGATGCACGGGAGTCAGATGCGGGGGAATGCTTGGGGGAGGCACGTACCTTTTCGCCGACTTTGGCGTTGTAGGGTGCGATTACCGAGTCGATGCTAGCCAATGGGTCTGGGTTGGGCACGAGGCCCGAGGCGATGGCAGCGACACGAGCGAGCCAGGGCACGAGGTGGAGGTCTGCGAGCGAGATCTGGTCACCGAGAGCATACGGGCCCGCGAGCTTGGCCTCGAGCGTGGTGAGGCACAGCGCGACGTTCTGCCAGGTTGCGTTGGTGAGCTGTACGAGCTGGTTGACGGCCTCCTTGTCGGCGTGGATGTAGGCGGCGACGAGGAGCGTCTCTGCTGCGATCTTGTCTGCATACCACTTCTTGAGGTTCTCGTGCACTGCGCTCGACTTTGGGTTGGTCGATCCATCAAACGCGGTGGTCGAGGGCGAGTTGTCGAGCGCCTTTTGATGCGCAAGCAGAGCCTGGTAGCGGTTGGATACAAACGTACCTGGCAATCCGCGCTTTCCCGCCTCGAGCTCCGCCTCTGTGCGTGCACCGAGCAGCAAAAAGTTGGGATCCACCGTAGGCTGGTGAACGAGACGAATGAGCTCGTCGGAGAGCGCCTTGCCCTCGATCGTAGCCGGTGCAAGGATGGGCGCAGGTGCGGGCGCAGGCGCTGCAGCGTCGTCCGAGACGATGGCGTTGAGCGTGTTCTGCGAACGCGACTTGTCGAGGAACTCGAGGATGGCCTTGGTGTCGTTGATGGCGCGGAACTTGGTGTCGACCTCGGCCGAGGTGGTCTCGAGCAGGGGCACGACGAGCGTGGGCACCGTGCCCTTCGAGTTGATGCGCAGGAACGACGGATCAAAGTTCTCGGCCTTGACCAGATCCACCTTCTTGACATCCAGGTCCGTAGCAGCGTAGCCCTTCTCGACCAGCGCCAGACGCGGCGCAGACGCCCACACGGAGCCGTCGAAGGTGTACAGCGTTGCCTTGGGGACCTGAGACATGGTTGCGGGCGAGTAGCGAGTTGTAGTTGGTGGATGGTGGTGGTGGTGGAGGAGGGTGCAGAGTTGTTTTGGGTTCAAGTCGGACGAGTTGGACGCGATTTGGAATGTGCAGCACCGCGGCACTGCAGCACTCAAAGTTGGCACTGTAGCACAGGCCAAGCGCGCACAGACGCTGCAATTGAGAATCCATGTCCAACCTCCACAAATTCGACCCTCCCCCTCTCTCGCCCTCTCTCCCCCTCTCTCGCTCTCTCGCTCTCTCTCGTCTTGAACGCAACGTCGTGCCAACGCTGCCGCGGCGATGGCGCTGATCAGCTGGATTGTCGAGCGCGCCTGCGCTGTGCTGTGCACGCTCGGCCTTGCGCCCGCGGTGCCCGCACCGTACGAGGACCGTCTCGCACGGCTCGATCCGGCGACGAGCACGCTCGACAACGAGATCTACGATGCGCAGACGTTCGACTGGGCGCGGAGCGGACTTGCGCTGCTGAATCCGGTGCGCGTCGGCTACTTTGTCGACAAGCTCGAGCGGCGTCTTGCGGAGCTCGATACGAGCGCGGCGCAGACCGTCACGATCCTCGACCTGGGTTGTGGTGCAGGCCTTGCTATCGAGGCCATCCATGCCGCGCTTGTCGATCGCGCACACGATGCGCGCATCACGGACCGAGGGATCGTGGATGGTCAGCTGACCTTCAGGTTGGTTGGTATCGATATGTCGGTTCGATCCATCGAGCTCGCCCGGCAACACGCGACCAAGCAGGCGCTGGCGATCGAGTACATCGTGGGCGACATCTACGAGTTGCCGTTTGATCCTGCATCCATCGATGCCATCATCTGCTCCGACGTACTCGAACATCTGTTTGACCTGCGTTCCGCTTTTACCGCCATCGCCCGCGTCCTCAAACCCGCAGGCCTCTTTTCCTTTGACACCATCAATCGAACCCCAACCTCGTTCTACCTCTCCATCTGGATCCTCCAAAACATCCTCGGCGCCATGCAGGGCGATGCGCACGATCATCGCCTCTACCTCACCCCCAAAGAGGCTCAGCTCGTCATGCGCCACTCTGGCCTACGCCCAGGCCCAGACAAAGACCTCATCGGAATGCGCCCCCGCTTCCAACTACCCCCCATCGCAATCTACAAGCTCCTCACAGGCGCAGGCTTCATCGCCTCGGTCCTCACCTCGTTCACCACCACAAACGACCTCGCCATCTCGTACCTCCACTGGTGCTCCAAACCTCCCAACCCCCTAGTCGCTTCGTAAATCCCGCAACTCCCAGCCCCCATCATCGCTCGAGCGTACCACGTCGTGTAATGCATGCGCAGGTGTGGGAAAACAGTCATGCTTGAGATCGCGCGGTGAGGCGTAAGTATACATCAGAGAAGAGAAAGTGGACGTGCGGTGGCAGAGCCGCGGAGTGCGGTTTTTATCGACGAAAAAAAGAGGACGACGCTTAGAGACCCTTGGCGGCGTTCTCGGGGCGGAGGGCGCGGACCTTGTGGCCGACCTTCCACATCTCCTGAGCAGCGATGGCGTCGGTCTCCTTGTCAAAGTCCTGGCGGTAGGTCTTGCGGTTGCCGAACTCGAGCGCGCGGCGCGTCTCGGAGCCGTTGCGGACCGACTCGTAGAGCGCCTCGAGCACGGGCTTGTTGGCCTTTTCAAACTCGGGGGCCCAGTCGAGCGCGCCGCGGCGGGCGGTGGTGGAGCAGGCCTTGTACATGTAGTCCATGCCGTTGGCGCCGACGAGCGGGTAGAGCGACTGGAGCGCCTCCTCGCACGTCTCGTTGAACGCCTCCGAGGGCGAGTGGCCGTTGGCGCGCAGCACGTCGTACTGCGCCTTGAAGAGACCCTGGATCGCACCCATCAGGCACGCACGCTCGCCGTAGAGGTCCGAGTAGACCTCGCGCTCAAACGTCGTCTCGTAGAGGTAGCCGCAGCCCACGGCGACACCCATGGCCGACGCCTTTTCGAGCGCCTTGCCCGAGACGTCCTGGTTGACGGCGATCGAGCCGTTGATGCCGCGCGACTCGAGGAAGAGCGAGCGGACGGTGCGGCCGGAGCCCTTGGGAGCGCAGAGGATGATGTCCTTGTCCTTGGGCGCCTCGAAGCCCGTCTCCTTGGCGTAGGTGATCTGGAAGCCGTGCGAAAAGTAGAGCGTGTGCGTGTTGGGCATCTTGTCCTTGATCGAGTTGTACACCGAGGTGCAGGCGGCGTCCGAGAGGAGGAGCATGGCAATCGTAGCCTTCTCGGCGGCCTCCTCGATGGGGAAGAGGTTCTTGCCGGGCTGCCAGCCGTCCTCGATGGCCTCCTTCCACGAGGCGCCGTCCTTTCGCACACCGACAATGACGTTCATGCCGTTGTCGCGCAGGCTAAGCGGGAGGAGATGACAGAGAAAAGACGAGAGAGAAGGAGTCAGCTGGGGGCCGATTCGCGGCAGGTTTTCGTTTCAAGGAACCACTCACTTGAGACCCTGACCGTGGCCCTGGGAGCCGTAGCCGAGGATGGCGAAAGTCTCGTTCTTGAAGTAGTCCTGGAGCTTCTCGAGGGGCCAGTCCTCGCGCTCGTAGACCTTCTCGGGGATGCCCTCGGAGAACTCGATGGTCTTGAGGCCGCGAGCGAGGGAGGGGGTGGCGGTGGCGGAGGCGAGCTTGCTGAGCGTGGGGCGGGCGGTGGCGGCGATCGAGAGCGATCGTGCGGCGCCGGCGACGCGGCGCGACGAGGAGCGCGAGGCGGCCCTGAGGGCGGTGCGTGCGACGTTGGCGTTCATTATGGAGCGAGGGATGACGGCGGGGGAGGGTCAAGGGGGAGGAAGAGCTGGTATCACGGGTGGTTGTGGGGAGAAGAGGAGGGATGGGATGGATGAGGAGCAGTTATACGTGGCGAAGCCGACGGGCGGGGGCGAGCGAGTCGAGCGAGTCGAGCGAGTCGACTGCAGGAAGAAGTGCGGCGGCCGACAAGGCGTGATGTGGGGCTTGACCGCGGCGCTTTGCGAGTCAGGCCCAAGCTCTGGGCAGCTTGGATCTGCAAGCGAGGCGGGAGCGGGCATTTCAGGACGAGTGTCTGGCTCGACTTGCAGCTGTACATACAGTACAGTAGCAGCAGCAGCAGCAGCAGCAGCTGGAGCTGGAGCACAAGCCAACTCTCTTGCTCTTGCGAGTTGCTCCGCAAAAGCGTGACTCTGCCTGGCGGTCTGTCATTCGTCGATGCTGCGTGCTGCCAGCCAAGTGGCAAGAAGGACCCTTTTCGCGCCCTCTGACTGGCTGGAAATTCGCACTTCTTCTCGCATTACAAACTTGGGCCACCCAGTCTGCTAATGCGCGATTACAATCCTCAGCTGCACATTCGAATCCCATCCTTACACTCGACTTAGCGTGTCGGTGGATTTTCACACTCTGGCCTCGTCGGTCCGCCAGGAGGAAACGAGGCGCGGCCAATTGAAAAGAAGAAACGAGTCACACCTTTTGGCTCGTCGAGCTTTGCGAGGCGGCGCGGTGGGCGCGGTGATGGCACGCCGCCTTGCGATTGGCTCGCCGCTCCATCAGATCAGCGCCGCCAACCGTCATCGCTTTGGACGGTGGCCTCGCTTTCCTCCGCAACCCAACGCCGGCTCAAATCTAATCTCATCCACAGCGAATCAGATCCCCGCCGTTGCTTTTCTTCCGATCTCTCTCCATCGCACGCTTGCAGCCCTCGAGGTTTGCCTGTCTAGTCCCCGACATGCCCCCCGAAGCACACCCTGCGCGCTGCAGCTTCCTGTCTACTAGCCGCCCCCCCCCTCCTCTCTAGCGAGTAGTACATCACACCCGCTCGTGCTCCACCATTAAGTGTAGAGTGCAGCCCCTCCACCCTTGTGCTCATCATCCTGGCTTAGGTGCATTCTAAGGGTATTAGAAAATCAAAAATCAAACAGGGCGGCGTAAAAAAGGAAGAAAAATTTGCAAAAAAGGAACTTCAGCACCTAGGATTCCCGCGTGGTCCCCCACCGCAGTACTGACTAGGCGATACCTTGCTTAACTTCGCAGATCGGACGGGATGCGGTGCTTTCAAGGTTCTATGGCCGAAGATGTTCATACGTATCAAGCAACTGTATATGAACGTGTGCATGTTGAGAAGATCTATTCAGATCAGCTAACCGGCCTTTGCAGCGAAAGCGGCACTTGATACTCGGTCCCTTCCAAGCGACAACACCATCTGGAGCCATAGCCTCGAGAACCTTTTTGCTTTGTTAGTACAGTAGTGCTTACAATATCGAAAACGTCAATTAAATCCAAAAATATAGTACAAAATGAAAAAAAGAATATTTTATCATGGTAATGTTGCTCATGCAGGGCTGTCTCAAGCTGCCACCGCTGTCGCGAGCCATTCGGACGCCTCGACACTGGACACAGCACACGACGCGCTAGGATGTAGGCAGGTATCATTTCGCGCTAGCGGGTATTCGTACGAGCTGCCACTTTGCGGCTCTTGCTCTGGCATCTCGGGCCTTACATCTCGGCGAGCTGGGTGAGGGCGGCGGTGCTGAGCATGTTGCCGGACCTTGGCTGCTGGGAGCTGGAGCCGGATGCGGCGGCGTTGGCGTTGGGGCCGGTGCCACCGGAGGGCAGCGAGTCGCCCGAGAGGTCGGTGAGGTTCATGGGGACAAAGATGACCTTGGAGTTGGCGGTCTTTGCCATTGCCTGGAGGCTTTCGAGCGCGCGGATCTGCATGGCGCTCTTCGAGGCGAGGATGTCGGCCGCCTGACGCATGAGGCGCGCCGAGTCGACTTCGGCCTGCGCGGCGATGACCTTGGACTCGCCAATGCGCTTCTGCTTGGCCGCCGAACTCAGCGACTCCTGCAGCTCCTTGGAAAAGATGATGTCCTTGATGAGGATCGACTCGACCTGCACTCCCCATCGGTCGGCTACGTCGCCCACGATCTCCTGCACCTCGAGCGCCACCTGCTCTCGGTCCGTCACCAGCGACTGCAGCGTACGTCCACCCACCACGTTGCGCAGCGTCGTCTGCGCTCGCTCGATCAGCGCAGATCGAACATCCTGGATGCCAAACGCCGCACGGTACGGGTTGCAGACGTGCCAGAACACCGTCGACTCCAGACCAATGCTCACGCTGTCGCGCGTGATACAACTTTGATGAGGAATGCTCGATACCTGTATCTTGACGTCCACCTTGCGCAGGTTCTCGCTGCAGGGGTTTATCTGCGTGAGTCCCGGGTCTTCGCTGCGGTAGAACTGGCCGAAGCGAGTCACCAGACCGACGCTGCCCTGCTCGATCTCCTTGAACGGATTGGGGCAGCAGAAGCAGAAGGGGATCTGACCAAAGAAGCCAGCGACAGCACCGATGCCGTTGATCATGGTGCCGTAGAAGCCGTGGTCGACGCTGTCCAGGCCGAGGTTCTGCTTGTACGACGGCTGCATCTCGGAGCGACGCAGCGGCTGCACGGTCACCAGCCCGCCCGTATTGGCATTGGCTGCGTTGGCGGGCCTCTTACCCGTGGCGACATCTTCGGCCACAGAGCCGTTCTGGAGTGTAGCGTTTCCGAGGTCAGACATGTCGAGCGTTGTGGATAGCTTGAAGGGGCGCAGGCGGATCGGATGGGCGAGAGTATATATGGCTCTAGGCTGAGCTAAGTGCCAAGGCTGGCAGCCGCGCGCAATTCGGCAGGGCTCAGGCCGCATCTTTCATCTTATCGAGACAGACCCTGCGAGGTGGAGGCACGAGCGCACTCTCACATCCCCGCCACTTCCATGACCCAATTTTCTTTCTTTAATTTCATTTTCCGCGTCGACAAGTGAGGCTCGTGAGCTGAAGCCGCTCGCGGTGGGAAAACTGCCGCATCCATCGACTTTGCTTCGCGTACAGTACAGTAGTCGCTTGGCCGAGATGCGCGCAGAGCAGGTGCCTGTGCGCAAGGCTCAGCTGAGATCTCACTGTGCCGGTCTTGTCGGCTGCACCTTGCACGCATCCCTTTTGTCTCGCCTGCCGGTCTTGGCACAGCCCTCCGACATGGCTCGCAAGCCCTCGCCTTTTTGAGGGCGAGCACTGCAAGGTAAGCTACTGCAAAGGATGCGGATGGCGTTGGTGTGCTGAGCGCCAAGTGTCATGCAACTGCCGAAGCTTGCAGCCGCCGTGTCACGACGCGTTGCAGATGATGCGCACGCCCGACTTCCTCGCCCATGTCCGCAGTGGCGGGATCTGCAAGATGCGTGTGTGGCCGCCAGCGTCGACGCGAAGTACGTCAAGGTACAGCGCATGAACGTGGCTCGGCACTCGGCTCTCCCTCCTCCTCCTCCTCCTCCTCCTCCTCCTCCTCCAACAGCCGCATCTCACTTCGGCTTCAACGCTCCCGACACCACACCACTCTTACTCCACGTCGGCACATGCAGCTCGTCACTTTTGGCCCCCCGCGCCCAATCGGCTCTCTCGCCGAGACGACCCGGCTCCACATGTTCCCACGCGATGCCGGCTCCAAGGCGCACTACTGCACCTCTCGCCGCCTTGGCGAGCACTGCCCTCGCTTGCCCTGCTGCCCGGCTCGTTCCGCGGAACGCTCACCCATGCCGCGCGCTCCTCCCGCCGGCATCCGGCTTATCCATCCTGGGCCCCCATCCTTTTCCGAGCATCCTTGCCCTCGTGTGCTACACACACATGTGACGAATGACCAAAAGTGGAAGAAAAAAACATCGCTATCATTCAAAGGGTAGGCGGCGATGACCTGGACGGCCGGTTCACAGCTTTCGAGAAGCGGCCTTGAGGATGGTTGTGACGGCGGGGAGGACGATTTTGCGATTGGCGCGCGCGTTGGCTTGTCTGTAGACCTTTGCCCACCTCGGTGAGGGCGAGTCGGGTCTGCGACCGTCGCTGTCGATGCCGTGGACGCGCTCCTTGTTGCCGCCGGCCGATTCGGGGAGGCGCTGACCCTTCCAGGGTTGTTCGAGCATGAGGCGGCGGTCGATCTGGTCTGCGGCGACGTGCGCGTCGGTCTCGAGGCCGCTGCGGAGCTCGAGCCAGAGCGCCTCTGCCTGCTGAGCGGCCATGCTGCGCGGGGCAAAGGCGAGGACGAGCTCGCGCTTGTGCTTGCCCGCATCCACCTCGCCTTGGGGCACGCGGAAGCTGCCGGTCATGACGGCCACGTCGATCCTCCGCTCGTCCATAAACTCGTCGAGCACCTGCCACCACGCCGCCCACGCCTCGCGCACCTCGTGCTTCGCATCCGCAGCATCCTCGAGCCGCGGCGTCGGTCGATCCTTGTGCAACCACTCGGCCAGACTGATGGGCACGGAGGCAAACCCGAGCTTGAGAGCCACGGGCGCGGCGTCAAAGTCCACCTCCTTGTAGTCCCTGCGCAGCAGATCGCGGCCGCCGAGGTGCGAGACGGCCTGCTTGGACTGCGCGAGCACCTGCCAGTAGGGCGCGAGGATGATCTTGGCGCTCTGCGTCGCCGAGTCGGTCTGGTCCGAGGGGCTGATGGGCCGGATGGGCTCGAGCGTCGCTGCGTGCGCCTCGTCGTGGCTGAGCGGGGAGAAGGCGAGTGCGGTCTGTCGGATCTGCTGCGAGGTCTCTGGATGGCCGAACGACGAGGCGTGGAAGAGCGTCTTGACGGCATCGAAATCGGCCTGCGTCGCCTTGCCGCGCGGTGCAGCGCGCAGGTTGTCGGTATCGACGACGATGGCGCTGACGAGCAGATCGGCCACCTGACGCATGCCCACATCGGCCGCATCGGCTTGCGAAAAGTGGCTTGCAAAGAGCTCGGCGACCATGCTGCTGCAGCTGCCCACGGGGTCTTTGGAGGGCGACTTGACGATGCGCAGCGGCGCACGTGCATGGTCGCCCGCATCCTCGTGGTGGTCGAGCACGATCTGCACGTCGCGATTCGGCGCCTTGGGCCCGCCCCACGGACCGGTGAGTGACGGATGGTCGACGAGACCGAGTGCGACGTGCGCCGAGGGGGCAAAGGCGTCGGAATCGAGCGCGAGCGCGAGCGTCTGCTGGAGATCGTCGAGGCAGAGCATGTGATCGGGCTGGATGGCCGAGGCTCGCAGCGCGGCGGTGTTCTCGGGACGCAGCACGTCGTCGGCATGCATGCTCTGGATGAGCGGCACGTACGACGCCTTGCCGAGCTCGTAGCCGTGCGGCGCGCCGAAGCGAGTGAGCAGATAGCTGAGACCGATAGCGCAGGCGGCCGAGTCCAGATCGCCCGCCTCGTTACCCATGATGAGCGTGAGCTTCTGCTCGGCCGCCGCGCCGGCCTTGAGATGTTGAAACGCCTGACGCTTGGCGTCGACCAGGTAGGCGTCCAACGACGACGTTGCCGCCGCAGTCATGCTGGTGGCCGCGTCGACGACGCGTGTAGGAGCGGCGGCGATGATGCGGGTGCTGTGCGGCCGAGTGCGGCGCCAGTCGACGTAGTCGGAGAGCGATAGGAAGACGACCGAGGAGACGGCGACGAACGCGAGCAGCGCGACGAGGCAGACGGCCGAGTGGTGGCGTGCAGAGGCGGCTCGGGTGGTGCGGAAGGTGTAGATGGGCGTGTAGTCGACCATGTGCCCACGGACTGTCGAGCGGGCTCTCGGCTTCGGGATGATGGACGCTGGTCCCTTTGCCGAAGAGAACCAAACAGAGCACAAATTCCAACCACCAACACCAACCGCAGGTTCCGCAGGTTCCACAGGTTCCAACCACCAAACCCGCCCAACTCCACGTGCGCGACTCGAGGTGCGATCCGCTCAAGATCGGGCTCCGATCAACGAGCTTGCTCACAGTGGGAATTTTAGCCAGCCGAATTTCCATGTGAATCTCCAAATTTCAAGGTGGCCAAGAGGCAGAAGCGACGCTGCGACGCTGCGACAAGGAGAAAAGCCTTTCTGTGGCCAGGAACGCGCCGCTGCATTCGGCGGATAAATGTCAATCGAGGTCGTCGCAACAGGCCCGTGTATGCTGCCATGGGCAACCCTCGCACAAGAGCGCAAGAGCGCAAGCCGAGTGGCAAGCCGAGTGGCAAGCCGAGTGGCTCTCTTCTGCTCGTCTCGATATGCACGCTGCATCCAATTTTCCGGAGCAGCGTGGCGTGCGTCGCTTGGCGCGGCATTAAGTCGGTGCCACGACTCGGCGGAGCATTCGTGCGCCAATCCAGCCTTTTCTTTTGTTTGTCGCCTGACTTGAGCCGGTGCCAGTGCTCGAGATCTGGCCCTCGAGGCTCGCCATCTGGCTACGAGCTCGGTTTGCCTCCCGCCTACCATCGCTTTGCTACTGCGACCATGGCGGCCAACTTTGTCGAGCTCGTACGGCTGCGCGCTACGGCGCAGCCCGACGTCTACGTCTCGTGCGCGCGGCCCGAGAAGATGGGCAATCCGGCCGACATCGCCTACGGAGGATGCGTCCAGGCGCTCACCGTCCAGGCGGCGTTCAAGTCGATCGAACAGCGCAAGCCGCAGCTCGGCTTTGAGATCTACTCGCTCCTCGGCAACTTTCTCGGGCCTACGCTCTCGGATCGCAACGTCAGGCTCACCGTCACCTCGCTCCGCACCACGCGCTCGTTTGCCACCCGCTTCGTCGTCGCCAGCCAGACGCTCGACGACGGCTCCGAACGCACCACCTTTTCCGCCACCATCGACTTTGCCGCACCGAGCAGGATCGACATGGCCCAGGCCGGCGTGCCCTTCACTCCGTACAGCAAGAAGCCACGCATGCAGTATGCGCCGCCCGAACAGCTCCCCACCATGCACGACATCGTCCTGCGCAAGGTCCAGGAAAACAAGGTCTCCTCACAAGCCGCCGACTACATGGAAAACGTCGTCTTCGGCCTCGGCAGGAAGACCATGACCAGCGTCTTTCCGCCACAGAGCCTCCACGCCCACAACGCCATGGGCTTCGACCCGCTCGCCGAGTCGGAACAGCACGCGCTCCCGCTCAGCGACCGCTTCTCGGTCGACTGGACCAAGTCGAAGCTCGACCTCGCCTCGCCACCACCTCCTCCCGCAGCAGAGTCGCTGCCCGAATGCAGCTACAAGGACGCAGGTGCTCCGCTCACCGTATCGCCCACGTCGGCCAACGCGAGCCTCGTCGCCTTTATGATGGATGCGGCGCTCTCGTTTATCCCGCTCACCTTTTCGCGGCGCTCGCTCGCGGATGCGGCGGCCGTCTCGTCGCTCGACTCGGCCTTGCGCTTCTTCTCCGTACCCGACATGAACCACTTTCACCTCCGCGAGATGCAGACCCACGGCGGAAGGGACAGTCGCACCTACTCCGAGGCGTGTCTCTGGGATCGCGACCAGAACCTCGTCGCCTGCATGACCCAGGCCTGCGTCCTCCGTCCGCACCAAGCCAGGCTCTGACCCAGCCCCTCCCCACGCACACCTTCATTTGAAAATTGACCGCACACAGCAGCACCACTGCACAGTCTCTCGTCACGCCATCCGATGCGCTTGTATCCCATGCCAATCCTTGTCGCTGCTGGTATCGAGGTGTGAGCTCGGCAAAGGCCGAGGTTTTGGTGAGAGGAGGAAAAAAAAAGCGAGGTTGGACCCTGGTTCGGTGGCATTTCGCCTTACGCATGGGCGGTTGGCTTTGCATGGCTCGCGCATCGACCATCCGTCCTGACGACCAGCCACCACCGCCTTGTGGCTGCCGTTTTCGCCGTTGCCCGATCATGTCCGAGCCTGAGCTGCTCGACCTTACGGTGGCGTCGCATCTGGTCGTCGAGTCGTTCCTGCTCTCGCAGGGCTACGCCGCCACGGCTGCACAGCTGCGGACCGATGCAGCAGCCACGGGGCTGACGCTTCCACCCGCCAGCGGTACGATGCCCGACCTGCGTACGCTCATCGAGAGCTACCGCTCCAGCGTACGTTCCGACGAGCGTCGTCGCAAAGAGGCGCTGCTCAGCACCACGCATGCTACACGCGCCGTTGCCGACCCACTCACACTCACGCTGCCTGGCCCGACGACGCTGCGCTTCGAGCTCACCCGCACACACGCCACGCTGCACGCGGCCAACATGCTCTCGATCTCGCGCCTGCAGCTGCCGCGGCGCACGTTCGACACGGCCACCGCCGAGTACGTCGACTCGCTCCGCACCTGCCTCGTCACCACCGCCGCCGACCGACGCATCGTCTTTTCCGACGCCACCACCGGCGAGGTCCAAGAGATCCTCGAGCACAAGGCGGCGCATCAGGCCGCCGTGCTCTGCGTCGTCCAGGATCCCATCGATCCAAGATGCATCGTCAGCGCGGGCATGGATGCCAAGGTCGTCGTCTGGGACCTCCTCACCCGCAAACCCGTACAGGTGCTTGCCGACCACACCAAGTTCGTCGTCCGGCTCGCGGTGAGTCCGACGGGCGACTTCCTCGCCTCCATCGGATACGACAAGAAGCTCATCGTCTACCGCCGCATTCACCGCACCACCTTCACCGCTTCCAGCAACACAAGCCGCAGCGAGGACGAGGATGAAAACGAGGACGAGCAAGAGGATGCAGAGTTGCAGGGGCCGAGGTACGAAAAGGTGTTTGAGATGGAGACGCGGCAGAACCCGGAGGCGATTCTGTTTGTGCGTGCGGCGCTCGCACCGGAGGCGACGGATGCGGACGAGATCGAGGCCGAGGTCGGGGAGGGAGTTGGGGCGGGTGGACGCCAGGTGCTCGTGCGCGAGGCACGGCAGAAACGCACCTGGCTCTGCTTCACGGTGCGCAACGATAGCTTCCTGCACTACCTCGCGCTGCCCACCACGGCCGATGCCTCGCACGACGCCGTCGAGGCGCTGAGCAACGACCTCGCCGGCTCGCACCTCGAGGCTCAGGCCGCACGGTCGGTGGCTGACTGGAGCGTACACAGCTTCAACACGAATCCGGACTCGGCGGATACGCATGTCTCGTACTCGCTGCTCGCGCTCTCGCTGCATCCGTCCTCGCTGTACATCTGCGTGCAGACAGGCGACCATTCCTCGTCCTCCTCCTCGTCCACTTCGTATACCGCGGGCTCGACGAGTCGGTTGCTGCTGCTGCCTCCGCTCTCACCACGACGCGCAGCCACCGTCTGGACGGGCGTGGCCACCAGCGCCTTTGCCCTACCTCGTCACTCGTGGTTGCCCTCCGGTCGCGCCTGCTGGCTCAACGCCCAAGATGGCTGGCTCCGCCTCGTGGATCTCAAGGGCAAGACGCGCGCCTCTGTGCTCAGCCACGGCCTCGTAGCCTCGACCGAACCCGACGGTCGCGACGTGGCTACTGCCTGGAGACGCGGTGCGAATCCGATCATCAAGGACCTCGTCGTGCTCTCGGAACACGAGGTCGCCAGCTGCGGCTTTGACCGCACCGCCCGCATCCTCACCATCCCACCCTCACTCCTCCCCGCCTAACCCACGCCCTCACACTTCCCAAAAAACTGCGTTTCATATGCGGGTTCCAAGGGCGATACAGTATACAAAGCGGAGAGCACAGTGAAGAACTTAGAGTTTGGGCGTGTTGGCGACGGCGGTGGCGAGGGTTTCGTAGATCTGGTGACCGTGGCTGACGGGAGTAAAGTTGACGTGGGTGCCGAGCGCACGTGCGTCTACCATTTCGGGGACGACGTCGCGCAGCGTCGGTGCGCCTAGCAGACGCATGTTCATCTCCATCTCTGCCTTGAGGAGCTGGAGTGCGTGGACGACGCCGTCTGATCCGTAGGCCGAGTAGGCGTAGAGGAAAGGTCTACCGATGCCGACGGCGGTGGCGCCCATGGCGACGGCCTTGAGCACGTCGGATGCTCTGCGGATGCCGCCGTCGACAAAGATCTGGAACATGGGGTTGGGGAAGAGGCCGCGACTCTTGAGCGCCTCTACGACCTCGCCGAGGACCTCGATGCCGGATCGGGCGAAATCGAGCTGCCTACCGCCGTGGTTGGAGAGGACGACACCGCTCAAGCCGAGCTCTGCAGCACGCACGGCATCCTCCCAGGTCTGCACGCCCTTGAGCACGATGGGCATCTTGGTCACCGAACGGAGCCAGGTGAGGTCATCCCAGCTGAGCGAGGGGTCGATGAAGCTCGAGATGGCGCGCGCGGCGCCCTGGGAGCGATCGACGTTGTCCTTGTTCTGGTTCTGCATGTCGGAGCCGACGTCGTCGAACTTCATGCGCATGTCCTTCTCCCTGCGACCGAGCTGGGGCGCATCGACGGTGACGAAAAGACCCTTGATGCCGGCCTTTTCGGCCTTTTGGATGATGTTTTCGGTGATCTTGCGATTCGAGTTGACGTAGAGCTGCATGAACTGCACCTGCTGCTCGTTGACCTTTGCGGCGACGATCTCGTCGAAGGAGCACGAGGCGAGCGTGGGGATCATCTGGATGATGCCCTCCTTGCCTGCGGCGACGGTGAGGTTCTTCTCGCCGTCCGGATGGCCGAGCTTACCGAGGGCGGTGGCGGTGATGTAGATGGGGAGCGTGGATTTCTGGCCGAGGAGCGAGGTCGAGTAGTCGATCTTGCTGACGTCGCGGAGGATGCGCGGACGGAACCAGATCCTGCCAAACGCCGAGGTGTTTTCGCGCATCGTCACCTCGTCGTCGGCGCCGGACGAGTAGTAGGCCCATGCGGTGGGCTTGAGCACGCGCTTGGCGATCACCTCAAAGTCGTACAGGTTGAGGCACTGCGAGAGCGGCGGCACGCCACCGTCGTCTTGCTTGACGACCTTCTTCTCCTGCTTCTCCTCCTTCTGGATGGTGGAGGGGTCGACGGGACCGAGACACTTGTCCTTGGGCAGGTTCTCCTCGAGCGTGCCGGGGGGGTGGATGGGATCGTACTCCTCGGTGGCATCCTTGCCCGCGTACTTGAGGATGATGCCCGCTCCACCCGGATGGTCGGGGAGGAAGTCGGTCACGTCGTACGCATTGCCGTGCACAATGACCCAGCACGACTCCTTGGAGTTATGCTTCTGGACCTCGTCGAACTTCAACATGGCGGCGACTGTGGTGGTAGTGGTGGTGGTGGTGGTGGTATTGGGTGCAAGTGTGGATGGGCAAGGGCGAGTTGGAGTATATATTTGGCAGCGGCAAGCGGCGGGGGGCCGAGAAGCCGAAAAAATGTGGGGGGGAGTGGATCGGTTGGCCGATGCTGCGCGAGGTGGGGGCGGAATGCGGAGGCCGATTCGGCATCCAATGGGGGGCGTGCGCTTTCTCACTCACTCACTCGCTCGCTCGCTCGCTCGCTCGGTGCGACGTCGACGCGAGTGTGCAGGGCGATCTGGAAGGTGCGGTAGCGCTGCTCGCCACCCGTCGAGCGGTGTGCGGGGAATCGGCTATCCAAGCGGGCGTGGAGCCTTTGACGGCCGATGACGGAGACGGATTCGCCGGACGTAACCGCTTGCCCGCTCAGAGGTTAGCTAACAGACTGGCGCGTAACAGCGCACCAAGCCTTGAGCAGTCAGACGCAGCCGTTTGTGTACGCAAAGATGTGCTAGCCAGACATCACGGCTTCGTTAGCGTAGTTGGATTATCGCATCCGTCTAATACACGGTGCCTCAGCTTGTCTGAGTTTGTTACAACGGAAGGTCACTGGTTCGAGCCCAGTACGGAGCATTCCCTTTTGCATTTTGGCGCTTTGGCGCTTTTCATTCTTTTTTTGCTCTTTTTCGTCGCGCTTTTTGGTGGCTTGATACAACACAATGCCGGGGGATGCAGTCAGTGTGCAGCAGATACGCGTCACTGCTTGCTCCCGTCCCAACCTCGCCAACGAGATGAAGCATGAGCCCATCTGCGCTCGCACTCGCACTCGCGCCAACAGCCCCCAGTACGGAGACAATGTAGGGCCGATGGAAGGGTGACTACAAGCTCTTGCTCGCAAGGTGGGCTTAGCTGGGCCAAGTTGAGTTAGGTCGGAAGGTGGCCGGCCAACTGGAGCAGACTCGCGCGAGGACGAGCTTTGAATGTTGGGCGAACCCCAACGCATTCGCATTCGCATTCGCATTCGCATTGGCGCAAGCGAGGCGGGCGATAATGCGAGGCGATGCGCGCGCGCGCGGCAAACCGCAAGCTCAGTCCAAAGTGTCTGGTTGCGCGGCCGCTGCGGTTGGCCCATCCCAATCACAGATAGGCTCAGAGCCAATGCAATGCGACACGCAATGCGACACGGGTTGATGAGATGAGCATGCGAGTCGAGCACGCAAGCCCGCCAAAAAGCAATGGGCAACAAGCAATGGCCAATGGGCAATGGGCAATGCTGTCCGTGGTGTGGGTCGACGAGCTCGCCATCGGCAGCACCGATTGGCACGGATAAGCGCACTCGGCCAGTGTGTTTGGTTGGTGGCCGCTGCGACAGGTTGGACCCTGTCGGCCTGCCCGCTGGCTGCACGGCGTGCATGCGATCAAATTTCGACACTGGCGAGCTGCACTTCAACTCGCATGACCTTATCCCACTCCTGCAGCCACGCCAGCAGCTGCAGCTCACTCACCCACCCAAAGCTCAGCTCCGCCCTGCCGCCCTCCACCACACAATCAACCAGCTCCCCCCTCGCCCTCATCACCCTCATCACCCTCATCGTCCCCACCAACCTCAGCCTACAGCCTCCAGTATCGTCAGAGGCTGCCACTTTTGCTTCATCTCGCTCTGCAGTCGGTCGCCAGCTTCGTTTCGCCACCATTCTCGCACTCAACATCCCTGCATCGGAATCGTATCCATCTTCGCACGCTCAACTTCCGTCCTTCAAGACTACCATCCGATCGCATCGGCTGCATCCTCACTCAAACACTTAGGCCAGCGTACGCATCCCCATCGCCACCATGGCATTCGTACACCACCAACCGCGCCAACAGCGCAGAGATCGTCACGATCGCGCAGACGACGCCACCTCAGCATCCTACGCGCCCCATCCCCGCCACGAGCGCGAAGTGACCCAAGACTGGAGCATCGTCTTTCCCGGACGTGCGCGCGAGCCGCCTCTCACCCAATCCGCCTCCACTCCCAAGCCCCTCGCCGCTCTCGCATCCGCATCCGCACCCGCCAGTCCCCTCTCCGACCACTCCGACGGCTCGGATCCGCTCGCTCTCACTTTGCCACCGCTCCACGACGGTACGGGCCGCTTCCTCGCCTCTCCGCTCAGCCCCGCCTCCACCGACGTCGCCTCCGTCGATGCTCCTCTGCCCTACACCGCAGACGACGATCACCTCTCGGACGCACGTCACTCGGAAGACGTCTTCCCCGACTCGGTCTTAAGCGGCACCGACTCCCAGCTCGATGCCGACGAGGAACTCGGCTTCGGCTCCGGCTCGGATTTCGACTTTGAGAGCGACGCCGTCGCCTCGTCCCATCCTGGTCGCAGTCCTGTCCGCCGCAGCGCGCCGCGCGCAGCATCTCGAAGGAGGCCCTCCAAGCTCAGCCACGCCAGCCACGTCAGTCACGGCAGCGACGACGACGACGACGACGACGAGGCCGGTGCTGCGCACTCGCACAACCATCTGCTCGGCAGCAAAGCCTGGGCCTTGCTCGGCCGCAGCAATGCGAATGCGCTCGAGAGGGTGCTCGAGAGCCCCTCGGCCTCGACGCAGCTCTACTCGAGCGCCCACTCGAGTCGCCGCACCGGCCGCACTCGCCACACCAAACATGCACTCCCCGTCGTCCTGACCAGCGGCTCGGAACGTGAGGATGCGGAACCGCTGCAGCGAGCCGCGGCCGAGGCAGACCGCGTCCTCTCGCGCGACGAGGCCGAGCTGGCCGCGAGCAATCTGGCGCAGAGCGCGGGACTCTCGCATCTAGACCACACCGATCTGTGGCGACGACCTAAGCGCCGACATCGACGCTCGGCCGCCGGCCGCTCGAGCAAGCGCAGCAACACGTCGCAGAGCCTGCTGAGCATCGACTACGATGCGTGCCGCCTGGCTGGTGCGCATCGGCAGGCCGACGGCGCCGAGACGCCGCGCTCGTCGACATGCGCGGCGCGGCTGGCGGCCGAGCATCCGTCCAAGACGTCGCGCGTCATCGGCTCCATCCTCCGCAAGGTGTTTGATCTCGAGCCCGAGGTGCTCGACGCGTTCCTCCACGAGGATGCCGAGCGCCACCGCTCGGGGGTGCGCGCGGGAGCGGCGAGGCCCGGGTTTGGCTTCGAGGCGAGCGAGGCGCCCCTGGTATCGGCGCCGCTCGCTGCGGCGTGGACGGCCGAGAGCGGTGAGGCGGGTATGATGCTCGACGGACGCGGCGAGCACGAGCGATGGCCCGGCGCGGCGGCTGCCTCGGAGGCGGAGCTGGAGGTCGAGGTGCGCGAGTTGGCGACGTCGCCGCTGCTGGCCAATCATCGGCGCGTGCGCGGAGAGGAGCTCGACGACGGCGCGGCGGCGGGCGGGCTGACCGAGGCGGCCCTGCTCCAGCGAGGCTCGGCGGCGATGCGCGGCGCGCGGTCCGCGTCGCTCATGGAGCCCACGACGATGGAGGCACTGTCGGCGTTTGTCAACACCATGGTGATGCCGGTGCCCATGCCGTTCCGGCTGCTTGGCGCGCTCTTTGGCTGGTCGGGCATCTGGGCAGGCTCGACCGCAGCGGGCGCGCCCGGCTCGGCCAGCGCGGCCAAGCAGAGCGACGACGAGGCGAGGGCGGCGGGCGAGGCCGAGCACGAGCGCAAGTACCGCTACGAGCGCCTGCTCAGCGCACAGCAGGCCAAGGCATGGAGCCGCAGGTACCGCGGCATCCTCTTTGCCAACGTCGATGACGAGCAGCCCAGCCCCGACGTCCCCGAGCTCTGGCGCGGCGAGGAACATCCCGCCATCGCTGCACATCACGACGTGTACTAGCCCCGCATCCGCCCAATCCGCGCTGTGATGTTTCGGAATCTCTCGGGCCTCGATCTGGCGTTGGAGGCTCATCTCAGGTCCACGCGCTCTTCACCGTCAAACCACTGTAGCACTTAATGCCAGGTTAGCACCCGAGTTGGCCCCGAGCGCTCATCCTGGAGAGCATACGCATCGCGAGGAGTCATGTCATCGAGCTGGGGAGGCGTGGGGTTTTGGGATGGTGCTGATCACGATCACCCTGCGTGCCGGGATGAGGGTGAGCGGGAGGGTTGGGTAATCTGTGCAGCTGTCGTGTCAAGTGGTGCGATTTGCGCGGTGCATCTTCGATTTCACGCGGCTGCTGGGGTGAGCAAAGCGTGGACCCTGGCATGGGAAGTTGGGTGAGCAAACTCGAGACGCGAGCCAAGGTTTGGGCGTGCAATTGCCGGGCGTCGGCCATGTGCACGGTGCATGCGCGCACCCGCCTCGATCGGCCGCATCTTTGCCGAACCGTCGCTGGCTTCTTCCTTTCTTGCCACCCTCATACTTTTCCTTTGCCTTCTCAATATCTGCGGTCATGGACGAGAGCAAGCGGGTTGCTGTGGTGGGAGCGGGCGTGTCGGGGTTGGCGGCAGTATGGGCTCTGAACGAATACTCGTCGCACCGGGTGGAGCTCTTTGAGCCGCTCTCGTGGATCGGTGGACATGCCAACACGGTCAACTTTAGCGCACCCACCGCCGCCTCGCCGCAGTCGGCAGCGTCGACGCGCGTGGATACGGGCTTCATCGTGTTCAACCGCGTCACCTATCCGAACTTCCTGCGCTTCCTGCAGCTCACCGGCGTCGAGATTCTGGACAGCGACATGTCGTTCAGCGTCACGCGCTTCGTCTCTGGCTACGGCGGCTTCGAGTGGGCGGGTGGTTCGCCCGCCGCGCTGTTCTGTCAGGCTACCAACCTGCTCAATCCTTCGCACTGGAGGATGGTGTGGGACATTGTGCGCTTCAACCAACAGGCGCTCGAGTTCCTTCGTCAGTCTCGCCACCGCGATGCAGCAAAGGTCGACGAGAGCATCGGAACGTGGTTGGCGCAACGCGGATATTCGCAGTCGTTTGTCAACAACTACCTTGTCCCGATGACCGCGAGTATCTGGAGCACTGCGCCCGAAACGGCGCTCGCAGCGTTTCCCGCATTGACGCTGCTCAGGTTCATGCACAACCATCACCTCCTCCAGATCCTCGATCGTCCGCAGTGGCTGACGATCAAAAACGGCTCGCACGCTTACGTCGATCGCATCCGCTCGCGCCTGCCCGCGCAGTGTCTACACCACGGCCGCGACGTCGGCGAGGTGGTAGCTGCATGGCAGAGCGCGGGCAAATGGACGATCCAAACCGCCAACGGACAAACGCATCCGGACTGGGACCATGTCATCTTTGCTACGCATGCCGACGAGTCGCATGCCATCCTCACCGCCGGCCTCCAACACGCCAAGGCGCAGGCGGGGGTGGAAGAGGTGATGCGCGTGCTGTCGCGGTTCGAGTTTAGTCAGAATACGGCGGTGCTGCATGCGGATGTGCGGCTGATGCCCGTTCGACGAACCGCCTGGTCGGCGTGGAACTTCCTGGCCGAAACCTCGGGTGGCGAGGACGTCGACCGCGTCTCGTTGACCTACTGGATGAATCTGCTCCAGTCGATTCCAGAGCACAAGTTCGGACCCGTGCTCGTGACGCTCAATCCAACCGACGATCCCAACGCTCCCTACACGCCTAGACCCGACCTCGTCGTGCGTCGCCAGACCTACTCGCACCCGCTCTACACGCCCCGCTCCGTCCAGGCACAGCACGAGCTGCGTAAGCTCCAGGGTCACAACGGCCTCGCATTCGCAGGTGCTTGGACCAACTACGGATTCCACGAAGACGGCTTTGCCTCGGGCCTCAGAGCGGCCAACAACATCGACGGCGTCTATCTACCCTTTGACGTGATGCACGCCGAACGTCCGATTCCCAAATCCAAACTGCTCGCCTGCACAATCGTAGAGAAGGTCGACACGCTCGCCCGCAGTCGCTTCTTCGCCTGGCCCGTATCCCTCGCCTTCTACGTCGCACTCGCCCTCGTCGCCATCTTCCGCTTGGCACTCGCACTCACCGGAATCAGCCCGCGCACCACCACCGCCCTTGCCACCATCCAATCCCACCTCGCCCGCTCGCTCTCCCCGCCCGCGCCTGCCAAGCTCAAATCCAAATCGTTCTGATCTCACCCCCCCCGGATCGCACCGCACTCAAAACGCATGCAATGGAAAACAGAACTGTCCGCTCATTTCGACACCAACGTCTTCCAGAACTTCCTCGCCTTGCTGACGCCATCCTTGCCCACGTTTGCTCGACCCTTTGCTGGCGCGCGAGCGTCGAGCCAGCGGGCAAAATGCTCGTTGCGCTGAGCGCCATCCTGGACGCAGATCAGACGATAGTCGCGATCCTTTTCGTAGTTGAACCAGCTCACGCCGCGCAGATGCGGCAGCTTCTGCCGCACCTGTGCGCACGTCACCGTCTCGAGCCAGGCGAGTTTGGCGGCAAGAGGGCCGCGCTCGTCTTGGTCAAAGTGCAGTCCGGTCTCGCCGAGGATAAACGGCCTGCTGGCCGAGGCGTACTTGTCGTGCAGCGGCTTGATCTTGCTGACAAAGTCCGAGGCTGTCAGGCAACCCTGCGCGGGGCAGTAGTAGTCGATGCCCACATAGTCGATGTTGGCGAGCGCGGGGAGGAAGCGCTCGTACTCGGCCATGGCGGCCGAATGCGTAGAGGCGATGTTGGGGCACCAAAACATCTTGATGCGCGACGAGAACTCGGCGGGCAAAGCGCGGCATGCCAGAGCCACCTGATCAAACGCCTGGCGGAAATCCGCTCCGGGATCTGCGGCGTTGGTGGGCGGAGGATAGAGTCCCGAGGACATGTAGTAGTTGACCTCGTGCCCGAACCTCAGCCTGATCTCTGCAATGGCCAACTCTGCGTCGTCTGCCTCATAGTGCGGCGCTACATTGCTTTGCTCGAGCAGCTTGCGCATCACCTGGGCCACCTGCTTCGCCCTGGCCGGATTGTCGGCGGTGTATCCGGACCAGGACTGGAACGGCATGACCGAGGCCTCGTAGACAAAGCGCACCGCACGCTGCGTGCGCAGGTACTCGGCCTTGATGTCCTCGACGAGCGGCAGGAGCTGGAAGCCGGTGAAGTCTTGGCCCGGATAGGTCTGAGCGTACCAGCCGACGACGTTGATCACGGGAGCCGGCTGCGACGAAGACGCCGCGTGCCAGCTCGCCGCGAGCGCGGCATTGAGGTGAGAGAGGTACGACTTGGTGCCGCCCGCATCGCCCTCGTCGGGATAGAATCCGACCGAGATCCCGTTGACCGTGAGTGCACTCATCCCTGCCAAGCTGCCAGTCAGTATAGTCAGTATGTGGTGGTCAGCAATCAGGACGGCAAGGCGCTCGTTGAGCGTTGCTAGAGCCAGTCCGAAGCATGGCTAAGTCGAGCTCGGCCAGTCAGGGTCCATGCAGCACGGCCAAGCCTCCACATCGGAGAGGGACGCCCGAAATCGGGCGAGCAGACTATCGAGATGAAAATTTTCAAAGCCGGCAGGAAGGAACGCCAACGGCAACGGCAAAGGCAGCAGAGAGGAAATTCTGGCGGCTCGAAAAAAACGCACTTCACATTTGCTGGCAGTGCCGCCTCGCACCACCACCACCGCTACTACCATCACCCACACCATCACTACTCACATCCCGCCCAACATGCCTACTACAGTCGTTGCGGATGCAGCGACCTCGCTCGACGGCACGGCGCTCGCTGCCGCCTCGTCGTCCAAGTACAAGCCTACCACCGTCGACCAGGGCGCTACGCCGTACCAGTTCGACCTCGGCCTGCTCACCTCGATCAACCCCAATCCGGTCACGTCGCTGTCGCCGGAGCGGCTACGCGAACGCGCGCGTGAGGGCGTGCAGTCGCTCATCAACCACATCTTTGCGCTGCC
The DNA here is from genome assembly GCA_030849465.1 of Moesziomyces globuligerus. Lineage (NCBI taxonomy): Eukaryota > Fungi > Basidiomycota > Ustilaginomycetes > Ustilaginales > Ustilaginaceae > Moesziomyces > Moesziomyces globuligerus. The sequence continues at coordinate 398,937 of JARVLF010000021.1, read as the reverse complement.
GGTGAGCCGCGACGCCGAGTACGGCCCGCTGGCGGCGCTGCCCGCCTTCGCCGCGCGGCTGCCGCGCGAGAAGAGCCTGCCCAAGCCCAAGCCGCTCACCAAGTGGGAGAAGTTCGCCAAGCAGAAGGGCATCCAGTCGCGCAAGCGCGACAAGATGGTCTTTGACGAGGCCACCCAGGAGTGGGTGCCGCGCTGGGGCTACAAGGGCGCCAACAAGGACGCCGAGGACCAGTGGATCCACGAACTCAAGAACAACGGCAACCCCGACCTCGACCCCGCCAAAACCGCAAAGAAGGACCGCCTGGCCAAGATGGCAAAGAACGAAAATCAGCGTCTCAAGAACGTCGCGCGTGCGGCTGCCGCCACCGCCTCGGCCTCCTCGTCGTCGTCGTCCAAGCCAGCAGGTGGCATGGGCGATGCCAACGCCGCCAAGCTCGCCAGAGCCGCCCAGCGAGAGCGCCGCAAGGCCGAGCTCGAGGCCGACGTCCTCCGCAACCGCGCCAGCACCGCATCCATGGGCCGCTTCGACAAGACGCTCCAGGGGGAGAACAAGCCCAAGGGCATCAAGCGCAAGTTTGACCCCAACGAAAAGGACGCCGCCAAGGAGCGCGCCAACAACCTCGCCCTCCTCAACAAGCTCGGCACCTCGGCCATGCGCAAGCGTGCAAACGCGCCCGGACAGGGCGACGCCGACCTCGTCAACACCAGAAAGGCCGTCCACTTTGCTACCAACGGCCACGGCGTCACCAGCTTGGCCAAGTCCGACCGCCCGCGCAAAGGTCGCAAGTGAAATCCCTCGTCTCCCCGCCTGCGCCGGCGATTCGTCGCTTTCCTTGTTCTCATCTCCCGTTTTGTACGCTTTTCTCTCTCTCCGACATTGTCATCTTTCGCCATGTGCCGATTTGAAGGTGTGTGTGTGTGTGGATTGCAGTGGTGCAAGAGGTGAGGGTGGGGATTTCAGTCCCACAGTTTGATGTCGCCGTCCCAGGAGGCGGTGACGACCTTGCTGGATTCGTGCGGGAGCCAGGCGTGGGCGATGACGGCTTCGCGGTGGGCGTGTCGGATGCGTTTGAGGAGGCGGGTGGACTTCCAGTCCCAGAAGCAGAGGTTGCCGTCCGCATCGCCGCTGCTGAGCAACTTGCCGTCCGGGCTGAAGCCTACCTGGCAGGCGAAGCCGGCTACGCTGTGACCCTTGAAGGTCTTTTTTCGATTCTGCTTGAAGCCGTCCGAGGCAAAGGTGAGGATCTGATTATCCATGCTCTGAGCAGCGATCCATTTGCGGTTGGGAGAGACGCTGACCGCAGGCATCGAGTGCATGCTCGGATCAGCAATGTACTTGATCACCACAGGGATGTCGTAGTCCCAACCGCGCATCGTCTTGTCGTCCGAGGTGGTGACGAAGCGTCGATTCTGATCGACAAACGTGATCGTGTTCACGGGCCCCAAGTGCGACACGTACTCCTGCGTGATGGTGTGCGACTGCATGTCCCACTGAATCACCTTCTTATCACTCATCCCCGCCAGGAAGATGTGCTGCTTGTCCTCGTCCGGATGGAAAGTCAGACAGTACGCCGTCTTGCCGTTGGAAAAGCTATCCAGACACGCACCCGTCTCGGTATCCCACAGCTTGACCTGCCGATCGTAACCCGCCGAGAGGAATCGTCGTCCGTCGTTGGAAAAGACCACGTCGCGCACCGCCTTGGAATGCCCCATAAACGTCCGCAGACACCGTCGCTCGTGGTACGCATCCCACAGCTTCACCGTCGTATCCAGCGACGCAGACAGCACAAGATGGCCCGAACGCGGCAGCAGCCGCAGCGTACTCACGCCCTTGGTATGGCCGCGGAACGTGTGTATGCACGTCTTGGGCACGTAGCACTCCTGATCGCCCGCCTCGCCCGCCAGGTTCACATCCACATCCGTCGGCACGTGCATGTACGTCCGCCCCTGGTAGTCGTACATGCTCGTGCCGTGGAAGACGCTCGTCTCGGTCACCTCGTCCTTGCCCTCCGCCTCCTTCCTCGCGCTCTCCGCCTCGCGCTTCTCCCGCTCCCTCTCGTCCGCCTTTGCCTGCGCTGCTGCCAGCTCCGCCCCGGTCGGCCCCACCTCTCCCCTCGCGCTGGCACTGCCAAGCAGCTGCGCAGCGACATTGTCGTCGCCCTCCCACTTGGCCCAGGGGCCGACGTAGGCGCCGTCGCCCTCGACGATGCCGGGATCGCCCGCCGTGCCGCCGCGCTTCTTACGCAGCGATTTGGTTGCAGGTCGGAAGCCCGCCTGGCCCGCACGCAGGTCGACCGCCGACGCACCGCCCAGGCTCGCCGCAGCGTCCTGGTCGCCCACATACCGCGGATGCGTCGACGACGCCAGCAGCGACGGATCGCGCGCGTAACCGTACACGTGAAACGTACGCTGCTGGTTGCGAAAGTCAAAGTCCGACACCGCCGCCGCCTCGGCGTGCCCGCTGAGCGTGTTCTGCTGCGCGCCCAGATGGCGCTGCGACTGCGAGGCGAACGGATTCTCGGGCCCGAGCTGCGGCGCCGTCATATCGGCGTAGCGGATGTTGACGTGCATCGTGCTGTCGTCCGGACGCAGAAGCAGCGCCTCGGTTGCCGACGAGTTGTCGATCACCTTGGGCGTCAGAGCCACGGTGCCCACCGAAGACGCCGAGGCCGACGTGGATGGCGTGGCGGATGTACTCGCCGCTGGAGCCACGGGAGCGGCTGCAGAGGCGCCGCGCTTCTGCTTTGAAGATCTTGCGTTGCGGCTGCTGGTATCGTTCTGCTGAGGTGTAGTAGGTTGAGAGGTCGGCTGCGCACTGTCTTGTGCGTCGGATCGGAGCGAGTTGAGACCGAAGGCGTCGGTGGGATCGTACTCGAGCGGTTCAGCCGCAGCGGTCGCATGGGACTGCGCCGGTCGCGGCGAGCTGCGCACATCGACGTCGCTGTCGTCCGAGCCGTACCCTGCGAGTGCGTCCATGTTGCAAGCCGAGTCGAGGGTGAATGAAGCAGGTGGTGGCCATCAGCCGAGCGGATCGAAGGTTCGGATGTCACTTCCAAACAAAGCCATTCCGCCCGCAATCAGCTCCGATTTCCGAGATTCGCGCCAAAATTTCCGTGGCCGAAACTCGACTTTTGACAAACGACTTCCTTCGGACCTTCTGCTTGCATCACCACCACCACCTTGGCAGCTATCGACCATCTATCCACTGTCGGTGGCATCGACCTGCAACCATGCCGTTCGATCCGCGCACAAAATCGCGCCACACCACCGCGCTGCCCGCAGCGCTGCGCGACGAGCTTGGCCTCGCAGCTCCTTCCAAACGCTCCTTCCGCCCGCACCACCGCGGCGGATCCAACGGCCGTCAGCACACCGATGCCTCCTCGCAGCACAGAGGAAAGCCACAGCTGAAAGCCATCGGTCGCCCTCAAAGCGCCGTAAACGGGACAGCCAAGGGCACTCCTCGTGGTCCGATCAAGTCGCTTCGAAACCAGGAAAAGGAAGCGCAGCAAGCGCAGCAAGCGCAGCAAGCGCAGCAGCAGCAGCACCCCCAACCACGCAGGCAGTCTACACCGAACCATGCAGCCAAGAGCCACTCGAATGCGGCTGCATCTTCATCCTCCGCACCTGCACCCAAGCGTAAGCTGGAAAAGCAGCCGGAACAGACGCTCAAGGTGATCAAGAAGCCCAAGAGCAGCACAGCGTCCGCCCAACGGATGGAGAGCAGCGAGCCGCAGAAGACGCGACTCAACCCGTTCACGGGCGAGACAGAGGTCGTGAGGACAGCAAAGAAGAGCAGCGATGCAGCCAAGCCGACGGCGCTCGAGAAGATGCTCGCGCGGTCCGAGGCAGGATCGTCCGCGGGCAAGGGCAAGGGCAAGGCAGGCGGCGAGCCAGCCGCCAAGAAGAAGAGCCGACATCTGATGAGCCAGCAGGAGAAGGACGAGGAGGACGAGATCAGATGGCTCGAATTCCAGCTCGGCAAGAGCCGACAGGGCGACGACGTGGTGCGCGACGATCTGGACGACTTCCTCGACGACCTCGACCGCTTCCAGGTCGGCATGTTTGAGGACAGCGGCAGCGACGCAGAGGAGGAGGCGGACGAGGACAGCGACGACTCGGGGCTGGAAACGGCAAGCGAGGAAGAGGATCAAGAGGATGGCGAGGGAGAGACGTCCGGATCAGACGAGAGTGAGGATGAGGAGGAGGATGTGGAGGAGGAGGAGCACTCGGAAGGCGGATTGGAGCAGGCGAGCGATGAGGATGTAGACGACCTCGAGGACGCCGACATGTACGACTTTGATTCCAACGACGAGGACGACTTTAGCAACTGGGACGCCGCGATGGCTACTACGGACGAAGAGGACGAGGGCGACGCGCTCGACTCGGACCAAGACAGTCAGGACACCGCCGACGATTCGGAAGCGGAAGAAGCGCGTGCGCTCATCGCAGGTGAAGGTGCCTCTTCATCTTCGAGACCGGCCCCCGCCGCGGCATCGACGATGACGGCAGCTGGTCCGTCTACCAAATACATCCCGCCGGCATTGCGCGCGAAGCTGGCGGCGGAAGAAGCCACTGCCTCGACAGGCAAGGCTACCACGGGCTCCGAGCTCGAGATGGATCCGGTCGCGGCGCAGAAGCTGCGGCGGCAGGCGCAGGGCCTGCTCAATCGGCTGGGCGACGGCAACATCGACACGATCGTCTCCGAGTACGAGGCGCTGTACCGCACGCACGCGCGCGCGCACGTCACGGCGACGCTCACGCAGCTCCTCCTCGACACGATCAGCGCGCGCACCAACCTGATCGACACGTTTGTCATCCTGCACGCGGCGCTCGTCGCGGCGCTGCACAAGGTCGTCGGCGTCGAGTTCGCCGCCGCCTTTGTGCAGAAGCTCGTCGAAGAGCTCGCGAGGCACTACGACGCTGCCAAGGCGATGGGCTCGGCGCTCGGAGCCGAGGACGACGAGGTGGCGGGCAAGGAGTGTCTCAACCTGTGCGTGCTTGCGTGCGAGCTGTACAACCTGCACGTCGTCGCGTGTCCGCTCATCTACGACCTCATCCGCATGTTCCTCGGCGAGCAGCCCGAGGGTGTCGGTGAAAAGAGCATGGGTAACGTTGGCGAGGTGGGCGAGGTGGAGATCGAGTTGCTGCTGAGGACGATTCGGTCGTGCGGACATCAGTTGCGGGCGGATGATTCGACGTCGCTCAAGGCGATCATCGCGCTGACGCAGGCGAGGGTCGGGAAAGGGGCGACGCTGACGACGCGCACCAAGTTCATGCTCGAGCGCATGGTGGAGCTGCAGAAGAGCAAGACCAAGGCGGGCGATGCGGTCAACGCCAACAGTGCGGCGGGGCAGCTGCTGACGCGCATGAAGAAGTACCTCGGTGGTATGGCCAAGAAGCGGACGGTGCGTGCGCACGAGCCGCTGCGGATCGGACTCAAGGACCTGCGCGATGCGGACAAGAAGGGCAAGTGGTGGCTCGTCGGAGCGGCCTGGACGGGGCAGACGGATCAGGCGGATGCGGAGGGACTGACCAAGTTGCTGCCGATGAGCGCGCGCGCCTCTGCGATCCAGTCTGCCGCATCGATGCCGGTCGAGACGACGGTGGATGATGGTCAGGCCGAGTTGTTGGCGCTGGCTCGGGCGCAGGGGATGAACACGGACGCGCGCCGTGTGGTGTTTGTAACGCTGCTCGGCGCCGACGACTTTAAGAATGCGGCCGAGCAGGTGCTTATGCTCAAGCTCAACGAGGTGCAGCGACGCGAGATCGTGCGTGTGCTCGTGCACTGCGTCGGTTCGGAGCGCGTCTACAACCCCTACTACACGCTCGTCGCGCACGAGGTCTGTCGCAACGACCACGGCATGCGCATCACGCTCCAGTACTGCCTCTGGGACTTCCTCCGCGAGATCGGCGAGTCCGAGGTCGGAGGCGAAAAGTTCGCCGCCGCCAACTTCGATACCGAGACCGCGGCGAGGGTCGATCCGCGTCGTCTCGCCAACCTCGCGCGCGCCTACGCATGGTGGATCACGCACGACTGCCTTTCGTTGCAGGCGCTCAAGACGGTCGATTTCACCCAGGTCCAGCCGCGGCCCGCCGAGTTCCTCGGACATCTGCTCATCCACCTCGTCTTGTCGCTCCAGGCAAAGAGCCCCGCAAAGACGCTCCATCTGCCCACGGTCACAAAGCCTCTCAAGGCCGCCAGCATCACCAAGCTCCTCCACGCCAATCTGCTCGGTGGCAGCTCGGACCTCGCCAGGGGTCTGCTTCTCTTCCTCGGCACCAACCTCGACCAGCGTAGGCAGAGGCAGCTCATCATCGGAGACGACAAGAAGGCCAAAGCTCAGCTCAAGCCCTTGCTCGACACCGTCAGCGACGCCGTACGCCTCGTCACCGAAACCGTCCAGCGCATCGTCCAGCAGCAGGACGGCGTAGCGGCCGCCGACGCCGATTCGGACGCCTCGGACCTCGTCTCGGACGACGACCTCTGATTCCCCTCTCGTCGATGCTCAGATCCGACCGCACACCCCCCTTTTGCACACGTACGAGTCTCATCGTCAAGGAATGAGGCTTGGCAAAACTCTGCTGTCCGCTCTTGTCGAGTGAGTTTCTACTGGGTCGGGTCTGGCGCGTTGGCGTCGAGTTTCCTGCGCTTGGAGGCGGCGATCATGTCCTTGCGCTTGTTGGCCTGGCGACGGCCGATGCTGGAAGCGGCTACGGTTCTGATCTGCTTGCGCTCTGGTGCGTTGGCTCTGAGTTGTTTGCGCTGCTTCTTGTTGGGTGCTTTGAGTTTGAGCATCCACTCGGGGACGTGGCAACCGCTCTGACGCATGACGTTGACCACGGTCCGGAGATGCGGAGCATCGTCCTTGGTGAAGTAGGTGATGGCTCTGCCAGTCCTGCCTGCACGACCGGTGCGTCCGATGCGGTGGATGTACGACTGAACGCTCTGTGGGAAATCGTAATTGATGACGAGCTGGACGCCCTTGAAGTCGATGCCGCGTGCGATGAGTTCGGTGCAGATGAGCACCCACACCTCGCCGCGCTTGAAGGCGCTGATCACGCCTTCGCGATGCAGCTTCGGACGCTCCGAGTGGATGACATCGACGTGAAGCCCATCGTAGACGAGTTCGTGGAAGAGATCCTTGGCACGGTCGATCGACTGGACGAACAACAGCACGGGTGGTTTGAGCCCACCTTCCTGCATGAGCGAGCGCAGCGCGTGCAGCTTGCCGTCCTCGGAACCGACAAACTGGAGCTGCTGTTGGATGGTCTCGGTGGCACTGTCCTTGGTGCCTACGATGACGCGACACTCGTCGACCATGAAAGTCTTGGCCATCTCCTCGACACCTGCAGGCAGCGTAGCCGAGAAGAGTGCCTTGCGCAGCTGCGGATGCGAGCACGCCGCCAGGATCGCATCCGTCTGCTCGAGGAATCCCTCCTCCAACAGTCGATCCGCCTCGTCCAGCACGAGGTGTCGGACGTTGGACAGATCCAGCTCGTCCTTCTCGATCGCGTGCACCAGTCGCAACGGCGTGGTGATGAGCACGTCGTACTTCTTGCGCTTGCTCGGATCCGCGTGCATCGCGCCCGCGTCGGCTGGCTTGGTCAGCACGCAGATGCGCAGATTGCGGCCCTCGCTCAGCCGACGCATCTGGTCGTGGATCTGCTGCGCGAGCTCGCGCGTCGGCGAGACGATCACCGCGCGGAATCCCGCTTTGGACGAGGCTCCCAGATGGTGCAGCAGCGGAACGAGGAAGGCGAGCGTCTTGCCCGAGCCCGTCGGCGCACCGGCGAGCAGGTCGCGGTTGGCCAGCAGCACAGGCATCGCTCCCTGCTGGATCGCAGTCGGTACGCCCCATCCCCACTTGTCCAGGTTGGCGCGCAGCCACGGCGCGACGCGGAAGCGCGTCTCGAGCTCCGCCCACGACGCCATCGGCAGCGGCACGTCCGTGCCCTTGAGCTTGATCCGGTGGCGCTTGAGGAATGTCGCTAGCGTCGCCTTCGTCAGCGCCTCCTCCTCCTGCTCATCGTTAGCGTCGCTGCCATCGCTGCCATCGCTGTCGTCGCTGTCGTCCTCCGAGTCGGACGTGTTGCGACGCTTGCCCTCGCGCTTGCTCTGCCTCTCCGCCCTCTCGACCGCCGACACGGTCGCCTTAGCCTTCGCCGCCGAGCCGAAGAAATCGAGGCCGTCCGGAACGATAACCCGCTTCGCATCCTCCTTCTTGCTCGCATCTGTCGCCGCAGAGGCAGAACCGCGCTTGCGCTTCGAAGAGCCCGAGCCCGTCGCCGTCGCCGCCGACGAGGAAGCCGCCTCGTCCGCAGCGCCAAAGATCTTCACATCGCTCTCGAAGCGCTTCTTGTCGAAGCTCACCCCGCCCCCAGCTAGGGTCCTGAAGATATCCATCGCTACGATCCACTGTAGGTAGAGAGGAGTGTGTGTGTGTGGTGGCGCTCAACTGTCGAGTAGGATGGTTGGCAGATGCCAAGCCAATTTGGCCGGCTGTTCTACGCGAACCTTCCGAAAAATTTGGCTGTTCGGGTGGAGAAATCCAACGCCCATCGCCGACTCCCGCGAGCCCGGATCGATCTAACATTCTCGAATCACGCTCACTCCACCATGCTCCCGCACCTTGCACAGATGCATGCCCGCACGAAGTTTCTCACGCTGCGCGAGGAACGGCTGAAAGAACGGTGGTCCAGGTGTCATATAGATGCAGAGATACAAGTACAGGGTACAAATACAGGCTCCCGCTGCTGTACGTTCAGGGGACTTCGGGTTCGAAGGTTGGGGCCACGGTCAGGCGAAACTCCAGACCTGGATGCGCTCTCTGGCGTGCTGGGTGTCTTCTACGGCGTCTGCGCGACACGCTCTGGGTGCATCGGTGTAGGCTATGACGCTGACGATCTTATCGAAGGCTGTGGCGACCGATCTGACGACTCTGGTGGCGTGCCGATCGAGGAGGCGGCTGCGGACGATCTGGCTGAGCGACAATCCAGCATGTTGCCTGCCTGCGCTCTGGCTGTCTTCGAGCTCGACGGGCGAGCGCAGGGTCAGGACGTGCGTCATGGTCGCCGCCTCCGCGTCGTCCTGCAGCGGTGCGGGAGTAGCTTGGCCATGGAGGCGGTCGTTGCGGAGGAAGCTCGCAATCGAGTCGGTATCGTTGGCGCGATCTCCGAGGCTCCAGACCATGACGCTGCCGTCAGCACCGCCGCTGACGCATCGACCGTCCTCGAGCGCCACGCTGTGTACGCTGCCCGTATGCCCGTAGAGCGTTCGACGATGAGCCAGCTGCAGCGCTTCGCCGCCTCCGACTGGCGTGGCTGTGGCCGAGCGGGGCGCGTGCGCGGTATCGCGTCGCACATGCGTACAGGCGCCGAGCAGCTCGTAGACATCGAGCATGTTGTCACTCGCTCCCACGACAACAAACGGATCATCGTACGTGAGACTCGTCGTCCGACTGCCCCCATCGCCCACTCGTGGCTCCGCATCCGCCAAAGCACAGCTGCTCTGGCGGGGACCGGAGAGCATGGACCGGCCACGGAGGTCGATGGGCGTGGACCGGAACGGATGGCGAGCCGTCGCGTGTCGACTGCCCACCTGGGGTGCAGGATCCGAGCGCGCCGTATGGAAACGCACCACGAGTTCTTGCACCGACACGCTCCAGGACGACGGGTAGCTCGGCGACGAGTAGGCCAGCGTAACTCGAAACGCTGCCTGGTCGTCGGCCTCGTCCACGCGTCCGGAAGAGCGCGACCGGGAAGCTCGACGTGGCCGCTTCGAGTCGCCGTGAAACGGCAACGGCTTGAGCCTCAACGAGGCGGGCCAGCTGCAGCGGAAGCTCGAGAGCCGCTGCACGAGCTCGAGCGCCAGCGTGCCTGCGGCGGACGTGGCGATACGCGCGAAGCTGATGTCGAAGCGCGAGGAGCACAGCACGAGGGCAGGCGAATGGAGAGCAGCCATGGCGACATGTGTTCCTGGGGAAAAGGTGCGCGTGTCGAGAAACGCCCTCTCTTCGACTTCGAGTTGGCTGCCTCCGCCGTGCATGCGTCGGTGCAATGAGAACAAACCGACGTGACCGCTGGCGTACGCCACAACGACCATCGTGACGGAAGCACCAGTGTTTGCCGACTCCGGATCCTTCCGCTTCCGCGGGCCGGGCCGGAGGCTATCTTGTGCATCACCGAGCGGTGCGGCGTCCACGGCGATTTCCGTGATGTGAACGCGATCTAAATTCATGGTGCTGCTGTGACGCTGGGCGATCAGACGGCGTAAGCTGGGCGAGGAGAAGCGTGCGATGGGCGTTCGATCGCGTAGATCGCCAGGACGGGGATCTGCTGCGATCGCATTCTGCGGACTGCCCGGAGCAGCCATGTCGCAAGGATACACGAGCACCTCCGGCCCGGAAGCCTGTCGGTCATCGCTGAAAGGGGCAGCCGTGAAGATGTAGCTGCTCGAGACGCGCACGATCGTCGGGGCGCCTCGCGGCTGTGGCTGGTGCACCTGCGCTTTGGCCGGAGTTGTTGGAAGACGTCCGACTTGCACGGAGCGGAGCTCCGAGACGGCAAAGTTACCGCCCTGCCAGTTGTTCGAGACGCGGTAGAGCTGTTCCCAATCCAAGTGCTGTTCGCTGATCCTCTCGTCGTCGTCCAGCCGCAAGATGGCGTGTAGGGAACGCTCGTCATCGTGTGCTGACGGCGTGGCGGGGGAGCTCGGGCGGGATGTGTAAAAGCGGTCGGGGATGCGGTGGATCCTGTTCAGTCCGTCTCCCCGGACCGCCTTGCCGATGGGCAGGTGCTGGTGCAAGAGCAGCGACCTGATCTCGCGCAGCGTCGGCAGCACCGGGCCCGCACCAGCATCGGCGGGTTGTTGGCTTTGTCCGCCGGGGTGGAGGGTGGGACGGATGAAGGTGAGGAAGAAGAGGCGCTTCCACAGATGGCGGTCCTTGGCGAGGGCGCGCAGGTGGGAGTTGACCGCCTGCAGACGTACAAGGTCGGCGGCGTCGAGGTAGGCCAAGATGCGCAGGATGGTTTCGTCGGCGAGCAGGCGGTCCATGGTGGGCTAGCTCAGCCGCGGAATGGCTTCGGAGAGTCGGGAGAGTGCATGTCAGTTGCCGGCCAGACGCCCACGATGCATTACAAGGCAGATGAAAGGAGGTGGGATCGAGGATAGAGGCAGGTGTCAATCACGCCCGCCACTCGAAGGCGGTGTGGAGGCTCGCCTTGCTTTTTGGCAGTTGCAAGCTGTTAGGTCCTCGGCTCGGAAAGCGGGCAATTTTTGAAAATGGGCCGCTCTGAGGTAGAAATCGGAGCCAAGCGAGGCTTCTGAGGCGCTTTCACCGGCGAGCAGCGCATCCTCCACAGCAGCCACTAAGTTAGCCGCTAAGTTAGCAGCAGCAGCTGCAGCATCCGTGCATCGCTCAGGCCGCCGCCTTCTTTTCGGCCTCGCGTGTCCAACTTATCGATTTGGGTCCAACTCATCCGTGCCTGTGCCTGTGCCTGTGCCTCTGCCTTTACATGCCAGGCTGCTGCGCACGCTTGCCTTTTCCTTGCTCGCCATCATCCCACCAGCAACATGTCGCAACACATGCTCTCGGGCTCGCCCGAAGACGACGCGCAGCTGCCCTCGTTCATCGAGCAGAGGCTCAAGGCGCTCGGCAACTCGGCCTCCTCGAGCAACGCACCCCCGCGCAAACACACCCAGTCGCCTCGGCCGCATTCGCATGCGAACCACTCGCATCCGCATCCGCAATCGCACTCGCACTCGCATGCTCATCCTCACGCGCATGGTCATGCGCATGCTCATTCGCATCCGCATTCGCATTCGCACTCGCCCAACGCTCAGTCGCGCACATGGTCGCTCGCCTCGAGCTCGTCGCTCGGCGTCCCTTCGGCGCACGAGCGTCCGCCTTCGCGCTCCATGTCGCGCACGCCGTCGCACGAGTATCGCGAGACGCTCGACGCCAAGAGCAAGGACCTCGACGACGGCTCCAAGGTCATCAACCAGTACAAGATCACCCAAGTCATCGGCCGCGGTGCGTACGGCACGGTGCGCAAGGCCATCCTCACCGACGACCCCTCGGTGCAGTTCGCCGTCAAGGAGTTTGGCAAGACGCGGCTGCGCAAGACGCACCGTGCGGTCAACCTGCGCAAGCCGCCGCGTCGTGCGCTCGCCGACGCCGATCGCAGCGATCCCTCGCACGCGCCCAACGCTCGCACAGAGGCGCAGGACGAGGCCAAGGATCCGCTCACCCACATCCGCCACGAGATCGCCATCCTCAAGAAACTCCACCACCCGCACGTCGTCAAGCTGTACGAGGTGCTCGACGATCCGAGCCAGGACTCGCTCTACATGGTCTTTGAATACTGCCCCGACGGCACGGTGATCGACGTCAAGCTCAACCAGACCGTCGAACCGTTGCCCGAAGACGTTGCGCGGCTCTACTTTGTCCAGGTGCTCATGGGCATCGAGTATCTGCACGAAAACGACATCGTCCATCGCGACATCAAGCCGGACAACATCCTGCTCAGCCACGACCGCAAGACGTGCAAGATCGTCGACTTTGGCGTGAGCGAGATGTTTGTCAAGCCGGGCGACGATACGATGCAGAAGAGCGCGGGCAGTCCGGCGTTTATGAGTCCCGAGCTGTGCACGGCGGGGCATCAGGAGTACCACGGCAAGTCGGACGACATCTGGTCGTTTGGCGTCACGCTCTACTGCATGGTCGTCGGCCACCTCCCCTTCACCAAGGACAACTTTTACGAGATGTACGAGGCCATCAAGAACGACGAGCCCGAGTATCCCGACCACCTCTCGGACGAGCTCAAGGATCTGCTGCGCCGCATGCTGGCCAAGGATCCAGAGCGGCGCATCACGGTGCCCGAGATGCGCGAGCACGCCTGGACCCAGGCGGTCGAGGAGGGCATCTTGCTCTCCAAGGACGAGAACCTCGAAAAGGTGGTGTGCGAGATCACAGACGAAGACCTCGACTGCGCCATCTGCAAGATCACAAACATCTTTACGTTTGCCCGCGCCATCTCGCGCTTCAAGAAGGCGGGTTCGCTCAATCGGGCGCGGCGCGAGGCGTCGCGCTCGACCTCGGGCAGTAGCAATCCCGACGCGAGCTGGTTCCCGCCCAGCACGCCGAGTTCGGACCAGCCCAGTCGGGCGGGAACCAAGGAGACGAGTACCGAGGCGAGTGGTAGGGAGGATGTAGAGACGATCAAGGAGGAGACGCCGACGCCGGACACGTCTGCACCGCAGCAGCAGGAGGAGAAGGGGGAGCAAGAGGAGGGGGAAGCGGGAGTGGAAGAGCTGCAGCGCAAGGCGGCGTGTATGTTTGAGTCGCCGCAGATGCACACGTTTGAGCTGCCTCGGCAGGAGCCGGATGGCAACGGTCCGTTGCAGCGCAATCGTTCTGGGCCGATTGCGACGCTGCACAGCGAGTCACCCGGAGGTGGGCAAGGGCCGGTGGTGATCACCACCGAATCGCCGCGGAGTGCTTCGCCTGATGTCTTTGCCTCTCCTGTCTCGGAAGATTCGACGGCGGCGGAGGGTGGGGGTGGCAAGTTGGCTTCCGAGATGTCGTCGATGGATTTGGCCAGGGAGGATGGCGAGGTCGAGGGGCATGTCTACTCGAGTCCGCGCTCCGACCAACGGCCCAAGGCGCAGTCGGTGCAGGAGCGTGCGGCTTCGTTGGGAAAATCGACGAGGCAGCGGCCAAAGCCTAAGCTGCTCCCGGATCAGCCGACGTTCTTCAGCCCGCGCAACGAGTCGCTCGCTACTCCGCCCGGTGCGAGCGAGCTCTACGCGCACAGCAATCCCAGCAGCAGAGATCAGAGCCAACACAACCCCTACTTCGACCAGCATACACCAAACGACAAAGATGACGACGAGGACGACAAACAGGTCAGATCACCTGCCACTTGGTGAAGCAGACGCATCCTTGAGCTTTTTAAGTTTGGCAATGCAACCCACCACCGTTCTCCGTCGGAACACTGCACGAACGTAGACCAGACGATTGGCAGAGTGCGGTTGAGTTCAGCTTTCACACGCATGAGATGAGACCTGAATCGATCTAGATCGAGGAGCTTCTGGTGAGGATTGACAAAAGGAGGAGAGAGGGTTTTACTTCTTCTTGGGGCCGCCTAGGGGGGCGCCGATATCCTTTCCGCGCAACTTGACGCCGAGGGCGCGCTCCATCTTTGCGAGGATCTGCGGGTTGGGTACGGCCTTGCCGGCCTCGTACTCCTGGATCACCTGGGGTTTTTCGTTGATCTTGGTGGCGAGGTCCTTTTGGGTGAGGCCCTTTTCCTGGCGTTTCTGACCGATGGTCTTGCCTACGGTGGGAGCGACCTTGGGTGGCGGCGCCACTTCGTTTTCGCGGTCGAGCTTGGCGATGCGCTGGTGGTCGGTGCCTACGTGACCCTTGTTGGTGCCCGCCGCCACCTTGCGGTCCAGATCGGTGATCGCACCTACCTGCTTGGCGCGCTCGTACGCTGTAGGTCCTGACGACGGCGCCGAACCAGAAGGTCGTACGCCTCGTCCAATCACAGTCTTGCTGTCCCAGTCCGTGTTCGACATCGTCGTTCAAGTTGTGCGCAGTTGGCAGAGGTGTGTACGGAATGGCCAAGTTCAGGGTTGGTATAAGAGATGCAAGTGTGATGATGATTGAGGTGGTTGAAGACGTCGAAGTGCAGTGAAGTCATCGCCCGCCCGACTACGGCACCCGCAACGTACCCAACGCACCCAACGCATCCAACGCCCACGCCTCCACCCCAAGCCCGCTCGAGCTCAGCCCAATCAAAGCTTCCTCGTCTGCTTACATAATCACACCGCCCACCCAAGCCTCCACTTTGCCCGCACGCCCAGTTCCACTCGCTTCTCCACCGTTCCTTACCGCGGCTGTTTTTCCACCGATACCGTGTCCGCTCTGACCAATCTAACAAGCCAGCACGATGCGCATCGTCCTTCGCCATCTACCTCTCGTCGTTCTGGATCAAGAGGTTGCGATGGCAATGCAAGCGGGATCGAGCTCCCAACAACGTCCCGGACCCGGATACGCCCGGACCCAGATATGGAGTTTCTTTTGCCCGCGATTCTACACAGTCGTAGCAAGGCGCTGCTCACATAGCTATGACCCTCTGAGCTCTATTGCCTCCGCCTCCTCGACCTTCGGAGCTTGGCACTTCGCCTTTCGTTCGCAATGTGTGCGAGCCCCAAGACCAGTCCACACGATCTATACGTGCTGATCTTGGACATGAACCTCGGCTGCCACTCATACCACGGGATATTGGGCCAGCATACCTGACGGATGAAAAAAAAAAAAGAGCGTACATTCCCCAAAATGGCATAAAAGCAAAGCGGTGACAAACGAAACCCTACGAACAAAATCCAGCCAAGTGAAAGATAAGAACAAGTGTGTGTGAGAGAGAGAGGAGGCGAGAAAGGCTACGAGTAGCGGGGCTCGGTGGCAGCTTGGGCGATTGAACGGCTGTGGGCGAAGCGCTTCTTCCACGCCTCGAGGTCTGTCTTTAGCTGTCGGGGTGAGACGGGTTTGGTCATCCAGGCGTCCATGCCGCACGTCTCGATGCCGCGAGTCTTGTCCTCCTCGGAACTGAGCGCAGTGACGGCGACGATGAACGAAGGCACATTGTGCGCGCGCATCTGCGTACACGCCTCGAACCCATCCTGAATCGGCAACGAGATATCCAGCAACACCACCGACGGCCGGAAAGCGATGAACTTGGTCACGGCCTCGGCGCCGTCGTGCGCCTCCTCGTACCGAATGTCCAGACGCTTGCACAGCGTCGTCAACAGCTTCATGTTGATCGGATTGTCCTCCACCACCAGCACGCGGAACTCGTCCTCGCGCAGCGAAGGATCCGTAATGATCCTCGGCTGCGGCTTGTTCAACCTCGCCGACTCGACACCCGCACCCGTCCCGTTGCTACCAGCCGTACCGTCTGCCGACGACGCCTGCGCTTCCAGAACCGCCCGGCGACTCACATCCGAGGCACTCGCTCGATGCGTCGACACCCGACGCGGTCCACCCGCCACGCCCGCCTCCGACGCACCCGCCCGATGCTGACTCCCATTCCGCGCCGGATCGATGTGAATGAGCATCGGCTCCTCCTCGGTCAAAAACGTCTCCATCAACCGCAGCGAGCTCGGCCCATGCGGCATCGGCAACGGCAACACCGCACGTCCATCCAGCACCTCGATGCCCCTGTCCGGCGCAAAGTGCGACGCCCGAATGACGACAAACCTCGCCTCGGGCTTCACCTGCGACAACACCGCCGGCTCGCCCTCGGCGAGCTTCGCCACGGCGCGCTGCGGCACCACAATGCAGTCCGCCTCGGCGTAGTCGTGCGTCAGCTCGATGCCACCCATGGGCATAAAGTGCTCGCAGAGCGAGACGGCCAGCCGCCGCAGCCCGCGCGTCTCGAGGCCGAAGTAGGCCAGCTTGGAAACGGCGAAGCGCGGCGGGCCCGAACTCGCCGTCGAGCCGTTGCGGCCATGCTGCGGAGACCCGCGCTGCAGCGGCACACACATGGTCACGCGCGTGCCCATGTTGACCTCGGACGCCACCGACAGCTTGCCGCCAAACTTCTGCAGCGTAGACGAGACGATGGTCATGCCCAGCCCGATGCCGTCGCGGAACGAGTCGCCCTTGGCAAAAGGCCGCGTGAGCTGCGTCTGGCAGAACTCCTTGGTCATGCCGAGGCCCGTATCCGCCACCTCGATCTCGATGACCGAGTAGCCATCCGAAACCTCGATGTCCACCTCGTCCAGCGCATTCTGTGCGGCCAGACGCATCGAGACCTCGACGTAGCCCTTCTGCGTGAAGCGGACGGCGTTGGAGACCACCTTGCGCACCACGTCCTGCAGCGCCTTGACGTCGACGATCCACTCGCACTCGCGCACGTCGGGCGTGGCCTTGATGATGAGCTCCACAGCCGACGGCGAGCTGCCATCCGGGTTAATGTCGTCGTCGTCGAGTTTGCGCCACTGCTGATCGAGCCGCTGGGCGAACTCCCACTCCTCGTCGGCGACGGCTTCGATCACCTTGACAATGTCGACCGAAGTGCGCTTGATCGGTGGAGCCAGACCGCCCTTGATGCCCGAGAGATTCTGGAAGCTGAGCAGATCGTCGATGTACGAGTTGAGCGTGAGGCCGGACAGGGAGATCGACTCGAGCAGCGTGGCCAGCACACCGTCGGCGGACAGATCGATCTTGATCGCATCGTCGTCGACGTCGTTGCTGATGGCGGCGCGCAGATACTCGACGGCTCCGAGCGCGCCGTGGAGAGGCGTGCGGAGATTGTGCTGGATGTGGCGGAGGAACTCGGCCTGGAAGAAATCGACTTCGGAGAGCTTCTGTCGCAGCAGGCTTCCGAGCGCGATCTGCATGGTGCTCTCGACGAAGAAGCGCTCCTGCTGGTCAAAGTAGACGTGCTCGGCAAACATGATGAGGAACATGATGCCCGGCCTCAACTTAGCGCGGTTGTAGCACGCGACGACGGCGTACGAGCTGACGGGCGAGTCCGACGGGAGCAGCTCGTGCCAGGGATCCTTGTCGTCTTCCGGTGAGGACGCGATCGTGTCGTCGTCCTCGCCATCGTCTGATGACGAATTGTCGGTCTGCCTGGGGTAGAACTTGCAGCGCAGAGTCATCTTGGTCTCGGCGGCCATGCGCGCGAGGGGTGCGGCGAAGATAGATTTGAGCTTCTCAATGTCTTCGGGCATGTTGGGGCGGTAGGCCTCGGGACCGCTGAAGCTGAGCAAGCTCGGAGGCGGTGAGCCTTCGCGCAGATCGATGGCCTGAAGCGCACCGGCGAGCTCGGCGGAGGCGGAGAGGTTGCGGCTCATGCGGGGCGAGACGAGGGGCGAGTCGGGATCGATGAGGGTGGGTTTGGAGACGGAATCGGCGGGCGGGGTGAGCGGCTCGTTGAAGTCCCTTTCGTCAAAGAGATGCCAGCTGGGCGAGGTGGCAGCAGAAAAGGCAGTCGAGTTGCGAGGCGAGACGCTTGCGGGCGCGGAGCGTCTGAAGCGGAAGTTGTTGATATCAAAGGCAGCCACAGCGGCGGCGCCGAGACACTCCTGCAACTCGCGGCAGGCGCGGTCGATGACGACGAGCGAGTAGCGTGCGTATCCGCTTTGGTCCGAGTCGTTGCTGGTCGAGTTGGCGGTGGAGTTGAGGTGGCGAAGGTGGGCGTTGAGCGAGGCGTCCTCGAGGGAGCGGATGAGGCTGCTGGTGCGCTGCTGCATCTCGGCGGCTTTGGCGTTCCTGGCGCTCTGGAACTCCTTTTCGAGCGCATCGCCGGCCATCTTTCCGATGGAGTAGAGGAGCTCTGCGTCCTTCTCGTCGAAATCTTGGCGAGGCTTTTCGTCCATGATGCAGAGGCGGCCGACCTGTACGCGGCCCTCGATGCCGTCGAGGCTGTAGGAGAGGAAGAGGGGCGCGGAAGCATAGAAGCTCATGGAGTTGCCCTTTGCGTTGGTGATGGTGCCGGGGAGGGTGGATGGGCAAGCGCGGAAACGCCAATCTGTGTTGGTGTTGCTGATGACGAGGACCTCATCGTCGGAGAGGAGCATGGCGTGGGAGCAGAGTGTGAGGCTGCGCGGCACGACCTGTACCTCGGGCTTGCCGCCGTGCTGTGCGAGGATGAGCATGTAGGCCTCGTCGGCACTCTCGACCATAAAGGAGGCGTACTCGCACTTGAAGACGGCCTTGGCGTGCTGGACGTAGAGGTTGAGCGCTTCGCGTTCCTGTGCGCCGATGAGGCCGTGACGGCGGAGCGCTTCTGCGACGCGACGATGCTGCCTGCGCGGCAGGGGAGGCGCGGCGAGCCAGCCGTTGTTCTTGTAAAAATCCATGGAATCGATGCTATTCTCGGAGTCGAGTTTGACATATCGATGTGCCTTGGAGGTGTGAGAAGGCTTGGAGGGCTTGGAGGGGGTGGTGCGCGTAAGAAGAGGCGCGGAAGAGGAGGCGACAGCCGGTGTCGCCTCGGGCAGATCGGGGATATGACTCAAGGTTGGATTTGGGGAGGAGTAGGTGGTGGTTCCGTTTGGAGCGCAGTCTGTCGTCTTTGCGGAAGAGGAGGCGGGAGCCACCTTTTCGCACCAAGAGCCGAGCTGATACTTGCGGAGCCAGGTGCCCCAGGCAATGGGGCAGGAGGGAGCCTCGACGGCATTGGCGGCGATCCTGCGTGCTGCGGTATCGGAAGAGATGCTCGAGGCGGCCGGAGACGCGGGCCTTTCGAGCGACTGCTTGAGTGGATGCGGGGTAGGGGCCGACATGACGGGCACGCGCTTGGAGCAAGAAGACGCGGGGTGAAGGAGAGCGGATTAGGGAAGGAAGCTGGACGGAAGCGCGGTATGCATGAGTTGAAGGAGTAGCAGCGAGGAGGCGCTTCGAATCAAGGGAGGTGCGTATGCGTGACCAAGCGAATTGGAAAGGCAGGATGGTGTGCGAGGCCGATTGCGAGTGAGCTCCGGTGATGTGGGCTAAGGTGGGCACGTGCTGATGGCGATGGCACTAAACGGCGAGCTAGAAAGGGACGGGCTGCGACATGGAACTTTTGCGGCTGAGTGCGGCCTGCTTGCGTGCGAGGCGGCGATGATTGGAGCGTGGGCGTGGCTGGCGAGAGGATGTCGGTCAGGAGATGCGTATCTGCGAGGGGGCTGACGGGTTTGGTATCACTGTGCCGATACGAAGCCGGCGCGATTCGAGCGAAAGAGAAGGTGTGGGACAGCGCAACGGTTGAGAAGCTCCGGGTAGCGGGCCGATGACGAGGGGATCCAAGTGATGGAGCAATTTGCTGCGCGCGAGATAGGACGAGGAGTGGGCGAGTGGGGAGGAGGTGATTCGATTCCACAATGTCGGCAGAGAGGGAGGTGAGGTGTATGAAGGCGAATGAAGGGCTAGGGCGAGGGCAAGGTGAAGGTGAGGGTGAGGGTGATGAGAAGGATGTGGGCTGAGCTGGTCGCGATGGACAGGCTCGCACTGAGGCGAGGCGTGCAGTGGGCAGCGCTCAGCCGGTGTGGATTCACAGCTTCACCTTCTCGTCAGGCACGGCGGGCGAGGCGATACTGTAACGTGGCCAGGCGCCGTTTGCATTATTTCATTGCGATTTCCACGGCACCGGGGCTGGGCTGGGCTGAGCTGGGCTGGGCCCGGCTCGGCTGACGCGAAACGCGAACTGCGGGCCATTTTGGTTGGATTATGCAGTGCGCATCGTGGCAGAGTCTCGAACTCAATTTCAAGTCCACGGACAACCAAAGCAAGCGCTTCTGCCTATTCTTGCCTCGCCTAAATTTCTGTGCAGCTCTCTTTGCCCAGCCAGTCCAGCCCTTGAACTCTCGCTCCCAGCAGGCCAATCAATTCCGAGGGCAGCCAGCGTTCGGCGTCGCTTTGTCCGGTTCCTGACCGTCGACTTGACCGCGCTTCCCTTCCAAGCCTTCCAAGCCTCCCTTCCAAGCGGCCTTCTCGGTCCTTTCCAAGCTCACTTCGCCGAGCCTTGACAAGCACAGACTTCGGCTAACTTACCGGGACTGCACAGAACACGGAGCCTATCGCTCCCACGGGCCTGCAGCTCCAAGTTCCGCAATGTGAATCCTCTTGGCAGCATCGCTGCTATTTTTGCACCGCTCCAGACTCTCCTTTGGCCTTCTCGATCTGAGCCCCCTGGCCAAGCGAATACCAAACGAATGCCAAAACGAGACAGCACAGGCACTCGGCAGTCGTCTCGACGTGCGGCTCTACTTTAGACTCGCTTCGCATGCACGCGCGCACGCGCGCACGCAACCGCCTTGAATGGCCCGCAGATAGGCGGGCCACGCTCCACGACGCCGAGGCTACTTACGTGGCAGTCTTGTCGGCCTCGACAGCGGTCAGCGACTGATTCCGAATGAGCGAGTCTGCGTTGCTTGTCACTCGAGCTTGTTCGGCCTGCTCAGCGCAAAACCCGCATTTCCGACGGCAAACCCAGTCAGGAGAGTGCGCGATCGCCCCGATCACTTTAGATGTCACCCCCGATCCAGCCTCCAGCTGCCGAGAAGCCACAAGAAGCAACCCGAACGAGAAGATTCAGGCTGCGCAGCCGGGCCCGAAAAAATTTAAGATTGCAGCAGCCTTGGGCGGAACTGAGCCAACTCCACATGCTGCGCATAGAGTGCGAGTGTCGTGCGTCGCTGTGGCGCGCAGACGCACCCAGCCTCCACCACCTCTCTTCACCGACCAACCCCTTGTTCCGCAACACCACATCACCCACCAACCCCGATGAAACGCACCACCGATCCTGCCACCGGACCGCAGCCAAAGAGACCCAACACCGAGTCCGCCGATACCGACACCGCCATCCCCGACGTCGACATGTCGTCCTCCGCTCCCCAGGACTCGAAGCAGTTTTTCAAGCCGATCGGCGACTACGTCGACGGCGGCGAGCAGCCCGCCGCCGGCTTCGACAACGAGCACAAGATGGTCGAGGAGATCGACTCGCTCTGCATGGACTGTCACGAGCAGGGCACGACGCGCATGCTGCTCACCTACATCCCCTACTTCCGCGAGGTCATCGTCGTCTCCTTCTCGTGCCCGCACTGCGGCAACCGCAACAACGAGATCCAGTCCGCAGGCCAGCTCCAACCCAAGGGCTGCCTCTACACCGTCCACGTAACCAACCCCACCGACCTCAACAGGCAGGTCGTCAAGTCCGAGTTCTGCACCGTCACCATCCCCGAACTTCAGATCGAGATCCCGCCCAAGAAGGGCCAGCTGACCACCATCGAGGGCATCGTCGCCGACACGCTGCGCGACCTCGAACTCGACCAACCCCTCCGCAAGCACATGCAGCCCGAGGCGTACGCCAAGATCGAACAGGTCTGCGACAAGCTCCGCGACATCCTCGGCGAAGAGAAGAACGACGCCGAGGAGGAGTCCAAGCAGGACGACGCCACCGACTCGGCACTTAAAAGTCTCGGACCCGTGGGCGGCAGCTCGTCCAACATGTCGGCGGAGGACAAGGCGAACCGCAAGGTGACGCCGTTCTCGATCCGACTGGACGATCCGTCGGGCAACTCGTTTGTCGAGTTCATGGGCGATGTTGAGGGTCGCGGCATGTCGGATGCAAAGTGGAGCAAGCGCGACTACGCGCGTTCCAAGGAGCAGAACGAACTCATCGGCCTCTCGGCCACCGCGCCCGCAGCAGGCGCCGCCGACGAGGTGCACACGACGGGCTTTGACAAGGAGGCTGGCGAGACCGAGTTCGACAATGAGGAGGTGTATACGTTTGCGGGGACGTGTTCGTCGTGCAATGCGCCGCTGGACACGCGCATGAAGAAGGTCAACATCCCCTACTTCAAGGACATCCTCATCATGTCGACCAACTGCGACAACTGCGGCTACAAGGACAACGAGGTCAAGTCCGGTGCGGCGATTTCCGAGCAGGGCAGGAAGCTCACGCTCAAGGTCGAGGACAAGGAGGATCTCTCGCGCGATATCCTCAAGTCCGAGACGGCCGGTTTCGCGATTCCGGAGATCGACCTCCATCTTTCGCCCGGTACGTTAGGTGGACGATTCACCACGCTCGAGGGTTTGCTTCAGCAGGTGTACGACGAGTTGTCCGAAAGGGTCCTCATGCGCGGCGATTCGTCCACCCAGCAAAAGAGCTTCGAGGGCTTCCTCGGCAAGTTGAAGAGCGTCATCGCCTGCGACACTCTGCCGTATACCGTCATCCTCGACGATCCGCTCGCAAACTCGTACATTCAGAACCCCTATGCGCCCGATCCGGACGAGCAGATCGTAGAGGAAAAGTACGATAGGTCCTACGACCAGAACGAAGACCTCGGTCTCAACGACATCAACGTCGATAACTACTCGACCGACCCAGAACTCCAAACCACCCAGCAGCAGTAGATGCCTCATAACTTTTTCCTCTTGTATTCGCATCCAGTCATTCAACTCACGAGCTCTTTCCTCTCTCTCTCTCTGTTTGCACTCTGATCATGTGGTGGATTGGGTTCTACCAGCTTGAAAAGTCGCCAAAGCCACGCGGGGCTTTGCGCTTGAGCGAGGACTGAGCCGACGTGTCCGCCGAAGGTCGCGCGGGCTGATTGGATGTGAGGTACTTGCCCACGCTCGAACCCGTGGCGAGAAGCTTCTTCTCCTTCGCCTTTTCCGTGGCGTTGGCGTCGTCGTCGTCGTCGTTCCTGGCGGCGAGTTTGGTGCCCATCCACGTCGTCCGATCGTTTTCCCTCCTCCTCCTCTTCTCCAACCTGCGCACAAACTCGGGGTCGGTCGGATCGTTGGCCTTGGCCGCATCCTTCTGCCGGAGCTGATACACCTCGAACGGATCCTGCGTCACCAAGACATCGGTCACCACGATCTTGCGCACCGGCCTGTCATCCTCGTTGCTCGGCACCGCTTCGAGCTTGGTCAACGTCGCATCCTTGTCGCCATCAACGAGCGTACCGAAGACGGTATGATTGCCATCGAGATGCGGCGTCGCACGGTAGGTGATGAAGAACTGACTCCCGTTCGTCCCCGGTCCACTGTTGGCCATCGACAACACACCACGTGACGAATGCTTCTCCGCTCCCACCTCGCCGTATTCGTCGCGGAAGGGTTTGCCCCAGATACTGGTGCCGCCACGCCCCGTGCCCGTGGGATCGCCACCCTGGATCATGAAGCCGCGGATGTTGCGGTGGAAGATGGTGCCGTCGTATTTGCCCTGCTTGCAGAGCTGGAGGAAGTTGTAGCACGCGCGTGGCGCCTTGCCGCAGTGCAGCTCGAGGTTGAGCGGACCCAGGTTGGTCGTCAGCCGAACGTAGCCCTTCTGGCGCGCGCGCGTCTTGACGTGCTCAAACATGCGCTCTTCGTCGTCGAGCACCACGCGCTCGATCGCCGTGCGTGGCGTGAGGCTCGACGAGGTGAAACTCGCCGCCGCCATCCCAGTGGATGCCCCCGCGGCCCTGTTGCGGCTCACCGCCGTGCTGACAGCCGGCTGGGCTGGCGTCGATGCGCTCGCGGAAAGAGATTCGGACTCGGGGTTGGTACGGAGCTGGGCGAGCACCTTTTGCGCACTCCCTGTGGCGGCCGTGTTGATCTGCTGGGTCGTGTCGATGCCCTTATCCGCCTGGGTAAGTGCGAGGCCGTGCTTGACGTGGTGCATGGATGTGGGATCGCGCAGATCGGGCTGGCTAGGATCGTGGATGGTGATCATGTCGGCCTTGGTGAACGGCTGGTCGGTGACGAGATCCTTCATGTACTTGGCCTTGATGTTGAGCCTGTGTACGGTGTCGTAGAGATACACATTGCCGGATGGACGGATGGCGACGAGATGCGAGTGCGGACTGAACTCCTTGAACGAGACCGGGTCGTAGTAGCGGCCCTGCTCGTTGGTGTGGAAGTGCAGCCGCACGACGTCGTCGAGCTCCAACGGCCGCCCCGTGACCGGATGGACGCGGTACTTGCGCAGGAAGGGGATGAGGTTGGTGAGCTCGAGGGCGACGCCGCAGTCGGGCGAGCAGACGGGCGAGGTCCAGCGCTGGAACGAGATGGCGCAGCAGTCGAAGGCGACAGGCTCAAAGGCGGCTTGCTGCAGACCGCCGTGCTTGCCCGAAGAGGCCGAGTGCGCGCCGTAGACGCCCGAGTGCTCGGAAGCACTCAGAAACGGCCGGTCGGATTTGCCGTGCCCCATTGGATGTGCCGATACGAGCGTGCGGTGGCGTGGGAGTCGGCGAGCTTCCGAGAGCTTCAGCAAAGATGCAAGGATTCTTCGAAGGTTGCCCCCTCCACCCTTTCCGAGCATGTTGGATTGGCTCCGATATCCGACGTTTTCTGCATTTGGACCTGCAGCTTGGCCTAACTTAGCTGCGTACTGTAGCCTGGTCCACGCTGCCTCGGGGCGCTTCCATCACAAATCCAAGGCCCAATCCGCAATCGGCACCTCATCGGCTCTCGAGCTCTCCTCCGCTCCAACGCGAATTCGCTCTGGGCTGGATCGCCAAAAAGGATCACACATCCCAGCCACAGTCACGTACCGTATCACTGAGTGGACCCTCACTTCTCGCTCCGACCCACCGCCATCTCTGATCGATTCCGGCAACCTCTCCCCTCACTCTCGAGGCTCAGCATAACCCCCCATCCCATCACCATCCGCTACTGCCGACGCTGTGCATGTCCGCGTCAGTCGGCCTATCTCCATAGCCCTGCCCTGCCGTGACACGCAAACTAGTGCATGGCTTCCTCTGCCCGTCAAAGCGGTTCGGCAATTCTTCCCGTCTTCGAACCATCCCCCTCGCCGGCTTCCCGCGTGCATCCCTCCACTCGCGCATCGTCTGACCATCATCGTCTCCCTTACAGCGACGACCAGGCCGAGCACATCCCGCTCCAGTCCTTCGGTCCCTCGCCTACCCCGCATCTAGACTCCGGCCATACACCCTCCCCGCTACACCTCCGCATACAGCGCCACCTCGAGCACCATTCCACCATGAAGTTCTCGCACAGCATCCAGTTCAACGCCGTCCCCGACTGGGCGGACAAGTACATCGCCTACTCCAACCTCAAGAAGACCATCTACCTCATGGAGAAGGAGCTGCCCTCGGCGCCCGCTGGCTACTCGGACCTCGAAAACGAGTCGTCCGGTCTCCTTCAGGATGCCGACACCACCGAGACCGATCGCACCTTCGTTCCCTTGCTCGACAAGGAGCTCAACAAGATCGTCGACTTCTACCTCGTCAAGGAGGCCGAGCTGCGCGCCGACCTCCAGCATCTCAAGGACGACCTCGAGCGCGTCGAGAACGAGGACTTTGACGACGATTCCGACTTTGGCAGGAGCGACGACGAGGACGACGACGACGACCTCATCGACACCGTCCGCACCGCAAACGTGAGCACCGATCGTCGGCCCAGCATCGATGAAGTCTTCACCCAGCCTCGCAAGTACAACGAGGCCGCGCGCCAGCAGCAGCGCATGCGCGAGAGCGGGCCCTCCCGCTCCCGCAAGGACAGCCGTGCCACGCTCGAGGACGGTGCGGCCCCTTCGCGCCCGGCCAACAACCGCAATCGCTCCAGCACGCTGCTCGACCACTCGGCCGATCTCTCGGACCTCGGCGGCGACACCTCGGGCTTCGCAAAGCGCACGCGCAGCAGCTCCAACGCCAGCCAGTCCGGCAGCAAGGGCCGCTGGGCGAGCATCTTTGGCAAGAAGCCCGTCCGCCGCCGCTCGCTCGGCCTCGTCCTCCACCCGGGCGACGACGCCGCGAACAGCCAGGACCGCCTCGCTCCCGGCTCCAGCGACGCCGGCGATAGCAGCTTCGCCGGCGACGCCAAGAGCATGTCCATCTGGACTGCCGACAACGACTATGCGATCGACATGCGCATCACCTTCAAAAAACGCATCACCGACCTCTTTGTCGCCATGTCTGAGCTCAAGCAGTTTGTCCAGCTCAACGAGACGGGCATGCGCAAGATCCTCAAGAAGTACGACAAGATCACAAAGTCCGACCTCAAGGACCGCTACATGAACGACAGCCTGCGCGTCCAGCAACCTTTCACCGCCGACACCAAGCGCGGCCTCGACGAATGCATCGAGACGCTCATCCAGCTCTTCGCCAAGGTCGTCACCGCCGGCGATGTCGGCGCCGCCAACCAGCAGCTCAAGACGCATCTGCGCGAGCAGGTCGTCTGGCAACGCAACACGGTCTGGCGCGAGATGATCGGCATCGAGAGGAGGGCGCAGGGCGCGGCGCTCGAACGCACCGTCATGGGCTCGGGCAAGCGTCACGACCTGGAGTCCAAGAAGCCCACCCGTCTGCGCACGCCGTGCGGCAGCTTCCCCGTGCCCGGCTGGATGAGCATGAGCACGCTGCACCTGGCGATCGCCTTTACGGCGTTGGTGGCGCTGCTCAAGGCGCCCGGGCTGCGCTTCTTCAGCCGCGTCGAGGAGCAGAACTGCCTGGCGATGCTCGTCTTCTGCACCATCCTGTGGGCGACCGAGGTGATTCCACTCTTTGTCACGTCGCTCATGGTGCCGCTGCTCGTGGTCGTCTTGCGCGTCGCGCGCACCGACGACGTCAAGGACCGCCGCATGACCGCGCCCGAGACGACCAAGTGGATCTTCTCGCAGATGTTTGCGCCCAACATGTGCCTGCTGCTCGGCGGCTTTACGCTCGCTGCGGCGCTGTCCAAGTACGGCATCGACAAGATTCTGGCCACCAAGATCCTGCGCTTGGCGGGGACTCGGCCGAGCGTGGTGCTGCTGGCGCACATGGGCGTGGCGTGCTTCGCGTCCATGTGGATCAGCAACGTGGCTGCGCCCGTGCTCATGTACTCGCTCATCCAGCCGATCCTGCGTACGCTCCCGTCCAAGTCGCCGTACGCATCGAGCCTCATCATGGGCATTGCGCTTGCGTCCAACATTGGCGGACAGACGTCGCCGATCGCCTCGCCGCAGAACCTGATCGCGCTGCAGTACATGAAGCAGCCCGTGGGCTGGCTGCAGTGGTTTGCCGTGACGATCCCCGTCTCTGGGCTGTCTCTCGTGGTGATCTGGATGATCCTGCTCTGGTCGTACGGTGCGGGCAAGGGCACGGTAATCAAGAAGCTCGGCGAGAGCAGAGACTCGTTCACCAAGATCCAGTGGTTCATCTCGGCGGTGGCCGTTTCGACGATCGTGCTCTGGTGTCTGGAGAAGAACTTTGAAAACATCGTGGGCGACATGGGCATCATCGCCATCGTGCCCATGGTGCTCTTCTTTGGCACGGGCATCCTGACCAAGGAGGACTTCAACACGTTTCTCTGGACGGTCGTCTTCCTGGCTATGGGTGGTATTGCGCTGGGTAAGGCGGTGACCTCGTCCGGTCTGCTCGAGAGTCTGGATGACCTGATCCAGGAGATCGTAAAGGAGCTGCCGCTGTGGCAGATCTTGGTCGCGCTGCTGAGTATCGGGTTGGTCGTGGCCACGTTCATTAGCCATACCATTGCCGCAGTGCTGCTGGTGCCCATCGCTGCTCAGGTGGGTGAAAGCCTCGACACGCCGCATCCTCGTCTGCTCATCATGGCCACCACGCTCGTCGCATCCGCCGCCATGGGCCTCCCCGTCTCGGGCTATCCGAACCAGATCGCCGTCTCGATGGAGGACGATCTCGGAGACCGCTACGTCAGCGTCAAGGACTTCCTCAAGGTCGGCATCCTCGCCTCGATCGTCGCCACCCTCATCGTCGGCTCCATCGGCGTCGTCATCATGTACGCTCTCCAGTTCTAGACTTTCCACCTCCCCCTTCACCCCCCTGGTCCCTTGTGTGCTCTTCCCCTGGCCGAACGGCACATCCAACCTCACGATTCCTGTAGAATTGCTTCGACGGGCTCTGCGTCTGTGTGGCAATGACTGGATTGAGAAGCATTTATACAAGGGATCAGGGGGTTGGAAAAGGTGATGGATGATGTCAAAGGTGGGGCTGGTGGATTTTACTCGAGGTCTTCGGGGGCGACATCTTCGTTGCCCGTGTCGATGACGGCCTTGCTGGGTCTCCAGACCATGACGATGTTGTCTTCTGCGGCGGTGGTGAGCGCCCATTCGAGATGGGGGCTCCAACCGAGATCGGTGGGGCGGCTCGTGTGTCCGCCGTGGACAAAGATCAACTCGGGCGGACCGTCTTCTGCGTCCTCAGGGTTCTGTTCCTGACCGATCTTGCTGAGGTCCCAGAGGTTGATCCTCCTATCTGCCGACGCACTCGCGAGGACGGTGGGGTTATGCGGACTCCAGCAGACCGAGAGGATCTCGTCGGTGTGAGCCTCGAGCGAGTGCAGCTTCACCTTGAGGTTCCTCAGATCCCAAACGCCGACGGTCTTATCCGCCGAACCGGTGACGAGGATGTTCTCATTGTCAGGGCTGAAGGCGAGTGCATTGACCTCGCCGGCATGCGCCTCGACACGGTACTTGGGCGCACTCGCCGGCTCGCGCACGTCCCAGATCAACAGCTGACGATCATCGCCCACACTGCCAAAGAGCGATTCGTGATGGTGGTGCCAAGCGACGTCCTCGACGATCGACGTATGGCCCGTGTACGTCGCCACCGGCTGCAGCGTGTTGTTGCCCTTGGTATACTGGTTGATGTCCCAGTGACAGACCGTCGTATCCTCGCTCGCGGCCAAGATGTGCCCCTGCTTGAGCGGCGACCAGCTCAAGCCGTAGCCCTCCTTGGTCTGACCCTCGAGCACGATGTCGGGCCGACAGACGCCATCGGCCGAGGGCGTGTTGGAGTGCTTGGTGCGGTCAAAGACGTACGTCTTGCCCGTGACGGTGCGCGTGGCGATGAGGTCGCAGTTCTGCGGACAGTAGCGCGCGCGGTTGATCTCGCCGTCGTGGTTGATCTTCTGGACGATGGTGAGGCGCGCGGTGGTGGCCGAGTAGCTCCCGATCTCGCCCTTGTCCTCGTCGTACTGCTTGAGGTCGAGGCGGCTCTCGGCAGAGTTGGACGGTCCGTCGGCGCCCGTGGTGGGCAGCTGGACCTGCGCGATCTGCAGGTAGTTCTGGTCCTGCTCCGAGGTGTGCGTGCCGAGCAGCAGACGGTGCTGCGTATACGACTGTCCGGCCGGCGTCTCCTTGTCCGGAAACCATTGGCACGTCAACGAGGGCCACTCGAGCGCATGCGTCACCACGAGATCATACAGAAAGGGCGAGTTCTTCTTCCAGATCTTGTACTCCTCGTTCGACAGCTTCTGCTGCGCAATCGCGGCCTCATCGTCCACCAGATCCGACGCGTCCATGGTGCAAGCGTCGCAGCGTACCCGCTAGGATGGCAGGAGCAGGGGCCCGGGAGAGGATGTAGAAGCGGTCACCGAAAGGGTGGTGAGAGTAGATGCTGGGGCAGCGAAAGGTGGAGTGCGTGTGCGCGCGCCTGAAGGTGTGGACCAGGTGACGAGAGCGCGAGGCGGATGAGGTGGAGATGCAAGAGAGTCGGTGGAGGTAATGGTGAGGTGAAGTGCGGATGCCAACTTGCGCAGCTGTCCAGATGCAGATCGCTCGACCGGATTCCAGGCCGAGGGCGCAAGCCTTCCGACTAAGTCACTGTAGGTTAGCCCTCGACGCGAGCAGTCACAGCCAAAAGTAACAGAGCCAAGCCCGACGCGAGATGTCGCCTTCGCGGGCGACCTCACTCACTCACTCACTCCAGCTGGCGACGCGCCCTCGGCTGCTGTCTCGTCCGAGTCGCCTCCGCTCATCCGCACCTGGCTCCACAACCGCGTCGCGTTGAGTGAATCACAAAGCTCTAACACGATGAGCCTTCGCTTCCGCATTCGCTCCCGCCACCTCCCGCTCTCCGAAGCTTGTGCTCTGCCGCTTTCGATCAAGCTGTCTGAGCTGCGTACGGCGTGTGGAACGTGTTTTAAAGAGACGAATGCTCCTGTGTGATGGCAGACGGCCCTGCGGCAGAGAACAGCGGCCTTCGTGCGTTGGAGGCGTGGACTGCTCTCCTTGACCGCTCGAACATACAACCTAACAGCAAGAACGTCTAGCAAAACGTGGGCGTCCGTGCGCTGATGGACGCGCCGTCTTTCCGTCACTGCAAAAAACCCAAAGGATTTGCCAGCTCTGCCTGGTCGAAACTTGCCACCGGCTCGACTTTGACGTTGCAGCACGACATCAGTGTGCGCACAGACACTCAGGAAGAACTTCCACATTTTTGCATCGACTTTTTTTTAGAGCTCAACTCCACCAAGGCACAAATTTTCGCAGAGCATTCCGGCGCAGTGCACAGTGGCGGGCGCTCCGCACCGCACTGCACCGCACACCGCCAGAGGCAGCCGCGTCGGGTCGCCGAGAAGAACTCGCAGTAGCGTTGGCCACCGTAGACAGTAGTAGCAGCTGCACCCTGTTTTTTTCTTTTTCGTCGGACGCAGAAGCGGATGGAATGCAATGCAGCAGCAAACCAGCGCCCTTATAGCGCTTTGCTCGACGCACCTGCTTTTCTTTCTCCCACCAACGTACCCTCTTCAGGACATTCAACGCCTTACCCAAACCTCCTCTCCTCGTCCAATATCCGATTCAAGATGACTGACGCATTCCGCCAGCCCGAGGCCAAGGTCTTCCCGGAGGCTCTGCAGCAGAAGGTCGACGCGCTCTTCAAGGACTTCCGCAAGGCGGATGTCGAGCTGATCAAGCACGAGCTCCAGCTCAACGCTCCGCTGTACAAGAAGCGTGCCGAGATCGTCGCCCCGGTCAAGGACTTCTGGTTCCAGGCGCTCATCAACTGCATGGCTACCAACGTCTACATCGACGACGCCGACCACGAGGCGCTCTCGTACCTCTCCAACGTCGAGGTGGAGCGCGACCTCGCCGACCCGCGCGCGGCCACCATCACGTTCGAGTTCCGCGAGAACCCGTTCTTCTCCAACGACAAGCTGGTCAAGAAGTTTTCGCTCGTCGACGGCGCCAAGTCGCTCGAGGACGAGTTCAACTTCCTCGAGGAGACCAAGCCCGAGAAGACCCAGATCAACTGGAAGTCGGACGACAAGAACCTCTCCAAGCTCAAGCCCACCGTCGGCGGTCCCGATTCCGACGACTTTGAACCCGGCTCCTTCTTCTCCACCTTCTTTGAGAACACCGACCAGGAGATCGCTGGCGGCATCGGCCACGCGCTCATCATGGACTTCTGGCCCGGCGCCATCGACTTCTACACCGGCGACAACGACGAGCTCGACTTTGACGACGAAGACTTTGATTCGGAGGACGACGAGGACGACGATGAGGACGATGCAGAGATCGACCTCGAGGACGACGACCAGCCCCCCAAGAAGAAGTCCAAGGCTGACGCATAAAGCGCCAGTTTCTCCGGTCCCGTCTTCTTGTCTCGCCTTTTGCTTTTCCTGCCGGAAGTCTCTGCCTCAATCCTGAGCGACCTCGGCTGGGTTGCGCTCTTCGTGATGATGGAGCGCCGCCTGGTTGATGTCACTCTGTATTCCCCTCCCACCACGCATCTTTTGTCTTGCTAGTATCATTCTGCTTCCATGCCTCTTGCTTCATTCTAGACTTTGGGCGCCTGTTCGTCCAGCTGGCACTTGTGTCCGAGGCGTGAGGGCGCCGCCGACGCCTCGGACACTTTTCATGTACCAATACCAATCTGATCTTCCTCCAGCCTCTTAGCCTCTCCGAGCGAGTGCACCTCTCCGTCGCGTCTTGGCCTCTCAGCCAAGGCTTCGCTTTGGCGACATGAGCGGTTTGGCGCACAGTGGTGGTTGGAAATCGGCGATGGAATCCAGATAGTGCAGCCGATTCCGATCGTACCGACCAGTTGCTTCATAGAGCTCTGCTTGTCCAGCCGCAAACGGATCTAGCGATGGACCCTGCAAGTGAGTTACCAGAGCTGACAGTGTGGTGCAGGGTTCGTGCGTCTCGCCTGGCTGCGCTGATCCGAAGTCCAAACGCTCTGGGCCGGCGAGGCGGACTTTGGACGCCAGCTGCCAACGCTTGATCCAAGGCTGTCTCACCTCGCGCTTCCGACCTTCGCCCAGGCTTCGCTACGGCCCCTTGCCCCCAAGCTAGCTACCACGAGCAGGATGTATGTGAGTTGGAGGCTGCTGTACTCGACGCGCCCAGTCGAATCGTTAGGCGAGAAACCCGCCCCCCGCCCACCAAAGTGGTTTTACCAGGGGCGCTTCGCTGCGCTTTGCAGATCACACAGGTACTCCACGACCCCATCTTAGGCAAATGTGCATGTCACCATCTCTGCCCACCTTGCCACCGACCGATCTGCATTGCTCCTAACCATGATCTAGCCATGATGAGTCTTCATTGTGCATTGCGAAGAAAACCGAGATCGGGGGCGGTTTGGCTGGTTGAAAGAGAGCGAGGGCTGGGGGATGGTGCCAAACTCCGCAACTGCAAATCATGCTCGGCAGGCGCAGGTCAGGTGCTCCCCGTTGTCGATCTCTACGAAGCCTCGCCCTCCTCGTGCGGTGCGAGTTGGGGGCGACGGTTTGATTTCAAGCTCCGCTAGCGGCTGGGCCACAGAGGCGACTTGATGGGGAGCCGAGGAGCTGACGCGCCTGGGCAGGGTGAGGTCCAGTGTACGCGGGGTTTCACCATGCGCCATTCCAACGCCCAGTCGGACGGTCCAGACGAAGAGCGCGTGAGAGGCTGGCCACGTAGCCTCACGTTGTGGCCAAAGGTATGGAAACAGGCTGCTTTGCCCCGCAAATTCGAAGCTGCCGTCAACGGGGGCAACAACGACGAGCGGCTCAGCTCATTGACGCCAGGCGCTGCTCGTTCTTTTCCTTGGCTCCCCGATTCGTGAAAGATCAGCCCAAGAAGGTGGGTGACAAGTGATCGCTCCTGGTGTGAGAGTTTTTTGACCGACGAGAAGGTCTTGCGAGCCGCACGCGCATCTGAAGCGGAGAGTCTGGTGGGAACTCAGTCACGCCGGCCAACGCCGCCGCGGATAAGGTCGAGCGCCAACCTGCTCTACGCGAAAGCACCGCGTTGTGACCGCTTTCGGACGAGCCACGCGCCTGCTTCTGGATGACGAGCAGGGCAGCCGACATTACAGTACTGTATGCCGACTGGACCCGCAGGTTCACGTCGGCACGTCCTTAGGCACCGACATCCAGCGAAAGACCCTCGCCGCAACCTGCGTCACTGCCCACCGTCGTGGACGCAGGATCCTGACTGCACGCTTTTCGCTCGTGGCGAATTTCCACGCTACGGTAGCAGGCGCAGCTGCAGCTCACAGCACTGCTGTATGCTCGAGCGCACTACGGTGTCTGACGGAACGGCTCTTTGGCTTCCGCAGGCAACAAAGGCAGAGGAAAGGAGGCAGAACCAAACCTTAGCCTGCATGCAGTCAAGGGGCTAAGGTCCGAGCCGAGGTGATCAGCATCCCATCCAGGGTGCATTGGCGAAAGGCGGTGGACGTGCAAGCGAGGCCGCCGCTGCAGAGCGGCTTGACAACGCGAGGTCGATAAGCAGAGACACGGGCTGCGACGAAACCACCAGACCACCTCCTGCGCGAGCGAGAATCAAGACAGAGACACAGAGACACATAGATCAGCGCTGCGTGTAGAGCGCCACAACTCTATCCGAGCTCAGCAAGCAGACTGATGGTGGGAATGGGCTCAAGTAAAAAGAAAAACGTGCTTGGCGCCCAGCAGGACGGGTCGGGGCTGAACGCTGAAGAGGCTGCAATAGGCTGTTGGGTTAGCCGGGGGCTGGGCACGACGAGCAGGAGGCGGGGCCAGAGGAGCGACCGCTCAAGTGTCTGCATGGTCTCACCCTTCGGCGCCGCTCAACATCCGGGCAAAGCCGCATGCGATCGTCCTTTTCGCGCGCGGCTCCTCGCCATACGAGGTGAACAATGAGCAAGGCGAGGTGCGAAGAAAAAAGGTGGAAGGCGAAGCGGGTCTGGGAAATTTTTAGCAATTTCGGCTCCTCCGTGCCCAGGACGGGCGGCTGGGCCGTAGTTTCAGCGGCTCTGGGCCAACTCTGAGCACGGCGGCTCCGCGCGCAGCCAGTCGCGACAAAGGTTTTCGAGAAGCGTCCGCGAGTGCGGGGTTGAAAGGCGGTTGGGGGCGGAGCAAAAAAGGGCCTTCCTGTCGATCCCCCGACCTGTCGTCGTTGGTTGGATTGAAGCTCGACGGGGCAATTCCCCCCACCCAACCACCCCGATGCTTCTCCTTCCTTTGCTCCGAACTTTGATGTTGCCATTCGAGAAAACCCTTTCGCGATCGTTCCCACGAAAGCTCACGAACCGGCCAGCTTCCGCTGAACGCTTCGAGCTTCTGACCCGTATCGGTGGGTTCGCGATGTCGGCTCGACCGATCCCACCGACGGCTTTGCCAGTCTATTCACTGTTGCAGAGGCTCGACTTCGGCGCAACTGGCAGAACTGTATGCTGTAATACTGTAGCCGCTGGGCTGGGTTTCAGCGGCTCGCATAGCCGAGGATGCATTATTTTTTGCCTGATTTCAACCTCCGCTACCATCCTTGCTGCGCCCTGGCCTGGCGGTGATGCTCGCAGCCGCCCATGCAGGCTTGCGCGGCGGAGGAGCAGTGTGTCGCAGGGTGGACCGCCTGTCTCAGTGCGCGGCGCCAGATCATGCGTTTTCTCTGCTCCGCCTCTGGGCGAGTGTAGCAAGCAGGCTGCACTCGTAGGTCGAGTCCCTTGCTCGTCTGCAGCCTCGTTTCGCACACCGCCCGCAATCACACGCAGCCTTTGGGCGTTCTGATCAGGTCGGCTTCGACCGCCGCCAAACCCTGTCAACCAAGTCTCAGTGTTTGGTTGGATGCGACAAGCGAGCAGTGACGATGGCGCTCCAGTGGACAGTAGCCGACCCTTTTTTTCGCTTTTCCCCCGCACTCTGGAGATTGGCTGCTCTTCGAGGGCTGGATGCGAGAGGTGCCACCGTCTCAGCCTGGACCGCTCCGATTGCTTCTTGGCCGCCGTTGTGCTTCTGTGCCTGAGACCCGAGCGTGAGGTGCTCAGCCTCCTCCTCGCCGTTGCGACAGAGACCCTGCACCGTACCGCCGCCGCGCGCCGACCTGATTCGCATTGCCCTCGCCTCGTCGGCGCCCATCCGACTGCGGCCGTGTGCCCATTCGCATGCACGATTGTCTCCCTCACTCTCTCTGCCCTGTTGGTCAGCATCCTTCCTCCTCCTCCTTCTGCTTCCGCCCACGGCAGCCGCCAAGCTCAGGAACCATCAGCGCCTTTGCTCATCCTCGCTTTCGCTCCTGCTACTTAACCAACCCATCCCCCACCGTCATCCTCGCGCGCGCCCGTCCATCCAAATCACTTGCCGCTCATACCCTTTCATACCCAGTCGACAAGACGCCTCCAGCCACCTGCATCCATCGCCGCATCCCTTTGACCTCGTAGCTGCATCACTGGCTGGTGCTCTGCAGACTCTTCCGCCTTCGCCCGTGGCTCCACCGCTAGCCGGGGTGCTCGTCTTTCCCACCAAATCGACGTCCCCTATTCCCACAGCCTATCCATCCGCCATGTCCGGATTCTACGACCGCGCCAAGTCCGCCTCGACGCTCTCGTTCGACACAAACGAGAGGAGCTTCTCGCGCTCGGCTTCGCGCCCCAGCACCGGCGGCACGGTGCGCCCCGGTTTCCACTCCAACTCTTCTTCGCTCTCGCTCGGCAATGGCAACGGCGGAGCACCGATGCACGCCATGATGGTGCCCGGCACCGTGGTTCCGTCGACCGACCGCCCGGATCCCAACTCGCCCTTCTCGCAGTGGGAGGCGTACATCGTCAAGCAGACGCACGAGTGGTCCGACAAGCGCGCAAAGGCGCTCGCCTCGCCTCCGCCGCCTGCCGCCGCCGCCGCAGGCAACCGCATCGTCTGGGCCGATCAGGTCCGTAAGACCACGCCCCAGGTTCAGCCGCTCGCATACACAAAGGCCAGAGACCGCGTCGCCAGCCCGCCGCCCCAGGGTCCTCCGCCGCCTAACCCGCGCGGGCTGCTGCGCAAGGCCTCCTTCGACGTCTTCCGCAGCCTGCCGGACGCCGGGCGCGGCTCGCCGTCGCCGCCGTCGTCGAGCCGACCCAGCATCTCGTCGCCCATCCTACCCAAGTCGATCCTGACCACGGCGCCAATGCCAGTCAACGCCTCGCCAGGATCGGTATCGACGGGCTCCTGGCAGGACGCTTCGATGCTCCGTTCGTGGCCCGATCCGCAGCAGGTGCCGCAGAACGTCGAGTCGCACGCGTCGTCCATCCGCAGCCTGTCGCCGCTGCCGCTCTCGCTGCCTGCGGACGACTTCTCCGCCTCGCTCCTCGTCGGCCTCGACAAACGATCGTCGACGACGTCGACTTCGTCGGGGCGCGCGCCGGGGCCGTCGGATCTGATCGCCGCACCGCTGCCGGCGCTGTACAGCCCCGACATGGCCGGCCCGCCGTCGATCGCAGACACCTACTCGGTCCACTCGCGCCGCTCGTCGTGGGCGAGCTCGATCGACCTCGACCCGGCGATCATCTGCACGCCGCCGCTCTCGCACGACGGATGGCAGGAGCCGCCGCAGCCGACGGCGCGCCCGACCTTCCTCGCCGAGTACGGCCTCGACCAGGACAGCGACGAGAGCGAAACCGAATGCAGCGTCTACCCGGACGAGGGCGCCGCGCCGCTGCCTGCGGTGGCGGACGCGGAGAAGCAGCAGGAGCTGCCGCCCCAGCCCGTCTTCCAGCGCCTCGAGACCGATCTGCAACCCTTCAGCACGTACGCCGACGAGGCAGCGGGGACGACGCGCCTCGGTCCCAACGGCACGCCGCTGCCGAGGCTCGAGATCTCGAGCCTGCCGCGCGAGAAGGATGAGGTGCGCAAGGCGCGCGCCCGCATCATGAGCCCGAGGTCGTTCAGGAAGGCGTTCGCCTCCCGCAAGAAGGGCTCGTCGGGATCGGCAGGGTCGGCAGGGTCCGGCTCGCCCGCCAGCGACTCTTCGCCCAGCCTGCCCAACAGCAGCTCGGAGGACGTCGCCAAGGTCACCGAGCCCGCCGAGTGCGTCACCGCCGCACCAGCTGCGCTGCCTGAGCTGTCCGCCCTGGCCAAGGACGACATGACTCTGTGGGCGGCCGCCATTCCTGCGCAGGCACCCCCGCCCGCGTCGCCGCAGCCCGAGGAGGCGGCTTCGCCCATGGTCGAGGCGCCCGCCATGGAGGCAACGGTGTCGAGCGACTCGTACGCGCCCATCGAGACGCCGTCCGAGCTGGCGTCGTTGCCGCTCTCGCCCGCGTTCAGCACCATGACGCCGTCGATCGCGTCCGAGGTGTCGCGCGATGCGGCCTCGTCGACCCACTCGTTTGGGCAGAACTCGTTCGGTCAGAGGAGGCACCGCGTCGCTACGCCCGGCCTCACCAGGGTGCCCACGTCGCCCGCGGAGCCCGGGGCAGCGCCGGCGCTCGACCCGCATCTGGCGCGCGCCATGGGCCGCGCGCGCTCGAGCGGCAGCGTCAGCTCGCACACGCCCTCGGTCACGCTGAGCAACACGTCGTCGACGCGCCGCGCCTCGCGCCGCACCGGCCGCAGCCGCATCACGGACTCGATGCCGAGCCTGACCATCATGGCGAGCACGCTGGCGGTGCCGATCGGCGACCAGCGCCGGCTGTCGAACCGCAGCCTGTCGAGCGAAGGCTCGGTGGACAACCATAGCACGGCGTCCAACGGATCGAGCTATGCCAAGGTCGGCGGATCGTCCGACGATGGCAGCGCGGCGCCGGCGGTGGGGGCGATTCCGACGACCGCGGTCAAGGGTGTGCTGCGCAAGCGCTCGCCTTCCGAGGTTTCTTCGCTCCTCTCGCCCCGCAAGGAGGTCTCGTTCAACCTGCCCACCGCCGAGATCGGCGCGCTGGCAGAGCACGTCGAGGAGGAAGAGGTGCTGGAGCACGAGCAGAAGCAGCGCGAGCATCTCAAGTTGCCGCCTCTCAAGCTGCAGGCTCCGCCAGCGGGTGTCGTGGCGCCAGCCGAGGAGGTGGGTTGCAGCCAGGATGATGCGGATATCCTCCAGTTCCTCGCGTCGTTCGGGCGCGACGTCAAGCGCGTCGAGTCGTCGGAGGTGCTCGACATTGTGCATGCGGGATCGAGCGAGTGGCCGCGGCGCGACGAGTGGCACTCGCTGCCGGCGTTCCTGCTGGCGTACACGACCACCTTTCTCTCGATGTACAGCGACGACAGTGCGACGCTCGTCTACTCGCCCGAGCGCGCGCCCGCAGCGGCGGCGGGCGAGCTCGGCGCGCGCGTGTTCGGCGGCACCACGCTCGCCTCGGCGCTGGTGCGCGCAGTGGTGAGCGTGGGCAGCTGGGAGCAGCCGCTCGTGTCGCTCGGTGCGGCGAGCGTGTACGGCTACAGCTGGGCGAGCGGTCGGCTTGGCGCGGTGCTGCTCGTCGCGCTTGCGCTGCTCGTGGGCGCCCACGGCGCCGGAGCTCAGCCGGACGCCAAGCAGCTCGGCGAGGCGTATGCCAGGATGGCACCCGTGCTGCTCGGCGACGAGGCGACGCACGAACGCGTACGCAACCTGCTTCGCCGCAGATCGCCGCGAGCCTCGATGCGCTTCAGCGCACTGCTCGTCGTGGCCGCGCTCGCCGCAACGCGCGTGGATGCGAGCGTCACGCTCGCACTGCCCGGTCTGCTCCTCGGCCTCGCGGTCTTCTTGTGGCTGCCGATGATCGTGCATCGGCCGAGCTGGGCGCCCAGCTGGCTGTGCAGCGTCAACCCCGTCGACGTGGCGCTGTACGATGTGCCGACCGACGCGCAGCACGCCATCCTCACCCTGAGGCGCCGTGCCGCGAGCGGAGAGCAGCTCGTCCACCGCCCGCATCCCAACGCGCCCATGAGGCTGTCGCCGACACAGTTCGACCAGCGCGTCTCGGAGCACGAGCTCGCGCACGCCGCCGACGTGCTCGACGGCGCCTTTGGCGCCAGCGTCCAGGATAAGCGCGGTCATCTCTGCGTCCTCGCCGAGCGCATCGTCTTCCGTGCCATCCCCTCGCGCGCAGAGCAGCAGACGATCCGTGACCTCGGCCTCGCAGAACAGCTCGCGCTCGAAGTAAGTCAGCCTGCCGAGCCGTGCGAGATCACCATCGACGTTCGTCTCGACCGCCTCGTCGCGCTCGGCAAGACCGGCGTCGACGGCCTGACGTTCAAGACCAAGAACGGCCAGTCGTTTATCGTCGACCGCGTGCGCGGCCGCGACCAGGCTTTCAACCGCATCCTCGCCCTCGCTCCTCAGAAGTGGCACTAGTCGCTTGTGTTTGGGTTTTGATACACACACTCTTTCGCGCAGTCTAGCTCGCCCCCACGCGGGCAGGTCGTACCAGACCGGGATTCTCCTTTACTACTCAATCCACGCTCTCTAGCAAGCAATGTGGTATCGCTCAGTCTCGCGTCGTTTGTGGCCAGGGTAAAAAAAGATGGGGTTGCTCTGAGGTGGAGAGTGAGGAGCTACTCGGTTGGATCTGGGAGGCGTTGGAAGGCGCTGAACCACTTGTCGCCTCTGTTGCGTTCGACCTTTTTGCCCTCTTCGGTTGCGGTGTAGACGGCGTGTACGCAGGGGTCGTCTTTGAGCTGTGGGCCTTGAGGATCGAGGCGTTGAAAGAGGGGATGTTGACCGAGATGCTTGTCCATCCAGTCGT
Source organism: Moesziomyces globuligerus (assembly GCA_030849465.1). Classification (NCBI taxonomy): domain Eukaryota; kingdom Fungi; phylum Basidiomycota; class Ustilaginomycetes; order Ustilaginales; family Ustilaginaceae; genus Moesziomyces; species Moesziomyces globuligerus. The sequence continues at coordinate 358,805 of JARVLF010000021.1, read as the reverse complement.
AGAGCTGGCGTACGTCGGTGATGATGTAGACGATGCCGCCGGGGCGGAGGACGTAGGCGTATTCTGCGAGGAGGGTGGGTGAGATGATGCGCGCCTTGTGCTTGCGCGACTTGAAGTGCGGATCGGGAAAGAGGAAGAAGAGCTTGGAGAGCTGCGCCTTTGCGAAAAAGTTGGGCAGAAACTTCATGCCGTTTGCGCGGAGTACGCCGACATTGTGGTAGGATCCAGGCGCCAGATGGGCTGCCGACACGAGCTGAGCATTCTGCGTCGCTTCATCCAGATCCTCATCATCCACCAAAGCTTGCGAGGTAGCATCCGATGCGGACGAGGGCTCGGTGGATTCGGTTGGTGGATCTGTCGATTCGGTTGCGTTTTCCAATCGTCCTTGCTGAGCAGCTAGACGGAGGGCGACGATCTTATCGTGCACGTACTGCGTCACGTGGACTCGAATCTCGAGACCGAGCATGAGGGTATCGGGAAACAGCGGTGCAAGTTGCATGAGTAGACCGCCAAACCCGCATCCGACATCGGCGAACTCGACGTTGCGGTGCTCGTGCCCAGGCCTGTGTGCGCCCGTCGCGGCGTCAAAGTAGGTAGGGAAGATGGTACCCCAATTCATCTCGGAGGGTTGTGAGGGGTATTCGAGGCTGTGGTCCGAGAACGGATTGGCGTGCGCACGTTGGCGATACCATCGCTTCTGCGGGATGATGATCTTGCCGCCCGAGAGCGAGTTGATGTGCTGCTTGGACTGCTCGAGCTGGATGCGGTCGTGCTCGGATTTGGCGTCCGAGGAGTTGGCCGGCACGTGCGCCAGCGTGCTTCGCTTCCTCTTGCCCATGATCGCCAATCGTAGCCGCTGATGTGATGTACGAGCAAGGTGGTGGTCGACAGACGATCCGATGGGAGCATTCGTCTTGATGGTCTTGGAAGAAATTTCGCTGTGTGGAGCGCCCGTGGCAGCGAAAAACGACACTTTAACATAGTTTGCAACAGTCCGAATTCCGAAGGCAGCGAGGGGAATTCGGTTCCGAGTCGGCCAGTGGCGCAGTGCCCGTTGCAGCCAGCATTGGCAGTCTCGGCTTGCACTTGAGCGTCTCTCGTCGATACGCTCACCATCCTCTCTTGCCATAACCCTCCCCCTGCACGCAGAGCACACACTACGTCAAGATGGACAAGCTTCCCAGCGCAGAAGAGATGAAAGGTACGTTTCCGCATCTCACGTCTCGGTTCCACCGCTACACACTGTACCGAACTTATGCTGACTGGCGCGGCTTTGGATTGGGATTGGGCGACGATCGACAGCGACGCTCGCGCAGCGCGAGGAGAAGGTGCGCGAGTCGTGGGTGCGCACCATGGAGGCGAGGATCGTGCGCGAGGAGCTGCAGAAGTGCCACAAGGCCGAGGGCGTCAACCACTACCAGGTCTGCGCCGACCTCGCCAAGAAGTACCACTCCTTGTTGGCCGATGCCAAGGTAGGTAACCTTCCCCTTCCTCTCGGCCTATCACTGCTGGACGAGAGTGTTGGAGTGGAATGCTGATACTCTGATGGCTTTTGTGTACTCGAACAGGTCAAGGGCTTCAGAGTCATCGACACTGCGTAATCACGCCATCCGCACACACAACCGCCACTGGCGGATGACACGAATGCCATCGTTTCTGCGACCTCTGCGCGCTCGCAGCGCTGCCTGCACACCCATTTGCTGCTCAAGGGACACTTCAGGACCGGTTGGATCTCACTCGCCTGGGTCCGCACTGCGCTGAGACAGCAGCACAGCACTGCAAGGGAGCGTGTGGGATAAGGGAAAGCAGGCAAGGTACAATTACAGGGTCTCTGCGTTGCCGGATAGGTGTCGGTCTTATGAGAGAGCCCGAGTGCAAGACGAGGCGTGGCGTGGGGAGTCTTCAGCTAGCGTACTCGCGCTGGAATTCTTGGAGCTCGGACTCCTTCTGCTTGTACTGCTTGAGGAGGGTCTCGAGGATTTGCTTGAGCTAGGATGGCACGACGCGGGGGGCAAAGATGATGCAGCCGTCAGCATGCTGTGTGTGCGGCGTCAAGGGACGATCGGACGGGCAGGGGAAGGATGGATGAGCTTACGCCTTCGAGGTTGGTCTGGAGTGCGGGGAGCACTTCCTTGACGGTGCGCTCGACGAGCACGCCGCCGATGAGCCGGAAGCACTTGCGGTCTGGATCGGCCTTGGACGCCTCGGTCAATGTGTCGATGACAAGCCTGATTCGCGACAGAGCACGTGCGGAGGAGAAAGCGATGGTGAGCATGGCCTGCTTCGATGCATGCAGTGGCCAGAGAGACCACAGAAGGATCAGGATACAAGGCAAGGACTCACTTGTGCTCGTCGGCCTCGCCCTCGAGCTCGCCGATCTTGGAAGCGATGCCCTGGAGCTCGGATCTGCGCGATTGATAGACCTGTGCTGCTTCTGTCGTTTCCAGCGAGGATCCAAGTGGAGTTGGAAGCAGAAGGCCAAAAGGTCAGGTTTACCGGTCGTAGCGTGGATGACGAGACTGCGAGGGTGGTGCGAGGGCGATGCGACGTACCTTGCTCCGAGAGCTGCCTCTTCTGGGCTGAGCCGCCAGCCTTTTGTGTCGCAACGGAAGCCATGTTCGCAGCGAATAGTGGTGGTGTCGAGCAGGTTGCGATGCAGGTTGGGATGCAGGTGTTGGAGTGTTCGAGGCCAGTCACTTTTGGCGCTTTCGTGGCTTCGCGTGACTTTTGGGAAGGGCGACAGAGATGAATGCGGCCTAACAGCTCAGCCGATTTCGAGATGGGCAGGCCGAGATCGCACGGCTGTCGGAGACACAATTTCGGCTCGAGGAAAGAGGAAACAGGGGCGATGCAACAACTCCACATTCGATAGCCATGGCAGTGCATCGCGGCTGAGCCAGAAGAAAGGGCGAGTCAAGGCGTTGGTTGGGCTGTGCACACGCCAGTTGGCGCAGTCTGTCATCCGAATTGTGATTCCATCCAAGCTGCCTTTCCTCCACTCGGCTTTTCTCCCCTCCCACCCCGCATCTCGCATCTCTCTCGCATCCCACCCACCATCCATCCAGCCAGCCAGCCAGCCATCTCCACACTCGCGATCTAGCGCTCAATCTTCTGCGCCGACGTCAAGATGGAGGCCATCAAGCTCCAGCGCAAGTACCCGCAGTTCTCCCAGGAGGAGATGATGGGCCTCATCTCCCGCTTCCGCACCCTCGACGTCGAGGAGAAGGGCAGCATCCCAAAACAGGACGTCATCAAGGCCATCCAGGACCAGGGCGATGCCTCCTACGACCAGGTCCGTGAGACGCTCAAGGAGGTCGACCTCGATGCCTCGGGCCGCGTCGAGCTCGACGACTACGTCGACCTCCTCGCCAAGATCCGCGCAGGTCGCAACGTCTCGGCCGGCGTCGTCACCAAGGGCAAGGTCTTTGTCAAGGGCGCAACCTCCTCCACCCAGCACACCATCAACGAGGACGAGCGCTCCGAATTCACCCGCCACATCAACTCCAACCTCGCCGGAGACGCCCACATCGGCGCTCGCCTCCCCATCCCCACAGACACCTTCCAGCTCTTTGACGAGTGCCGCGACGGCCTCGTCCTCTGCAAGCTCATCAACGACTCGGTCCCCGACACCATCGACGAGCGTGTGCTCAACTTTGGCAAGGCAGGCAAGGGCCCCAACGCCTTCCAGATGACCGAGAACAACAACATCGTCATCACCTCGGCCAAGGCCATCGGCTGCAGCGTCGTCAACATCGGCCCGCAGGACATCATCGACGGCAAGGAGCACCTCATCCTCGGCCTCGTCTGGCAGATCATCCGCCGCGGTCTCCTTAGCAAGATCGACCTCAAGAACCACCCAGAGCTTTACCGCCTCCTCGACGATGGCGAGACCCTCGAGGAGTTCCTCCGCCTCCCCCCCGATCAGATCCTCCTGCGCTGGGTCAACTACCACCTCAAGGCCGCCGGCTGGCACCGCCGCGTCGCCAACTTTAGCAAGGACGTCTCGGACGGCGAAAACTACACGGTGCTGCTCAGCCAGCTCAAGCCCGACGCGTGCGACCGCGCGCCGCTGCAGCAGAGCGACCTCATGCAGCGCGCCGAGATGGTGCTTCAGCGTGCCGATGCGATCGGATGCCGCAAGTACCTCACGCCCGGCTCCATGGTGGCGGGCAATCCGAAGCTCAACCTCGCGTTTGTCGCGCATCTCTTCAACACCTGGCCGTGCCTCGAGCCGCTCGAGGAGGCTCCGCCCGTTGAGATCGAGGACTTTGACGCCGAGGGCGAGCGCGAGGCGCGCGTCTTTACGCTCTGGCTCAACAGTCTCGACGTCGAGCCGGGCGTGTACAACCTGTTTGAGGACCTCAAGGACGGTACGGTGATCCTGCAGGCGTTCGACAAGGTCATCCCGGGCAGCGTCACCTGGCGCCGCGTGAGCAAGCCCAAGGAGGGGCAGGAGCTCTCGCGCTTCAAGGCGGTGGAGAACACCAACTACGCCGTCGACCTGGCCAAGGCGAGCAACATGCACATCGTCGGCATCCAGGGCGCCGACATTGTCGACGGCACGCGCACGCTCACGCTCGGACTCGTGTGGCAGCTCATGCGCCTCAACATCACCAAGACGCTCTCGTCGCTCGCCAAGGGTGGCCGCGGCGTCTCGGATGCGGATATGGTCGCCTGGGCCAACAACCTCGTCAAGTCGAGCGGCAAGTCGTCCCAGATCCGCTCGTTCAAGGACTCGCAGCTCCGCACCGCCGTCTTCTTCCTCGATCTGCTCAACGCGCTTCGGCCCGGCATCGTCGACTACTCGCTCGTCAACCAGGCAACCACCGACGACGAGGCGAGGATGAACGCCAAGCTCGCCATCTCGATCGCCAGGAAGCTCGGCGCACTCATCTTCCTCGTCCCCGAAGACATTGTCGAGCTCAGGCAGCGTCTCATCCTCACGTTTGTCGGCTCGCTCATGGCCATCCAGTCCTAAAGACTGCCCACTTTTTTCGTTGTAAAAAAATGGGCCATTGAATGCGGGTCGAAAAGAAAAGGATTGACAAAGATCGGACAGCGATCCTATTGCGTGGAGTCTCGGGTTTCAGAGTTTGGCCGAGGGGGAGGGGTTGGAGTCGAGGAAGGATGAGATGGCGTTGGACCAGAAGTGGATGTCGAAGTAGTCGTACCAGAAGTGGGCAAAGTCGGGGGATGGGGTTGGGAGGCGTTGGGCGTGTTTGATGCCGGATAGGATGTGGTTGCTTTCGTCGAATCTGACCATCCTATCCTTGTGACCATGGATGACGAGGACGTCTAGAGATTTTGGGATTCTATGGAGTTGCGGGCGGAGGTCTGCTGCTTGGATGGCGAGGAACTGGAGTGCGATGATGTGTGCAGGTCTCTTTGTCCTTCTAGCCGTCTCTAGACGACGTTCAAACTTGGTCTGTAGAGCGCCTTGTGTTCCGAGCACATCTTGGTGGTACTGGAGTTTCATCATCTGCATGGTGATGAACTCGTCTCTCTTTTTCTTATCGGCGATGGTTTGGGCTTGTTTGTTGAGGCGGTTGAGATCGGCGTCGCCTCGAGGGAGCTTGGTCATGGTGGCACACAAAACCGCCTTGCGAACCTTGACCTTGCCGCCCACCATCACACCATCCTCCAGAGCCTCGGCAACGTCAGGAGAGGAGAGGATCGCCTGGACAATGTGACCACCCATGGAGAAGCCCAGCAGATCGATCGTGCCAAAGCCCAGGTGGTGAGCAAGATGGATGAGATCCAGTCCCATGGATTCGAGCGAAAGTTCTTGGTCCCAGTCCGGGCCTAGCGTGGACTCGCCGATCCCACGATGATCCGAAATCACCACGGTCCGCGATGCGCCGAGCGTCTCGAACAACGGACTCCAATCGTCCATCACCGCCGACAGACCGTTGACGAGCAAGAGCGGAACCGCATCGCGCGCGCCCGAGCCGCGTAGGATGCGGTAGGCCATCCGACATCCCTGCCCATCCGGCAACGAAAAATACTCGGTACCAACCATCGTGTCTCGTATCCGTATCCTTTGACGCTTCGATGGTTCGGTGTCAAGCAGATGGTAAAGAATGGGGCGTGGGGGGGTCGTGAGTGTGGGGTAAGGATGGCGAGCCGGGATTCCGGGTATGAGCGGGTGGTAACCTAGCCGAGAGAGCGCGTGAGAACGCGGTCGCCACCCGCACCTAGCTTGTTAGACCGAAGTTACCGAAGTACCGAAGTCCAAATCAGGGTTCAAAGGGTTAGGGTACAGTGGAGGCGAGCTCGGCGTGCACTTTGCTCTGCTCACTACCATCGACGAGCCAACTCTTGGGCGAGTGGAGCCAGAGCTGTGACCATGGATGCGGCAGAGATCGAGGCGTACGAGGCGCAGCTCGCGCAGGTACACGAGGCGCTCAAATCCGATCGTGGCAATGACGAGCTCAAGGCGTTGCGCGACGAACTCGAAAACCTCATCGCCCTCTCCAAGTCGATCGGCTCCGAGCCCTCGACTTCTGACGTGCCAAATGCGCCAAGCACCCCACAGCTTCCAGTCGATCCGAGTGGATCGAGATCAAGTAGCGTCGGTGGCTCTATGTCGAGTGGGCCAGATATAACGCCTGCGAGGGGTGGCGGTGGAGCAACCGGTCAAAGTCATGGACCATCCATGGCACCTCGAGCTTCTGACCGTCGACACGCCACACGAGGCTCTGGTTTCGTGGTGGGGGAGCAAGTCATGGCGCTGTATCCGGTGGATGGGAGGTACTACGCTGCACGCATCGTCTCGGTCTCGGGCGATCCGGCGAATCCGATCTGCACCGTCATCTACCACGGCTACAACTCGTCCGAAACCCTCGCCTCATCCTCACTCAATCCTCTCCACCCCCATCCCCCTCCTCCCCCTCCCCCACCACCTGAGCACGATGTGCAACCCCCACCTCCGACGTCAGACGTTCCTCCCCCTCCACCTCCTCCATCCGATGATGCTCCCGTCCAACCTCCGTCACTCGACGAGAAGACCCGCAAAAAACTCCGCTCCGAAAAGAAGATCCTCCGCCGCCAACACCAGTCCGACATCCAGGCCGCCAAAGCCTCCCAGTGGCAATCCTTCGCCCAATCCAAACGCAAATCCAAACCCACCTTCGCCTCCCCCAAACACCCCTAAGCACCCAGTCGACATCCCCCCCAAAATTGACACACAGCACGCGCGCGGGGTCTGGGTATCCATCTCTCTTTTGCTATCATGAAACGTCGTAACATCGTCAGAATCCTGGCGCGAGCCTCAGCCGCGGTGGGCGATATGGAAGCCAGCCGCGATGACGAGGGTGCTGGCGGCGGCGTGGGCAAAGGTGAGAGCGGTGGCGGGCTCGCCAATGACCTTTGTGATGTCCGAGTTGAGCTGACGTTCGGTGGCGTCTGCCGAGTGGTTGGTCTGGATGAGCGCCTTGAGCTCCTCGCGGTGCGTCTGGGTGGGATTTCTCCTGCCTCTGCCGACGACGACGATCGCCGGCTGCTCGGACTCGGCGAGCTGCATCAGATCGCGCAGCGGCCGCGCGGTGCTGAGCGTCTGCACCCTCAGGCGTCCGCCGAACCGGTCGGCCGCCACCTGGTCCTCGACGCGCTGCACGGCCAGGTCGTCCTCGAGCGTCGCCTCGAGAGCCGACTGCATCGCCACTCCTGCCCGGCCCCCGCCGCCCTGCGTGGGATAGACCGTGTCCATGTTGCTGCCACCGCGCAGCGCGGCGTGCTGCGCATGGCCGAGGCTCAGCTCGTGGTGAACCGTCGGCGGCACCGTCGGCAGCTGCTCCTCACCCGCCTCTTCGGACGAGATGCGGCTCATGCGCACCACGAGCACAGAGACGTGGCGGTTGTTGGCGCACAGCCTCGCCACCAGGTCGAGCGCCGCGCGGTCATCGGGTCCGCCCATAAACGCGAGCAGGATCGACTGCGCACCCCCCCTCGCCAGTCCACCCAACCCACCCGCCTGCGACACCGCCTTGCGCTCGATCAAGAGCCCCACATCCGTCTCGGCCGTCTGGATGATCTTGCGCACCACGTTGAAGTGCTGCGCCGAATACCTCCCCTTGAGCCCCTCGGTCGCACCCGACCCCCAGCCGCCGCCAAACAGGCTCTCGAGCGGGTTGGCCAGCGTCGCTGCCAGCGGCGACGAAGGCCCCGGCGCCGCCTCGGACACGCTCGCCTGCGCCGACGCCGTCTGCGAGAGCGTCATGGGGAGGATGATAAAGTTGCTGCCCGCCGCCTTGCAGCGTCGCGTGACGGCGCCCGCAAACTCCTCGTGCGGGATGACCGACATGGTCGACTGCACGGGCAGGCCGTTGAGATGCGCAAAGGTCTGGAAGACGTTGATGATCGGATCGGCGCGCATCGTGTCTTCGGACTCGGAGACCTTCATCACCGCCGAGGTGCGGTCGGTGAGTTCGACGAGGCGCAGCGCATCGATGCTGATCTGCGCCTGGGCGCGCGCGGCGACGACCGAGGCGTACGGCGCTTCGGACGCCAGCACGGGCGTCTGGTAGTGGGCCTCGTCGCCCTCAAACGAGTTCTCCGTCTCGTCTCCGGCCTCGGTCGACTTTTCGGCCGCATCGCCGTCGAAGCCCGAGGCGTTCTTGGAGCGGCGTCTGCGCAGACCATCCTGCACGCCTTCGGTGGGGCTGGACGAGGGGTTGGCGGCGGCGAGCGTGGGCTGCATGAGCTGGACGAGCGTCATGAGGCCCGGGAGATGCTCGAAGCTGCTGAGCACGACGAGCAGACGCTTGGGAGAGAGGCGCGAACTCGTATCCGTCTCGTCCTCCTCGTCGCCCGAGGCGCTCTTGCCGTGGTGTGAGTGGATGGAAGCATCGTCGAGGCGCGTGCGAACGTGCTCGGGATACACCCAGAGCGTGAGCGGCGTGGTGATGACCGTGGAGACGACGGCCATGAGCACAAACATGGAGAAGACGCGCGTGTCGAGGATACCAGCCGAGAGGCCGATGTTGAGCACGATGAGCTCGACGAGGCCCTTGCACGACATGAGCGTGCCGACGGCGGCCGACTCGCGCAGGTTGAAGCCAAACGCACGCGCGGCGGCGGCGCAGCCGATGAACTTGGAGAAGAAGGCGATGATGATGATGGCGACCGTGTAGGCCCAGGCCTTGCCCGAGTTGAGGTCGCCGAGGTTGGTCTTGAGGCCGGAGAGCGCAAAGTAGATGGGGAGGAAGATGACGAGGACGAGGTCCTCCATCTTTTCTGTGAGGGCGATGGCGTAGCCGCCCTCGTGGGGCACCATGAGGCCGACGAGGAAGGAGCCAAAGATGGGGTGGACGCCGATGATGTCGGTGATCCAGGCGCTGACGAGGACGAGGAGGAGGGTGATCATGATCATGACCTGGTTGGGGCCGTTCTCGAAGCTGCCGGTGCGGCGTGCGAGCCAGATGAAGGAGGGTTTGATGAGGAAGAAGAGGACGAGGATCCAGCCGACGGCGCAGAGCAGAATGTAGAGCGCGGTCAGGCCGGTGTCGGCATTGACGAGAGCGACGGTGAGAGCGAGGAGGATCCAACCGACGACGTCATTGCCCACACCTGCGGCGAGGACGATGACGCCGACCTTTGTGTAGAGGAGCTTTGTCTCTGTGAGGATGCGTGCGAGGACGGGGAAGGCGGTGATGGCCATGGCGACACCGGTGAAGAGGATAAAGTGGCCGAAGGAGACCTTGTCCTGGTCGATGAAGGTGTTGTAGATGCCGACCGAGACGGCGGCGCCCATGCCAAAGGGGAGGACCATGCCAGCGACGCTGATGGCGGTGGACTCCTTTGCGCATCGGCGAATGACACGCACGTCGACCTCGAGGCCGACGAGGAAGAGGAAGAGGACGAGGCCGAGGGTGGAGACGAGGTTTAGGTAAGGGAGCGAGGGCGAGGGGAAGATGTGCTTTGTGAATCCAGGGATGCGGCCCATGGCGGTGGGGCCGAGGAGGATGCCGCCGATGACCTCTGCGATGACGCGGGGCTGACGGAGGCGCTGGAGGGCGAAGCCGAGAACACGAGTGACGATGATGATGATGGCGGCCTGGATGATGAAGAGTCGGAGCGGATTGGATGTCTCGAAGGCGGTCGGGTCGGAACCGCCGAAGACGCTATCGCTCTTGGCGGCGCGCGCCACCAGGAATCGAGTCATGGTTTCTGAGTCGGTGGATCGGAGGAGCCGAGCAGGGAGCGGGGCTTGGGTATCGATGGGACGAGCGAGAGACGGAAGAGGGCTGATGAAGAAGAGTCTGTCTCCTTTATATGCTATGGATCAACAAAGGTCCGAGATCGTTGCCAAGCGAAAGGACCAATGTGGGGAAAGGCGCGGCGAATTGCTTTTGCGCGGTGCGTGTGCGGATGTGTATGTATGGAAGCACGCGACGACCAGAGGGCTGGCGCAGCCTCGTCGGGCAGCGCGGAAGGCTCGTCTCTGTGGGTCTCGGACGATGCAGGGGTTGTGGAGAGGAGGCAAGAAGCACACGGCAACGATCCCTCGTGTCAGGGGCCAGTGAGCGAGTGGGCGGGTCTCCAGACTGCGCCGAGCTGGCAGTGCGCTTTGCCAAGCCAGGGCCAAAATGTGAAATCTCGAGCGCACGCACGCACCTGTTCCTAACAGGGTCTGAGCTATGCAGAGCGCTGAGAGCGATGCTGCGCCACGCTGTGCAGTGGCTACAGCACCGAGTGCAGTCAAGGTGGCGTGCCCAACATGCATGGATGCGCATACGCCCTCCGCCCTTTGTCGAAAAAAGCGACAAAAAGACAAAAAGCACTCACTGGGTCGCGTTGCGCGGTGCCAAGACCTGAGAGGATAGGGGGCGATTTTCGCATGACCTCGGCCGCGTTGCCGACCCTGGCTGTCGGGAGAGCCGCGAGTTGGCTTGTAAGCTCGGCAGTGTGCAACTCCGTGCATCCCTGGCTCGCGATTCCAGGCCCTTCTCCCTCTTTTGACAGCTGCTGGCCACGCTTCCACGCTCCGACGCATCCATGTGGCGCATCCAGCCTCTTGCGCCGCCCGCTGCGCTCATCCTCGCAAGCTCACTCGCAGGCCCGTGGCTTTATGGCGTAAGCCACGCTGGCTGCCTTCCACCAGAGCCTAACAAGCGGCAGCTCGCGCTCAGACTCACCTCTCACTTTTTTCCCGCTCCTCAGGCTCGGATTCAGGCTCGCGGCTCGGCAACTCGAAGCGGACGACATTTCATGAGCTTGACACGGTGGGATGCCAATCAAAGTGGAACGGCGCTTGGGCGTGCGCGCCGGACGAGACCGAGCTGCTCGCCCCCATCGGCCGCGACGGCAGGTACGCCGCCATCTGGCTCGCCTCGCTCCACATGGGCTTGTTCCCGAACGACGCCGGACCTAGAGCGAAGCGCGCCGACATGGCCGATTCCACGCCCAGCTCGGCCAGTCCGGTGCAGCTACCCGCCTCGCTCGCCGTCGCGCTCTTGGGGTGGGAAACGGGTGCGTGCGCGAGGAAGAGCGACGGACTCGCATCGCTGTCGCCCAGCGTCTGGCAGCCCGCCGCCGCGTGAGAGGGGACCGTGGGAGGCACCACGAGCGCATAGTTGGCATAAGCCTGTTGCGCCGATGCCGACGACGACGACGAGTTGGACGAGGGCGGCGAAGAGACCACCGGCGAGCCGTTGCCTCCGCTCGCTCCCGTGTCGAGCTCCACCATCGTCGGCGCGCACGGCTGCGAGTTGGCAGCCAGACTCGAGAGTTGCAGCAGGTTGGAGCCGCAGCCCGCGACGCTCGACTGCTGCCACACGAGCGGGTCGGCTCCTGCCGACATGCTCTGCCTCGTCGCCCCATCGTCACACCACGCTCGCTCGTATCCTGGCGCCTTGGAGTAGTGGAACACCGGCAGCTGATGCTGCATCCCCATGCCGCCATGCGTCTTGTGCTCGATCGTCTCCCCATCCACCACACTGAACCCCCAACACAAATCAGCATCAGCTTCTCGAGTCTTTGCTCCTGCACCGAGAGCGTCGGCCTACTTACGAGATGGGTAGGCTTGGGCCGTAGCACGATGTCTGGTGAGGGCCGCCATTGTTGTGCCTCTTGCGCGCGCGTTTGGGCGACATGCCGATCGCCAGCTGTCCAAACCCCTCCGAGTCCGGTCGCAGACACGTCGCTGGGAAGTCGTAGCCAAACAGCGGTACGAGGTGCTCGCGGATCTCCCACGCGATGCGTCGCGAGAGCTCCTTGGCCAGATCGTACGGCAGCCACGTCCCCTGGATGCTCAGATAGCCGCCCTTGAGCTTGGTGATGTGCGGGTCCAGCGCCGGACATGTCCTCACCAGCCGACCAAAGTTGACCTTGTTCTTGCCCAGTGCTTGGGTGATCGAGGTGCTGTATCCGCATCCCACCTCCCCTGTCAGTGGCTGTGCATGTCCGAGTGTTGTCAAACGGAAAATCACTTACAATCGGACGAGCGAGGTGTCTACGTCGATCATCATCGTGTGGCCGCGCACGTCGTACTCGAACACTGTCACCACACGTCGGCATCCAAAACCTCGTCGCGTCAGTCTCCGACCCGCATGACGCCAGTGGCTTGGCGAGGTTCACTTACCCGTCATGAAGCCACGATCGCCGCCCGTGGTGGCGTACTTGCCCTTGCGGAACTCGTGGATGGGCGTGGGGAAGAGCTTGGCAGGCCGTGGGCCGGCGATGAAGAAGCCGCCACCCTCGCCAGCCTCGTGCGGCGCGAGGTCCAGCGGCCGACGCGCCGCCTCGGCCTCTTTCCGCAAATACGGCAGACCGCGCTTCTGCACCGCGCCCGGGCCCATGTGTGGATCCTGACGACCGTCTGTCATGCTGAGCTCAAGCCCGGTCATGGTCGAGGTCCCTTTCATCGTAACGAGGAGTTGTGCAGCGTGTGCGATCGTGTCGACGTCGATGTTCTTCGTCGTAGCAGGCTGGTGGTTCGTATCCACCTGGTGATTCGTCTCGATCGATGTAGCGTCAAGGTTCTGATGAGGCTACGGTGAGGAAGCAAGTGTTGACGGGTCAGTAGCGTGTAGGGTACGTGTAGGACCAACGTTATCGTGAGCGGGATGTTTGATCGGGACAGGGAGGGAAAGAGGCGCGGGGGGGCTGGAGTTTTATACGCGGCAAGAGACGGAGAAGCATCGAAAACAATGGGCGCTGTCAAAGGGCCTTATCCGGCGGTGCGCCTTGCCGGGATGCGGTCATGCGGTTCGCCGTCACTCTTCGCTCGCAGGTGGGTTGACCTGGGATGCTTGGCGCTTGCGCCTATGTGTGGCTGCACGCCATATCCTACCCGCCTCGCTCGCTGCACGCGCACGCGCGAGCTGCCGCAAACCATGCACGATGTGGGAACCCATTCGCTCAAAGACGCCGGACATGCTCCCTCTTCGACATGGCCGGTCGCCGACATGAAGCCCCTCCTTGGCCTCGTTGCGGCTGCGTTGAGGCCCTCGACGCGCCTTCCGAAAAAAGTCCACCTCACTCTGGCTGCGGCTACCATTTGCCGCCACTTCGTTTGGCTCGTACTCTCGCCAAGCTCCTGCATTCTCGGGAGCGTGCTGTCCACGAAAGCGTGGGGGGGAAGCCCGAGGCGCAGGAAAGGCAGTAGGGGCAGAGCAGTGGTTGACGTGGACGCAGAGTTAGGGGCAGACGGTTGGTACCAATTTTTCCGTTGACGCGGCGAGCGGCGACGAGCGCCGAGGTAGAGCCAAAAGCTTGGCTTTCGAGGCAGCGAGTCGGACAAAGCCACCGGAAGCACGGGAGCCGCCCTTCCACCGCCCAGCGGCCCAGGAGCCGCAATCTGCCACCACCGACTTTGGCTCCAGACGGCGGTGGCGAGCGACGGCCAAGGTCACCCTCGCGGACCACATCGGGTGGGACCGAGACGAACGTGCGAGCGTCTGTCCACGTCCAACGGCCTCTGCGTCTTCCCCCCCTCTTCCCCCAATCCTTGTTTTTCTCCCCTGACCCCACCAATACCAACCTCTTCTGGCGCGGGCAGGCAGAACCGGCGACGCTTCGGATCAACAAAAGACCGGAAAGTGCTTCGCTGCCTCGTGCCCAGCTTATCCAACCTGCTCGCCTTCTCGCCGAGCCTGCTTGCGAGCAACCAAGATGAAGCCTCGAATGAAAGCTGCTAGCTCGAAGCATAAGCTTGGCGTGGCTTGTGCTTTCGTCAGCTGCGCAGTGCATGTTGGGCGATGATTCATATGCACCCAGAGTGGCCACACGATCGCACCATACCCGAAAGCACACAGCCCACGGCGTTCCAGCAGCGGCGATGAGGGAGAGAGGGAGGGGGGAAAGAAAGAAGAGGCAAACCTTGATGTTGCTGTCCAACAGCCGCTGGAGCAGACCAAATGAGGTTTGCCGCTTTGTTCCAAAGCCTGAGCGAGCACGGAAATCGTGGCAACCATCCAGACGAGGCTTCCTCCTTCCCACATGACCACGGCCAGATGAAGTTTCGGCCCAAGCCTACGTCTACGCCCGGGCTGTATTTGCCGGAGGGCAGCCCAGTGGCTCTTGCGGAGGCGAGGCTGGCATTGTACGCGGCTACCGCGGCAAGCATCTTGCCGACCAAGCTCGAGGCAAAACAGCAGCGTCCATGCTGGCATTTGTGGCAACGAGCATCGGAAAAGCGCTATCCACATCTCGAATCGAAGCCCAGCTTGCGCGTCGACCACTAAAGGCAGGGGGGATGGTATGGGTCGGAAAGAGACTGCCGGAGGAGCGTCGCTCGTTAGAGACCCAACCTGCGCGGCTATACCAGGGAGCGGGCAGGGTGGGGGGGAGGTTGGGATGGACCGGGCCTTTCATAGCGAGGAAAATACGATGACACATCTCCCAAGCAGCGGGGACCGCTCGGTGGGGACGGAGGGGGAGGGGTTTTTTTTTCCTTTCGAACCCAAGCTTTCAAGTCCCGTCGACCCGAACAGCAACGCGGCGGGATCGAAACTTACCGGTGGACGAGCGGCATGAGGGTGGGCAAGGTTATGCTCTGCGATGCTGGCTCGGATGTGCACGTAGGGCTGGCTACGGTTGCCACGACGCCAGGCGGCGAGGCTGTGCGACCGGCGAGCCATGGTTGCCGCGCGCTCCCCGAGGATGGGGTTGGCGCGTGGCCTTGCCACCGCCTCGTCGCTTGGCATCGCCGAAATGCGGTTGTCTTGTGTCCGCAGAAACGTGAAAGACTTGCTTTGCTCCAGCCAGACGATCTCTACTTTTTCGCTGTCAGCGCCAGAGGGAAAAAAAAGGTGGGGCCCGATTTCAGTATCAATGCTTGGCATCGTATCGTATCGACGGATCTACCGTACTGGTGCTACGATTGAAACGAGTGTGATCAAGGTGTTGCCCGTGAGTGTGGTGGTAAGGATCGTGGTGTCTCGGTCCGGGGCTTATCTTGGCGACCAGAGCCGGTAGCCTGGTCCTTTTTAAACCGGTTGCGTGCTCATGGGGGTTGACAAAGGCGGACGTCGCCGAGAAACTCGCCTCCAGTGCAAATCGCTGCCGCGGATGCTCTGGATCCCGCTTGCTTTGTCACCCGCCCGTCGTCCACACAAGAACAGAGCCACCTGGGGCTCCGTACGTGGGCGGGCGACTGCGTCGACCCGACAATGGATGTAGATTCCATCTTCAACGCCTACTCCTGCTGCCGACGGCGAGCGTCCACCGCTGCCAATGTGCCTGCGGCGGCAAGATCGCGATGAGGGATGTGACACAGACTCGCACAAAGGCCATGACAGGTGTCGACTTGTGCTCTGCGCTTCTCTTCGCTAGACCGAGGCTTGAGCGCGCCCCGTCTCCGCACCGAAGCGGCGCCTTGCGCCAACCTCCGCTGCGCACACGCCGGACATCTTTTTCATGCAATGAACTGGAATTCTCGTACTGCCAGAGCTGTTTTACCACTATCCACGTAAGCGGGCTTAGTCTTCCATCTCGTCGTCGAGGGCCTCCTTTGCCTTGCTGATGGCCTCTGCTCTCAAATCCGCGGGCACGGCCGTGTGCACACCGTTGCTCTCGGGCCCGATCCAGCTGAGCTCGAGCTCAAACTCCTTGTCCTTGGCATCGTCGTGGACCTTGTAGATGATCTTGGCCGCGGCGTCGACGGCGTCGTTCATCGAGAGGCTCTCCAGGTCGAGCTTCTCGATCTCGGTCTTGGCGAGCTGCCTCCCCTTTCCGACCGCGCAGCCGTTGTAGCCCCAATAGACGCCCGAGGGCTCGATCATGTAGATCTGCGGACCCTTAACGTCGTCGATGCCCGCGATGATCGCCGAGACGCCAAACGGACGCACCGACGAGTACAGCGTGTACGCCTGCACGTATTGCGCCACGCGGTTCGCGAGCGTCTTGACCGGCGCCGCGAAGCGGTAGTTGTCCAGATGCGATACCGCCTCGTCGCGCGCGCGCGAGGCGAGGTGCTTGCCGTCCGCAATCAGACCTGCAGAGACAATGCCGATGTGAGGAGCAGCGTTGAAGATGCGGCGATTCGAGCCGGGCACAAGAAGCTTGGACTGCACCAGCTTCTCGACAGCGACCACGACGCCGGTCTTGGTCTTGATCGCAATCGCGGTGCCTGCGTTCTCCGTCGCTTTGGCTGCGTATTCGATCTATGTCGGAGCACAAAAAGCGTAGCGGTAGTGTGTTAGTGGTCATGCGTGTGAACGATGAGAGGTCCGGAACGTCGGGTGGGGTCAAGTGACCGTGCAGCTGGTGAGCGATGCACTGCAATGCATGTGAGCATGTGCGGGCGGTGGCGGAGGAGGCAGCATGCTTACCTGGAAGATTCGACCATCAGGCGAGTAGGTACTCGCGGACAGATCGTATCCTGTGCCCTGTGATGCCATGGTGTGCTACGTGTCTATGCGGTGGTGTCTCCTGTTGGTTTTAGAGGCGCAGTGTGGTGCGAGCGGACCGTAGTGACTCTCGACTCGGCGAGACGAGGCGATCCTGAGCAGCTCTCGGATGCTGCAGCGCGAGGAAACGTGGCTCCGGAAGCAATGCCGAAAGGTAGTGCGGGAAGCGAGGTAGGGACAATGTGTTGGTAGAGGGTGGAGTCGCGAGGTGGAGTGGAAGCGCAACAGGGTGCTTGTTCCTGTTGGTGTGGAGCGCAGCTTGGGTGTCGAGGTGGTCTGCGCGTTCCTCGGCTTCAGCCTTCGCGCGGCCACGCACAGTCGATCACCGCACTCCACTTAAGCCTGTCGTAGAGGCAAGCGATTCGAGAGCGAGTTGTTAGACTTGCGATCAAGACAAATTTGACCGTGAAGAAATGGCCACAAGTTCGGAAGGCGGAGAAATCGCGAACGACACCCTTCGCTGGTGCCGAGGCCACCTGCTTCTGACGACCTTCACCTTGACTCCTCAGCGCACTTCCACGTTGACCACCGCGACAACTCTCAACACACAGCCCCCGGGTTCCGGTTACACCGCACACACGAGGCAGAAGCGAATACTTTCGAGCAATCCATCGCGCAGCTTCTTCACGTCCACGACCAGCTCACATCACGAACGCTTTGAGCTCGAGATCGAGGGGGTGCGAGGAACGATGACGCACCTTCTTCCGCCTAGCCTTTTACGGCTGTTCGCTGCGCGGCCACCACTCGAATACGCTGCACCGCTGCAGTCTGATGCGGACCCGAATCGCGTTCCTCTGCCCAAGGAACGCTCGCTCATCTCGAAGCGCAAGTCGGTTCGTTCGCCTCTGACCGGCGTGGCGTCGACATTGGAGCGGATCAAGCAGGATGCTGCGGACCGCGGCGAGATCACAGAGGATGTCGAGCCTTCCTTCACACATACGCGCGTCACGCTCTCTGAGCTCGATACGGAGGCTCGAAAGGCGGAAAAGGCTGAAACGAAACGTCGCGGGTTGGAGGAGTACAAGCCAGCGGAGAATTCAAACGCTACCTCGGATGCGTACAAGACGCTCTTCCTCGCACGGTTGGCGTACGACGTGACGGAGAAAGACCTACATCGGGAGTTTGACATGTATGGTCCTATCGAACGGATCGTCCTCGTTCGTGATCGACAAGGCAAGAGCAGAGGATACGCTTTCGTAGCCTACGAACGAGAACGCGACATGCGCGCAGCCTACAAGGACGCAGAAGGCATCAAGATCAACGGTCGAAGAGTCATGGTCGACGTAGAAAGAGGCAGAACCGTCAAAGACTGGAAACCCACCCGTCTCGGTGGCGGTCTAGGCGGATCATCAAGGAAACCCAAAAAAGCTCCCGAACCCATCGAACAACCCCAACCAATCGGAGGAGGTTTCAGAGGCGCAAGAGGTGGATTCAGAGGTGGCCGTGGCGGCTTCAACCAAAGACCCCCTTACGCTACTCCAAGATACCCCCAACAAGCCCCACCACATGCAGCCCCACAATCCGCGAGGTTCGACAATGGTTACAACAGACCTTACCATTCTCCCTCCCAGTCCCAGAGGTTCCCCCAGAGAGACAGAGACTACCCCTCCAGCTACAGCTCTCGTCCAGCCTACGACGATCCACCACCCCCCGCAAAACGCAGCCGCTACTAGCTACCTCGCCTCTACTTTTTGCACTTTCATCAATGCAACACACACACTCATCACATTCTGGTTTTCGTGTGAGGGACACGGCGCTGGACGTCAACTCTGAACGATAAGAATATACCATTGCAGCAGCGTGCGTGTCAGGCGAGCCTCGTGCTGCCGACCAGACCATGAAACCGAGCTCGGGGGGTATCAAAAAAGAGGTGCCAGCCGTCATGGCTGCTCTACGCGCGTCGCAGCTGTTGCTGTTGTTGCTGCTGCTGCTGCTCCGACCACCGCTGCTGAGCGCCGAACGCCTGCTGCGCTTGCTGCGCCTGCTGTTGCTGCGGCTGCTGGGGCATCTGCGCAAACCCGGCCGGGCGCTGGAGCTGACCGGCGCTCTGCTGGTGCGCGAGCGGATGTGCATACATCGGCTGGTGCTGCTGGTGCATCTGCGCAAACGGATGTGGCTGCTGCTCCGGGCTCCTCTCGTGTGCATACCCATCCAGCCCCAACCCCTGGCTCGCCTCCAACGCCGCCGCCTTGTCGCCGCACTCCTTCTCGACGCGCCAGTGCCTCCGGAGCGCGTCGCTGCGCGGGAAGCCCTTGCCGCAGATCTCGCACACATACGGCTTGTCGCCCGAATGCACGCGGCTGTGGCGCTCGAGGTCGTGCTTGCGCGAAAACGCGCGCGGACACACGGCGCACGCAAACGGCTTGAGCTGCGAGTGCGAGCGCAGATGCGCCTTGAGGTTGTACGAGCGATTCTTGGCGAACGTCTTGTTGCAGTTCGGATAGGGGCACTTGGCGATGCCGTCCACGTCGATGCGCGCGTCCATGGCGTCGCCAAGCGCATTGATCATGTCGTTGGCATGGGCGTTCATGCCGTGCTGGTGACCCGCGAATCCGGGCGGGGAGTGGTGCATCCCGTAGCTGTACGAGCGCGACGCTGGCATCATTCCGCCCGCGTGCATCGATGCACCATTGGCGTCGGCCATTGCATGACCGCCACCGCCAAAGCTACCGTCGGCACCCATGCCCACGCCACCGGCCTCGGGGAAGCTCGCCTGCCACTCGGGCTCGCCCGGGAAGGCGCGGCCGTTCTGCCAGCTCATCAGACGCGCACGTCCGATGTTCTGGCTCGGCACCACTGGATCGCGACCCGATCGTGCGTTGGCTCCGCCACCTGTGGAGAGCCGACGCAGCTCGGGATTGAAGCTGGGGGGTGAAAAGCCGGCGGTGGCGGCCATATTGTTGAAGCTGCGCTGGGGCTGGAGATTGGGGCGGGTACGGCCGTAGGGCGAGTTGCTGGCCGAGAGAGCGTCGCGCGGCCTCTGGAGGCCGTGGCGCGAGGGACCCGCTTGCGACTCGTACATGTTGTCGGCTTCGAGCGAGAGTCGTTGGGACTGCAATGAAGTGGGTTGCTGCATGTGGTCTGGGGCTGGGCCCGGATGGAGCACAGAAGGCGGCGCAGCGCCGTCGGCGAGAGGTGCCGACGACGACGCGTGCACGTTGGCGAGGACGGATGCGTTGGGAGCCGTTAGGAGCGCATCGTCGGAGGAGGAGGCGAACGAGGCGTCTGGGCGAGGCGCGGCCCAGTCCAAGGTGTTCCTGTAGCCCGGCATGTGCAGATCGGCGGTGCGCGGTTGCGAATCGAGCCTGTCGTCGCTGTACTGGGCGAGCTCGTCCTCGGGAATCGTGAAGGCGGATGACGCTGCCAGATCGGCCGAATCCACGCCGAGACCGGTGGACCAAAGGCCGTACTCGGTGGCCGGATCGAGGATCGGGGTGCCATCCTCGGCGAAGGTGAAGGCGGGCAGATCGGTGCCGTAGTCGGACGCCTCGAAGACGTTCAAACGCGTGTGGACGGACTGAAGACGAGGCAAAGTTTGACAAGCTTGGATGAGTACATCAGTCGCAACAAACGCAGCGTCTGCGCTGGGAGTTGGGAGTTGGGAGAGGTGCCACTTACGTATTCGTATTCTGGCGCCTCGTCGAGGAGAGACGCGGGAAGCACGGGGAACGAGAGGGGCTCGGAGGAGAGATCGAGCGCAGAGGCGGAACCGAACATGGGAGCAAAGCTTGCTGGGGCGAGATCGGTGCCGAAAGCGGTGGTGGCGAAGGAGGGGCCTTCTGGTGGGCAGGATGCCGAGACGTCGGCGAGCGTCGAAGGTGCATACGCGCTGATGACCGAGTCGAAGGCTCGGGAGGTAGGGTTTGATGTATTTGTGAGGGCCGAGTAGAGAGTGTTTGGATCTGAACTGGACGAGGAGGGAGCCATGTGGGATGCGGACTCGACGGAGGAGGCTGGGAGCGAGGTCATGATTGTTGGTGCTGGAGTGGTAGCAGCAGCCAAGGCGAGCGTGGAAGAGGAGGAAGAGGGGTGGTTTATGGGCGATGCGGAGAAGGGGGTGTTTGCGAGGCTGATTGTGGTGGGAGCCGGGGTGGAAGAGGCGAGCGCACGAGAGGGGTCGGCATACTGATAGCGTGATGGATCGTTTGACATGCCGGGCTGGTCGAAATGGTTGCGCGAGCTGGTAAGCACCGAGGTCATGGCAGCAGGCTGTGATCCAATGCAGCCGTGCGGGCAGCGAACGCGATCGAGTTTCGAGTCAAAGAGACGACAAGCTGGTCGTTTGCAGTGTGATAGATGCAGCAGCAGCAGCAGCGGCGGCGGCCGGAGGTTCCTGGCGTGAAAGTGAGATCCGAGAGGGCGGCACGAGGGTGGCACACGGGCGTGATGAGGCTTGGATGTGCTATCGGCGTGTTCCAGTCAAGGCGAATGTGATGGACACAAGGAGGAGCACAGCTGGCCACGCGGAACGAACGTGACAGGCGTGGCAGGCGTGACGTGCGTGACTTTAAAAGGGGTTCAAGCGTGTGATCCAAAGCGGTCGGTGGCAGGCGGATGCGATATGATGACTGAGCGAGTTGTGCGACGATGTGTTTGTCGAGGATAGGCGCGTGTTGGCAGCAGCGACGTGGATCCGGTCGAGAAGGATGGTGTCGGCAGGTGAGAAAGGGTTGGCCGTGGACGCTGCTGGAGGCGTGCGTCTGTGGGTAGGCGCGGGCGGCGACAGGCTGGGCGTACCAGGTTTACGGGAGGCGGCGCTCGGGATCTGCAAGATGCAGGAGCTCGGAGGCACGCGCGACGATGGACGAGCAGCTCGCGACCGACCCAAGGCGACGCTGGTCCGGAAGCAGCGCGCGAGTAGAAGCAGCGGTCACAGCGCTGAATAGAACAGAGCGCCAAGCGAGATGGTCCTGCGAAAAGGAGGGGGAAGAGGAGGAGGAGGAGGAGGAGAGCGAGAGTGCGAGTGCGAGTGCGAGTGCGAGTGAGCCGAGAGCGTTGCAGCCATGCTTTGGAAAGCCAACGAGGCTCTCGAGCAGAGTTGGCAGGTCGGCTAGTCCGAGCCGTGGCGGAGGCGGAGGCGGAGGTGCATGCAGCGGTTGGTGAGCCAGAGGGCAGTACACTGACAGTAGGCTCAGGCCCGAGCGGAGGGGCCACGGCACCAGCGAAGCTTCAACTCGCAAAAGCCAGTACAAGGCGCTTGCAGAGAGGCTGCATGCGAGCTCGCCCAAACCGACCGAGCCCAGCGCGTCGAGCAATCAGTCAGTCGGTCGAGCCGTGCGTCCGAGGCAACCACCCGACGCACCGACGCACCGACGCACCGACGCAGCTCAGACGAGGAAAAATAAATAAATAAATAATCGAAATTGAGCTCGAACCGCTTGTGTGCGTGTGTGCCCACAGGCACACAACCGCCGAGCCGTCCTTTTTTGTTCTTTTTCGGCGTGGCCGAGACAGAGGAGAGGGGGGAAGAGAGAGGCCAAACTTTACGTGTTCCCACCGTTTGGTGCAGCGGCTGCAGCCGTCGTCAAGACACACACGCCCCCTTGTCCCCAGCCCAACTTAACCTCACTCGCCCAGACAACCCTCTCCCCCTTTTCCCCCGCGAGGCCAATCGGCAAGTCAGAGCTAGAGCCAGAAGCTTAAATCCAGAGCCCAGACTGTGATCATAAGTGGTGAGCACTCAAGTGGGCGCAGGCGCTTTTCGTGATCGTGGAGCTGACAAGACACAATCGTGAGGAGGACGCAGACGGCGAGTGTAACGTGGGTGGGTAGGGTGTGCAGGGTGCAGATCGGTGGGTCCGCATCACGCCTCCAGCCCTGATGCGCCAGAGGCAGCTTTAGCTGCACCTCCCTCGGTCTGCGGGATTTCATTTGCAGCTGCCCATCCGCCCGCACCCAACCTCCCAAGCCCAACTCGGCCCTTCATCGCGCTGAGGCGACCCAAGCCCCCATCACTTCATCCGCCGCAACAGGCTCGACCCTCAACAACCCGCGAAGCTCAGATCTGGCGTCGAGTGGGTCAGGTGTCGCGTTCCTGTTCCACGTTGGTGGGGTACCGATCGCCAGGCACACACAATCAAGCGCTGCTCTGGGTTTTTCCGATTGTCTCCAGCTTACGGACAAAGGTAAGCGAGACGTCAAGCCTTCCTTGACGCCATCCCAAAGCCTCACAGCTCCAGCCTCGGCAGGTGCGAAGAAAATCCGAAAAAAGAAAAAGAAAAAAATATCGGATGCGGATTTTAGACGCGTCTCACCTCGGCCCCTGCCGTAGAACCCAACGCACCTGAAACCACCCCCGGCTACCCAGACCGGAGTCTCAACTGACCTCGATCCCATCGTCCAAAACCGGATCCAACGCTTTCTGCCCCTAAGCCAGCCCGACCTCTCACCACCTTTCGGCAAACGTGAATGACATGAATCCTCTCGACAGAAGAGAGTACAACGCATCCACACGACGGGGCGCATGAATGCAAGCTCGTCGCTGTGGGTGAGTCTGAGTGTGTGTGTAACTGGAACTGGGACCGCCACGCCGCTAGCGCATGAGCATGCGCAGCAGCGACGACAGCACCTTGAAGCTCAGCGGCTTGACAATGTATCCGTCCGCCCCCGTCTGGAACGCCTGCCGCTTGTCTTGGTCTGTCGACCGCCCTGTGAGCGCAAAGATCTTGCTACGATACCGCGCCGGCGCCTTGGCCACGCCCCCGCTCGCGCCCGCTCCGCCACGTCCCAGCCTCGATTCCTGGCTTCCGCTTCCATGCGCCCGGTACCGTTCCAGCTCGATCTTTCGGATCGCCGCAATCGCAGAGATGCCGTCCAGCACCGGCATCGACAGATCCATCAGCACCACATCAAAGTGGTTCGGTGGATATCGCGCAAACTGCGCGATTCCCTCTTCGCCGTTGGTCGCTTCCACAAAGTCCACGTCCAGCTTGGCCAAGAACGCCGCGATCACCTTGCGGTTGATCGCATTGTCCTCCACCGACAGGATCTGCATCCGCTTCCGCCCCGCGCCGCTCCCGCTAACGCCTCCACCCGCTCCCAGCAGACTCGCGCCGGCCCGGTTGTGATTCGAGACCAGCGCACTCTTGAGCACCGCCCCGTCACCTCCTTCCAGCGAAATCGTCGAGCCCGGCGTATTGGGCGTCTGCGGCGTCGACGGCGTCGGCACTCGCTCAAAGTACGACTCGCCGTCTCCATCCCGATACGAAGGCGAGTTGCCCGCCAAAGGCGACATCAGCACGTGCTTGTGCAGTCGCGGCTCGTGGTACGTGATGCTCCGTGCCGGCAGCAGCGGCCGGCTCGGCCGTAACGCCTTGGTCGACGAGGCCGACGCATGCTCGTTGCCAGCATCCATCCTCGCCTCCGTCGAATGACGACGGATAAGCGAGCTCGACGCGCTCCCTGGCGGCTCGGGCGAGATGTGATACGACCTCGTACGTTCGACGCCAGGCTCCAGCAACGGTCGTCGTGGCGCCTCTGCCTCGTACTTGACCGAGCGCGTCTGCACCGCCTCGGACTTTTCGGCTTGCTCGTGCTGGGCAGCAGCCATCGGTGCCCATGCCTCGTTCTCCGCCCGAGGTGTGATCGACGTGTTGGACTCAAACGAGCCCAGCTCGTGCCCAGGATGATTGTGAATGTCTGGTCGACTGTAGCGGGGTGCAAAGTAGCTGTCGCTCTGCTCCATCTGCTGCGTCTTGTGAGCCGTCTTTGCTTCGCTGGGCGACGGTAGCGGTGTGCTCGGCTTGGTCTCCTCAGAGCAAGGAGGATCGCCCGACCGTTTTCGCTCCAGGCATTGAAGACAGAAGTCGACTACGCCCTCCAGCTTGGCCGGGCCTGCGGGCTTGAACAAGATGCGCGCCACTCCGCCAGCCTCGTGGTAGGCCTCGCACGCCATCGCGATATCCGAACCACCCCGGCTGGCCGTGAGGAACACCACGGCAGGCAGATCGCCCGCTCGTGTCGTCTTGATCCGCTCAAGCAGGCCCATGTCGTCGTTGACGACAAGCACGTCGCTGTGACTGATCTGGCCGTCCTTGCTGTCATGCTCCGACATTCGGAACTCCCACCAGTTCAGGAAGTAGCCCTCGAGTGCCAACCGCAGGTCTTGATCGCCGCGCGACTCGTCGAAGCCCAGCAGCGATACGCTGTATTTACGATGCACGTTCACCGCCGGCTTGTACGTCGGTCCCTCGACATCGTCGTCGTTGTCGCAAAGCTCCAGCTCGCACGTCACCCGGATCTCGGTGCCTTCGCCTTCCGTGCTCCAAACGTCGATCTTGCCGTTCATCGAAGGCGACTGCACGATGCTGTTGACGATCGAGAGTCCGAGGCCAGTACCCGTCCCGTGCGGATTCTCTTGCGTGAACGGATGGAAGAGCTGCTCCTCCAGGAACGCTCGCGAGATGCCGCGACCCGTGTCGGTCACCGAAAGCTCGACCATGATGTGCGTGCTCGAGCTCTGCACTTCGCGCAGCGAGACGTGGACAAATCCGGACGAAGTGAACTTGAGCGAATTGCCGATCAGGTTCATCAGAACACGACGAATGCCGCCCGTGTCGCACTTGACGAGCCAGCCATCCTCTCGCAGAGCGATATCGATCACTGTCTCCACTCTGTTCTCCTTGACGACGTGCGCCCGCGCCTGGGCAATCGTGGTCGCGCTTCCGCTGTCGCTTGGCGGTGCATAGACGCTGCCAATGCCCGAAGCAAAGCTCTCCACCTGCCGCGCCATCTGGCCGATCCAGCTGCTCTCGCAGACCTCCTGGATGAGCTTGACCATGTCGCACTTGGACTTGGTCTGCACCGAACGCGATGCCTGTCGCGTGTTGCCGCTGAGCTTGGTGAAGTCGAGCACGTGGTTGACTAGCTCGAGCAGGCTCTTTCCGCATGCTTCGACCGTCTCGAGGTACGAGCCCTGCGTCGAATTCATCTTGGTCTCGGCCAGCAGTTCGGCGGCAGCCAAGATGCCATGCAGCGGTGTGCGCAATTCGTGGGAGATGTTCGAGATGAAGTTGCTCTTGGCCTTGTCGGCAAGCATGATGTCCTTTTTCAGGATCGCGCTGAGCACGATCATGCCGAGCGATCGCAGGTACTGCATGCCACTCGACTGGAGCTCCTCGAGCGCGATCGATCGCTCCGAGTTCGTCATGTAGGTGCACAGCAGCGCAAATGGCTGCTTGTTGAGTCCGAAGATCGGAACCAGCAGCAGTCCGGTCACGCCGTGTGGCAGCAGCGATCGAAAGGGCGGTGGCGCGTACGAGTAGAACTTGCCAGTGCGATGCACGCGCAGGAACTCGGCCATTTGCACGTGATGGCTGAGCGGCACAAACTCGCTCCGATCGGGGGGTGGGGCGGCCTCGCATGAGCCCAGCACGTTCATCGGGGGAACGCGCTTCGCTCTGGCACTCTGCTCGCCAACGGGTGAGCTGAAGGGGCTCTTGAACGTCTCGACACCTGTGGTGCCGTCGAAGTGGCGTTCGCGGGCAGCCTTCTTGCCAGAGATCGTCGCAGAGGGACCCAAACTCTCTCCAATGTTGCCCGAGCCCGCCATGTTCGACCCGGACCCGGCTACGTCGTCACCGTTGCCACCCGAGGCGGCGGGTGCCTGATCTTGAGATTCGAGCGGATTGGCGAAGTAGATCTTGCTGCTGGTGCCAGCGCCCAGGTCGCTGGGGACAAAGTCATTGTCGTACGAGTCGATGAGCTCAAAGTGCGACAGATCGAAGATGACGGCGCCCGACGCCTGGAGAGCCTCGCGCATGGTCTTTGCGGCCAGATGGAAGATCTTGTGTGTGCCCACGGTGCCCTGAGGTGTAGCGAGTGCATCGGACTCACTCTCTTCAGAGTCCATTTCCAGGCACTCCTTCGCGAAGATCTCGACGGACCGTTGGATGCGGTCCCGCATCCCGAACTGGATCTTGTCTCGCAGCAGCTCCATCTCGCGCATGACCACGCGAGCGAACTCTTTGAGCGTATGACGTTGGCGCGGGCCGAACTCGGTGCGCGGTTTGTCGTCGATCAAGCAGAGAGAGCCGATATTGAAGCCGTCCGAAGTGCGCAGAGGACAACCGGCGTAGAAGCGGATGTCGGGTGCTCCCTTGACGAGCGGACTGCCAGAGAAGCGCCAGTCTTTGGCAGCATCGAAGACGACGATGGGCTCGTCACTGTCTTGCAAGATGGCATGCGAGCAGAATGAGCAGTTGCGCGAGCCGGCCAGGTTTTGCAACGACGCAACGGTGATGTCGCCTCCGCCTCCCATCTGGGTCTGGAACACTTGCTCGTTCTCGCCCATCAAGGTGATGAGCACCAATTTGGAGTTGAAAACAAGCTTGACTAGATGGGCGATCCTTTCAAAGTTGGGGTTGCCGGCGATCTTGGGCGGGCCGTAGCGAGAAAGCGCGTGGAGCCGGTCGTCTTCTCCAGGGGGCAAGATGGCCGGAAGATAACCATTGTCGCGGTAGAAAAGCTCGGCACGCCTGCCCGCGGCCAAGTACGACTGGATGCGCTGAGATGTCGTGCTGGTCATGACGGGCCTCGGCCTTGCCGCGGCATTGGCTGCAAGCGACACGTCTGCTTCGCTAGCGTCATGGAGCATTTGGTCCGCGCCGACCGCGTCCTCTGGGTCCTTGGCGGCGAAGGCGGGAGAGCTGGTGACAGTGCCACGAAGATCGATGCGCGTTTCGCCGCTTTGCCTCCCGCCGACGAAATGAGCCACGTTGACCGTCGGACCCGTGTTCGTCGAGGCAGAAGCCGAGGCAGACGATGCCGAGGCTCCGACTGCGGAGAGATGCGACAAGGACTGGACGCCTTCGCGAGGACCTCCGACGGCCGAGATGGAAGGTCGCGGGGAGCTTCCAGGAAAGCTGGCACTATGGGAAACCAGACATCCTCTCGGGTTGCGACCGCCGTCGATGCGGGTTCGCTCGATCTCCGCCCGCTCGGACCTCTCCATGCTCGTGCGACGCGCCGCACGGCGCAGGCCCGCCACAGTAACATTTTCGACAGTCAGCTCGTTGCTATTCGTCGCTTTTGACTCTCCGGTACCTGCTGTCGAGGCTTGACGGGACATCGCCTCGGCGAAGCTAGAGAAGCCCTCGGGTGCCGACTGCCATACGAGTGGCTGGGCATAAGGGCTTTGCGTCGACTGGATTGGCGTTGGACCAGGGCGATTTAGCGCTCCTTGCTCGGTGTCAGCCTTGCCATCGGTAAAGCGTGATTCGCCCGACGAGGGGTCTTCAGCGATGGCGGAAGTCGCATTCGCAGGGTCCTGGGCGAGCTTTGACTTGGCGCGCACGGACGCAGGAGTCTCTGCCGAAGGTGTGGATAGCGGCGAGAGGCCTTGTTTGGCAGCCCGGGGAGTACTGGCTAGCTGTACGGGTGTGGAGGTCTGGAGGGGGTCTGGGACCGCCCTCGTCGGAGTCCTGACCACGGGTTTGTTGGGGTCATCGGTCAAGATCGTACTGAGCGACGGAGCTGCAGCCTCATCAGCGTGAAGTGCCGAATCTGACATCTGGCGGAGGTTGTTTGGCGGCGTCGAAGGGCGTAGGGATGACGAAGCAAGCTCGACTTGATCTGCTTGGCATGGAAGATCCGAGCGTGCGCCCCTAGAGAGCAGGAATTCGGGTGCAGTCTTGGCACGCTGGGGCGAGTGTGCCTCGTCGCGCCTATCGCTGCTGGGTTCCGCGTCACCCTGTCCATGTGCGCCGATGGAGGTGCCCGAGACCTGAGATACGCGCGTGACGGCGGACATGCTGGCCGAAGGCTCCCTAAGAGCAGCAAGAATGTTGACATCGATGCTGTTTCGGCCCATGGCTGCGTCAAGCGCCAGTCCAGGACGGTCGGATGCTCGAACGTCCTTGGCTGTTGGCTTGGAGCTCGGGCTATCCTCCAGGCTATGCGAGCGGGTGAGGGTCTTGCTTTCGGCCAGGCTTGCTGCCGGTGCGGCACTGCTGTGGCGTACCGGGAAAGAGGCAGCAGAGCCAGAATCTCCGGGCTCTGTGCGTGCATCGAGGCTGCCATGGGCGCTTAGTGGAAGGCTGTGAGGCTCGAAGGCAGGTGCCATGGCCATGAAGGAGGCAGTATCTGTCTGCTCCACGTTGGACATGGAATATTCGAGCGATGGCCTGCGAATGCTTGTCGTTGGGGCAGTGGGCGTCTTTTCGTTATGAGCGGGGCTGTGGGTGGTATTGATGCGGACCCTGGCACCGGGAATGACTATCGAGCGACCTGGAGGCTGCGGAATAAGCCCGGGATTCCAACGACCACGGGCGTAAGCATAGACGAAGTTGGCCCAGTCGTACGTCCCAGGTTCGACGTCCGGCCAGGCCTCGACGTCCTCGGAGTCTGATGCATCCTTGCCGAAGGGCAGGGCCGAGACGCGCGTTGCCTCACCGTTGACGTGTGCAGATGCGAGAGGCGAGCGCGAGGACTCGTCTTGTTGGAAGGGATGAGAGAATTCGGGAGGCTGTCGGTTTGCCTGCGGTGAGGGGCTTGGATGTGATATTGTGTCGATGTCTGTGTCGGAAGCGACGGCGCCTTTCGGCGGTAGCGACGGGAGGTAGCTGAGCGTGCCTGGGGCTGCGACGCCGGGCTGGGAACGCAGCTTATTCCATGCAGGGTGGTCTGCGAGGCTAAGACCGAGTGGATTCTCTCGATAGCCGTCGTCGATCTCGCCCTCGCCGCTGGCGGCGCTTGCAGCGCTTTCGGATCGGTGCTCAAAGGCTGGTGAAGAAGCGTAAGCGAGGGCATCTTCGGATGGACGGATGGATGCTGGTGGTGCCAGTGCGTCGTCGGCGCCGTGGTCAGAGGAATTGGAGGAGGAATACATCTCGCCGCGGAAGCCGTGCGTGAAGCTGCGCGAAGCCGAGGCGGAGGAGGCGGCGCCAACGGCTCGCCAAGCGCCACGGCGCACGGCGCCCGAGGAGGACATGGAGGAGCGCGGTGAGGAGAGGGCGCTCTTGATCTGCACCTTGGTGGCAAGGAGAGCGTCATTGGAGCCGACGCTGCTCGCGTCGTCCAAATCCGAGGGCGGCACCCTCATCCTAGGCGGCATGACTGGAGGGGATGTGGAAGAAGACGGAGTGGCGGTGATGTGACCGGCAAGCGCTGAGTCTGCGGAAGAGGTATGCGCTGATTGTGACGAGGAAGAGCCGGAGGAGATAAGCAGAGCACCGTCGGCACCGAGGGGTGAGGGGGATGAGGGGTGCGCAGGTGGTATGGCGCTAGGATTTGCAGGGCTGGGTCGCATGGTGAACCGAACCGCTGAGGCCGCGGAGGCCGAGGACTGGACAGCTCTCAGAGGCGGGGCGATGCGCAGCGCTCGGAAAGAGGAGCAAGAATGCAATCACGATGCCGTTGTGGGCGAAGATGAAGACGGATGCCGTGCTGTGGTGGGTGGGCCAGTCAGGGGCAGAGGCAGTCGATGCACTTGTTAAAGCCACGAAGCCATTGAAGCGGGCTTGTTGTTCAGTGTGTCGAGTGCAATGAAGGGGATGGCGGCCAGGATGCAGGACGAGCGAGATGGGATGTAGACTCTGTCGATGCAATGTCGCTCGTTTGTGCAGGGTGCGTGGATCGAGCTGGCCTGGAAGTCGGTCGAGGCTCTGCGTGTGTACGAGCGCTGCGATGTCCTGGGAGGCCCGAGTGTATATCTGCGGAATTGGAAGATGAAAGCGTGCTGGAGATGGCGAGTGCAAAGGCGATACAATCCAGCTAGAATGGTATGCTGTACAGCCAGGACGGGCGGCTGGACAAGTGGGGATGGCGGTGTGTGGTGAGTCGAAGCGGTCGAAAGTGAGTTGAGCTTGCTGAAGACGGCGGTGCGGCCAGGATGGTGGGTTGCGCTCGTAGAAGAGGCGTAGCCACAGTGTGACGGGACCGAGGAGATGTGTCGAGCGAGTAGACGACGAAAAGCCCGAGCAAGGCGTTGGATGTCGAGATGAATGGAGAAGCGCGGGTGTGGGCTCCGACGACGAGCGAGAAGCGCAGCAATCCGCAGCAGTCGACAGCAGGGCGCGGGATGGATGGTCGAGAAGTGCGAAGTCAGCGCCGTAGAGGAAGTGGCGTGGCGATGGTGACCGATGCGAGGAGTGCGCTGGTGAGTGAGAGCAGTGGATTGTGGGAATGCGAGTGCGAGTAGGCCGAGTGGGTTGAGCGGTGCATAGCAGGCGTAGCAGCGCAGCGCAGAGCTCGGTGGAAGCCCAGAGCGCCCTTTTGCTGCTGCTGCGCAGCAGTCCCAAGTGTCGGAGTCTGACTGCCATGCCTCGCGAAGCGCAGCTGGAGCTCACTTGCATCCCGCTCGTGCGCTGCATCGCTCGCTGTGCGTCTGCGCTGTGCGTCGGCGTCGACTCAAGTGGAGTATCGGCCGCGGCGGGCGCAGGGATCGGACCCGGGAGCGTCGATCTTTGGTTGGCTGCGTCGACTTTGCATCCGACCGGCCGTGGGCCTCCACGACGCGTCGCTCCAGCTGCCGCTGTTCATCGTCATGTGCAGCGCGGACCGAAATAAGTCTACGTCGACGCGCCGAGCTGAGGTCTCTTTTTTGGGGGCACAAGCTTGGCGTCGCTCTGATTCCGAGAGGTGCGTGCTTCACCGTGTACTGTTGGTCATCCTCGTCCCCAAACCCTTCATGAACACATGCTCAGGACGATGGGAGTGCGGGCGTCGGCGTGGCCGACATTCAGGAAATGCAATGAATGCCAAGTGGGGCCAAATCTCGTCTCTCGGCAAAATTGGACTGCAAATGAAGCAAGAGGAGTCCGGGCGAGCCTGGCATGCACCGTCGCTGACCCTGCAGCAGGCAGGCCACCGCAGTCTGCAGCTGCAGCGCAGGCAAGCTATTTTTGATTCGAGCAGCGTTGATCTCATGTAATACGCGCCGTAAGTTACTGTTTGCACTTGCTGATCTTCGTGGCTCGCATGTGACTCCAACGTCTAGCTTCAGCTTCAAGCTCGGCACCGCTCGGACGGCACATGCGCAGCTCGGAGATCAATAGGGACGCTGGAAGTTGAGGTGAGCTGCCGCTTTCTTTGATGACATCGACATTGAGCAAGTGCTCGCGGCGGGACCTCCCGGAGACATGAGTCCGCTGTTATGCGTGCTTCTCCGCTATGAGGCGTGATGATGATGACCCGTGATGGACGTCGGCGTTTCGACTCGAGATGCGGTCGAGAGGGCCGAGGCCATCTCATTTGCGGAGATACTGGAGTCATGGCGCGCCACAGGAGCCCAGAGCGCATCGGAGAACCAAATGCCAGCCGCGCGCATTCTCCACGCCGCAATCACTCTGTCATGTCCGGACCAAAGCCATCGTGCTCGTCGTCAGGCGAAGGACTCGTTGGAAAAAGCAACTGTCGACCGTCGGACCCAGCACCAAGAAAGTTGGAGCAGAGTGTGTCACAGTCGAACCCTGATGGGCTCCACGACCGGCAACGCTTTGCGCGAAGCGACCCTGAGCTTGTTCGCTGCGGCCGATTGCACTTCCATACCACCTTCTCGCCAGCCCAGTCTATCGTACTGTCGCTGAAGCCAATGCCAAAGCCAACACTTTGATAAAGAGCAAGAGCAAGAGTCAGAGCCAATCTTCGCATGTACGCATCGGAGATATGCGAGCCAAGCCGGGATTACGATGTTAGACCTCCCCGTTTATTTTCCAAACCTTTTTCCAACTCGACGCACTTTGGCAAACACTTCGAGACGAGGCTGCGCAGGAGACATCGTGACGTCACACTCGGTGGGCTGCATGTCGTCGCACAGCTGTCGAGTGCAGCGCCTTCTCCTGCCTCCACACCAGGCACGCTCAACGTCTCTTGCGCCAGCCACGACCAAGGCGCCGACCAAGCGTGACAGCGCTTGGGCGAACGCACTAAGCGTGATCTATTGCCCTTCTTGACCGGGCCGGACCACCTTGCGAAAGTGGACTCTCATGACTTTCAATGCCGCTGATCAAACACTCAGTCGGACCCATGATTGGCCTGGTGAGGCCTGGTCAGGTGATCGTGGCAGCTAGATAATATGGCCGTGGCTGATGCATTCGTCGAGGAACCCAGCACCTTTCTGTGGAGAGGCCATGCTGAAGACGAGGCCAATCAAGCTGAGACAAAGGCCAGGCCACGCAGGGAAGCCACGTCCCTGTGACCGGACAGCACTGCCGAGGACGGGATGGGCGGACTGCCTTTCGAGAGGGGGCCAACCCTAAATGCTGTGAGAAGGCTCGATGACGACGTGCCTCTCTGGAGCAGCACGAGGCACCGTGAAGACGGTGCCGGCAAGCTGTGGCCGTGGAGGCGGGTTGCGGCAGTCCAAATCCTCCGAGCGGAGGTTCGGGTCTCATCCGAAGGCCTCGGGCCGCTGCCACGCGCATCTTTACCACTAGGCGGCGCTCGCTTGACGGCTGGCTGCTCGTAGGCGTAGCAAAGAGACGGTGCTTGCATGCTGGCGCATCGGGGAATGTGGCTTGTCCCTTTTAAGATCCAGAAGATCGAACTTAACACTTTCGACGCTCGAAACATCGCGGTCGACTCTCGGCTGTTTGTACAGTATGCATGTGGCGTCACGATCCTCGTTCCGCGCGACTGAACCCTGAACTGCAGCTCTCGCTCCGCCCAACGATTCCAGATGCGCGCTTCGCTTTCACTCATTTTTTGCCGATGCCCTTGCCGCTGCCGATGTTGCCGCTGTCGAATCGCCCGCGGATTTGCAACTCCGGCTTCCAGCCCTTTGCGCAGTCTCCGTCACCCGTGTGCTGCGCACGCCCACATGCCTGCAGGCCGCACTCTCACGCGCACCAACACGACGAGCCCGACCCTCAACACCTCGCTTCCTCTTGCTACTTTTTTCTTTCCCGTCATCTCCCCATCTCGTCGACGCTCTAGGCTCAGCTGAATCGCAGCGAGCACTTCAGGCTCCGTTCAGCCGACAGATCTACCTCAACACCAGCAGGCTTCATCGAGCGCATTTGTAGCAACGCCGCTTTGACACCTCGTCAACCACTTAGGCTCCCCAACGCTACCCGTCGCCCGTCGCTGTCCGGCCCAGGAGATGCAGACGTAGCTTTGCGACGCTCGAGTCGATCCTTTCGTCTTCGACGCTGCTCCTGCCCTGCCTCGTTCGCGCACATCCTTCAGCGCAGCACGCTTCCGTGCCCCGTCGGAGCCGCGTGATCACACATGGAGCGCTCCTGGTCCACCGACTCGGTGGCTTCCATACCCGAAAAGTCGCTGCCTGACCCCAGCCGGCTGCGCAAGGCTGCTCGCAGACTCTCCAACCAGGCGTCCGTCGACGGCGTAAGGGAGTGGCGCAAGACCAAGCCTCACGCGTCCATTTCGGCTGCTCCTTCGAACGGCCAGAACCACGCAACCCACAACCACCTCAGCACCGGCCAGACGTCGTACGCCTCGAGCAATGGTCAGCATGCCAAAGCCGGCCCTTCGTCACGCAGGCTAAGCTCCAGCGCCGCGGCCTCTTCGACGACTCAAACTCTGCATACCGCCGCAGGTATCCGAAGGCGCAACATCCTCGACTCGGCCGCTACCTCTTCCAAGTCTAAGCACGCACCTTTCGACTCGAGATCGAAGCGTCACTCCACGGCTGCCAGCTCTCCGACGTCGTCTCCACAGCCTCCCTCGTCTCCGGGCTCCTTCCTTGCAGTGTGGCCGACCACTTCCGAGGACTTTTCCGGCTCCTCCACAGATCGGCCAACCCGACGCCGTCGCTCCGCCACAGTCGAATCCAGAGAGGCTTACTCAGCTGATCCATCGGCAGATGGCGCCGGAGGTTATGCATCCAGCTCGGACGAACACTCTTCCAGCTCCGAGTATGAGCCCTTCGACTGGGATGTGGGGCGAAAGCGTAGAAGCTCAGACCGTCCCCGCTCCGTCGCCTCTGACCACTTCCTCTACAAGGCCCTCGCAGGCGCACCAGCCACCAGCGCCCATCAAGCCGGCGCCAAGCGTGTCGCCGCGTCCACGTCACCTCCACCTTTCGGCGCTCTCGGCTCAGTCGCCGACTCGCGTCTCTCTTCTCGATCTTCCAGACCCGCCGCACCAGGTCACAGGTCACCAAAGAAGCTTTCGCAGCAGCTTCACTCTGATGCTTCCTCACAGGCACATGACAATGCCCGCTCGGCGTCGCGGCCCAGCCGACAGTCCATCCTCAGCCGTGCCATCGGCGCAGCCACCTACCTGAGCTCCTCCGGCAAAGCAGAGGCTACTCCTCCCTCGAGCTCCGTCTCTCCTTCGCAACCTCACAAAAAGCCCAAGAGAGGAGGCTCGGGAACATCCGCAGTGCCAGCAACAGCCGCCAACACGGTCGGTCCAGCGAGGAATACAGCAGGCGGCGAGCTGTCCGTCAAGCCACGCGTGGATGGCGGCCGCTCCTCCTCGCCCTCCAACGCAGCCGGCACAGCTCACCAAGCCTCATCCGAGCCGCACGGCAGCAGCTCCCTATCCCACTGGCGACGTCTCCGCGTCAATCCCTCCATCGAGGCTCTGCTCATGAGCCTCGCTTCCTGCGCCGCCTACTATGCTCTCAAGACGCACGACAAACCTGAGACCCGAAGCCATGCCTCGGAGGTCGGCTTCGTCACCATCGTCAGTGCGCTGTACTTCTTCTTGCGCAACCCGGACGAGCAGGCCGCCATCTGGGCGACCGACCATCGCAATTACCGTTCCTGCCCTGAAGACGGTGCTATGAATGCGCTGCTCTTACCTCCGCTGCTCGCATGCGCCGCGCTCTTCTCTGCATTCCAGGATCAGGCTACCGGCCGCAGCAGTGCGCGCGCATCAGGAGAAGCATTGCCCAATCCACCCTGGCTCATCGAAGGACCGCCGGTGATTCTCAGTCACGACCGCAAGCTTGGTGGCGGCATGACCACGCTCGTCGTCTCCCGCTACTCGCTCGTCAGCACCATGTGTCTCACCTCGACCGTGCTCCTCTGCCATCTGCTTGCGACCAAGTGGATTCGCCGCCCGCACCAGTTCCCCAAGAGCAACTGGACCAAGCTGCGAAGCTTCACCGCCTTTGCGACGGTGATTGCCGTCGCGCTCGAAGTGGTCAAGGATGTCGCTGCCTACTATGGCTTCCCGCTGTGGTCCAATCTGGCGCGCTGGGAAGTGGTGACTGCGGCACTCTTCTTTCAGGCAAACTTGTACACCATCTCGCGCCTTGCGCGCAAGAGCTTCACGCTCGGCGAGCTGGGCATCGTCGCCTCCACTGGCGTCACACTCACGATGGAGACGCTGCATCTGTTCGAGGCCAAGCTGCTGCCTGTCACCACGCCCTACGTCAAGACGTTCCGACGCCCTACGCCGCTGCTCATCTTCCAGCTCGCGCTGATCGTCGGCACCTTCATGGTCGGTTTCCTGCTCTCGCCGCTGCTGTACCTGTCGCGCAATCTCGCGCAGAAGCCAACGCATCGGCTGCGGTGGCCCGACAAGCGCGATCTGCACCGCCGCCTGCTCGCCGCCTTCTTCTACCTATTCGCCGCCATCTATGTGGTCGGCGTGCTGGGCATGTGGGTGCGCTGGCTCCTCGTCAAGCGCGATCCCTGGTTCTGGGCCTTGTCGTTCATGCTCAAGGGTGCCCGGCCTTGGTCGCGCCCCGTGCTCGTCGCATATTGGGTGCTGCTCATCTCGATTTCGATCTCGTGCTGGCAAGCCGTGGTCGCTAACGCAAAGCGCTTCAGGGGCCTCGCCAACTCGTATCAGCGACCCATGCTCGGATCCAAGCCGCAGGCCGGCGTTGCCGCTAATAGCAATCAGGCATCCCAGCTGTTCCTGCAGCAGCAGCAACAGCAGCAACAGCAGCAACAGCAAGGCCAGCCGCAGACGAGCCAAGCTGCGCCACCCAGTGTGGTGCTCTCCGTGGCGCCAAGCTCAGACGCACCCGGAGGAGTGGAGGTGACCACTGAAGGCGTCGTTGCCGCAACCGGGTCCGACGCGAATGCCGGTGCAAACCAGCGCGCAGGTTCGCCGAATGTCGGCGCGATCAGCGGTGTCGCAAATGGGACGGGTCCCGAGGGCGCAGCCAAGCGGGGCGTCGGTGTCAACCTGAAGCTGTCGACTCTGGGCGGCAGTGCCTCGCTGCTGGCCAAGGAGCACAACACGGCGGCGATCAAGAAGGCGTCGTACCTTTCGCTCAATGCGCGGCGCAAGTTCTTCCACGCGCTCGCCGTGCTGCTCTTCCTTCCAGGCATTGCGCTCGATCCTGCGTTCACCCATCTGGGCTTCTCGCTGGCGTTTTCGATCTTCATCTTTGCCGAGTACGTGCGCTACTATGCGCTGTATCCGTTCGGTGCGGCGCTGCACGTCTTCATGTCCGAGTTCCTGGACCACAAGGATTCGGGACCGGTCATCCTCTCGCACTTCTACCTGCTCACCGGATGTGCCGGCCCGCTGTGGCTCGAGGGCAACTCGCGCATCTTGCAGCAGACGGGCGTGCTGGTGCTCGGCGTCGGCGATGCGCTCGCCTCGGTCGTGGGCAGGCGCTATGGCAGGATCTACTGGCCCGGCGGTTCGAGCAAGACGGTCGAGGGAACGCTCGCGTTTGTCGCGAGCATCATGGCCTCAGCCTGGCTGCTGAGGCTCGTCGGTTGGTGCGAGAACTTCAGCTCGCTCAAGTACGGCACGGTCATTACGGCGCTCGGCCTGCTAGAGGGGGTGTCGGACCAGCACGACAATCTCGTCCTGCCCATCTTTGGATACATTGTAGCCTCGCTGGTTGGGCTTTGACGTGGAATGCGATTCGCGTTGGTCAGTGTGTTTGATGAACGGGGGCATTTCAGATTTCCGCTTCGTGTCGGAAAGGTTTTTTGGCTCGGCGAGGACGCGGAAGTTGACTAGTTGAGTCTGGATAAGCTCGGTGCGGGTTCCGCTTCATGACGGACTGGAGTGCGGAGAAGCGGGAGTCGATGCGGCACGAGCGGAAGGTCCGAAGTGCGGGAATGCTGTGCGCGAGATGTTACTGTGCGGCAACGTAGGAAGTGCGGAGAAGTACATATGCCTCTGCTATCCGCACAGCTGCTCGCTGTTATCGCCACCATCGATTCATCCAACGAGCTTGCATCATCTCGACCTTTCCAAGCCCCTCTGACACTGTAAGCTTACCATGGACTACATTCGCCAGTTTGCTGCGGGTCGGGCTAAGGCCGACGTCTCGCGCTCCGAGTCGCCCATCTCGGACATCGTCGAGGACCAAGACGCCGCCAAGATCGTCGTTGACCAGGCCATCAGTCAGGTCCTAGACGCCGCCAAGGCCGTCAAGGCTGCGCAGGAGAGCGTCGGCCACGACAGGACCGATCTCAGCCTCATGCGGATGAAGCAGGAAGCCCTTCGTGAGCTCCTCGACCCCGAAGCGGGCAGCCATGCTCAGGCCGGTCCGTCGGCTCAACCCCTCAAGTCGGCTGAGCTCACTCAGGTCGTCAGCTCCGACCGCAAGGGCGATCAGGGTGATGCAGGACACGTCGAGGACCTGCTCCGGGCCGTTGCTCAGGCCGAATTGCAGGCCGGAACACAGGCCGATAAGCTGCTCATTACGCAGATCGAGACTCAGGTCGACGCTCAGGTCAACGCTCAGAT
Source organism: Moesziomyces globuligerus (assembly GCA_030849465.1). Classification (NCBI taxonomy): domain Eukaryota; kingdom Fungi; phylum Basidiomycota; class Ustilaginomycetes; order Ustilaginales; family Ustilaginaceae; genus Moesziomyces; species Moesziomyces globuligerus. Next base: position 320,382 of record JARVLF010000021.1, on the reverse strand, counting down.
CGAGACTCAGGTCGAGGCTCAGATCGAGACTCAAGTGTCTGCTCAGCTGCCCAGCACCGCCGCCCAGACTGCTCCTTCACGATCCGCATCCGAGGAGCCTTTGAGCAAAGCCTCGGCTCAGCCCATCGAGCAGGTCGAGACCGCACCCGAAGCCCAATTCTTCCGCGACGCTGGTGATGGTCACGACTCCGACCCTACGCAGCCGGCTTTCCACGACACGTACGGCCCTCCGCAGCGCGACACGCAGATGGACGACGACGACGAGACGCCCGTCATCGCCGTCTCGATCCGCGACGCCAACGGATACAGCACCATCTTCCGGTGCAAGGTCACCAGTAAGCCTCAGACATCATCCCCTCGCGCAATCCCATCGATGTCAGACAGGAGCCTACTTACTGACGTATTGCATGACATGCGGTTTAGCCAAGCTCTCGAAGCTCTTCCGCGTCTTTGCAGTGCGATACCAGACGGAGCTGGACAAGCTCCGCTTCATTTCTCACGACGGTCGCCTGCTGCCCAAGAACAACTGCCTCACCCTCGAGAGTACGTCCACCAGGCTCGCAAGAGAAAAGATTGCAAGAAGAGCACAGGTGCTGACATGCGTCTCGACCATATAGGTGCGGGCATCGAAGACGGCGACGAAATCGAGTAAGTTCAGCCCCGCAATCATACCTCAAAGCGCGAAAAGGAAGCAGAGACTGATGATGTTATTGCATGTGCGGATACAGCGTGATGCTCGAGCAGCTAGGTGGGAGCATGTAGACCTCATGTCTGCGCAGGGCCGAAGGTCACGATCCGTCTGCTCAAGAACAAAGCCAAGGACCACGTGCGGAACCTGACCGGCTGGATTACTCGAGTTGTCGACATGTCGCCACGCTTGGCTCGATTTTACGGCGACCCGCGAGGGGCACAGTAGTCTGCGAATTTGGAGCTCGGACAGGGAAGGTGCCTAGAACTGGGCCGAGAGGAAGAGGCGCCAGTCGGCGGCGGGAGTACCAGGGATGCCAGGGGCGCCGGGTGCGGGAAGTCTGGCGGGGGGAAGTCTGGCGACGGGATCGCCCAGCGCCATTCTGGCTACGTGATCGTCCAGCTCCACCCTGGTTCTCACGACGCCATCCGGTCCAGGCTTTTCGGGAGTGCCAGGACCATGTTCCGGACCTGCACCCGCCAGGACACGCGGTGGATTGTCCAAATGGTCAGCTAAGCACACGGCCAACCTCTTCTTCCATGCTGATGTACGTACTTGTCGGGCTCGGATTCTTGCTTCGCTGCGCGAAGTTGCCAGCCGGACCAGGGCGGCGTGGCTCAGCATCGCGGTTGGGCGGCTCGTCGCGCCTGATATGATGCGCCTGCCCGTTCCAGTCGTCGTTATCGCCGTCTGTCTCGGCAAGGTTGTTCGTAGAGAGCGATTCCCGAATTCAGTCAAATACTCTTTCAGCTTGAGCGGTGGTGAGGGAGTGTGAGAAACTTACAGCCGCGTGAGACGTCGCGAAGTACGTGACCATGCTCCTGCCTGATCGGCTCGATCGCATCGTCGGGAAGTGTGACCGGAAGCACCGCAGCATTGACAATGGCAACGAGAGCGAGAAGTGCGCAGAGCCACGTATGACCTGCACGGCGGGTGATGGAACGCATGCCGGATGAGTCTCTTCGTACCTGTGCCTGGGTCGGAGGATGAGGTCGAGTCCAGCTCGAAGTTTGCCTGGCTTCAGCGTGCGGTTTGTGGGCCCGCATCTTTCCACCTCCGTCAGGTAGCGTCCATATATACGCTGCTCCCGGGCTGTCGATGCTATCCTCCCACATGTCTTGAGGTGCACGGTGATGAAGGCGACCAAGGGGGGAGGGGCGTTGGCAAGCTGGCCCATTGTGGCGCCGATGCGACCCGCTCATCCACCTAGCACCGGTGAGCATGTAGACAGTCTCCTCCGTATGGTTCCTAGACAGACCGTATGGTGGGTGAGTCGCCGGGCAATGAAACACCTGCAAGATGAGGTGCGGAGTGGGCACACACAAGACGCTCTTCGTTTACCGGCTTACCAGGCATGCCGAACCGGCATCATCCCAATGTTCGACCCACACGCTCCTCAGCCAGCCCAGCTGATGGCTCCACCAGCCCGCCACGATCCCCACAATCCCACCCACACGCATTGACAAAGATGAGACGCCCGTTCACATTCCAGCACACCACCCGCATGAAGTTGACCCAGACCCGAGACGCTCAGTGTCCATGATGCGTAGGACCAGCCTGCCGCCGGAGCCGGTCCGTTTTCTTCATGTTGCCCACCGATCTGGGCTGGGTGGTCCAGCAGACCGAGCGTGGCTTGGTGTGGGTAATACAGTGCGCGCCGGGTGATGCAACAATGACTTGGGCTGAGGTGCAGATGAAAAGGAGTCGATGTCTTTGCAGGTGATGATACTATACAAAAGTAGTTGAGGCGGATCAGGCGGCTTCGGCGCGCGCGGCTCTGACCTTTTGGTGGGCGAGACGGGATGGAGGTGCGAATGTCGATGTACGTGGCTGTACATGGGTATCTGTCGGTTGAGCTGTGCTGTGCTCGGCTGCCGGTAGGATTGCGTTGGAAGGAAGAAGCTATGCCGTGTTCCTGAGGACGAGGACGACCGAGTCGCCGCGGAGGAACATTTTCGAGATGAAGCGGTCCTTGTTGACGGGCTTCTTGCCCTTGCCCTTGGGCACTTCTGTCCACATCTCCTTGACGTTTTCGAGGACCATGTTGGAGTGGCGGTCGAACGCCTTGACGCGCGCGAGGAGCTTCTTGTTATTGCGCAGCGCGATGAGGATCTGCGTGTGGTTGCGCACCGACTGCTGCAAAACCGAGAGCGGGCCCTGCGAGATCTCGTACTGCTCCAGCTCGCGGATCTGCGACTGGTCCAGCTCCGACTTGGGCACGTTGACGTATTGACTGTACGCAAGAACGAAGGGATGAGCGAGATCAGCACGCGTGAATCAACCAGTACAGCTGGAGCAGCACAGCGTAGTGATTCTTACCTCATGTTGGGAGATCTGCAGTGCACGGATGTCGGTGGAGGTGTCGAAGGAAGGATGGCGTCGGGAGAAGGGGTTGAGGCAGCTGAGTTGCAGCGCGTCGATTCGGCTCCGATTCGTGCATTTTGTCAAAGACGCTCTTTGCAGCGCACGCCTGACTCGAACGCGAGCACTTCGAGGAATAAATGAATGCAGACCTGTCAAACTGCTAATCAGGACTTCCGAGTCTCAATCAATAAAGCTGAGTTCTCTCCCAGCCTCAGCTCGCGTGCCTCTGGAAAGCGCCTTTTCTTCCCAAAAAAAGTGGCTCGGCAGCTGAGCGCCTTCCTCCGCTCCTCCACCACATCTTGCCCGTCTCACCGGAGTGCACTGACTGCAGTCATGGCTTCTCCTACACTCAAGCTCGACCCACAGGCGAAGGTGGCGCCTCTTGCGCCCATCGCTCTCGCCAAACTCGTCAGCGCCGCCGACGCTGCCCAGTCCGTCACGCTCGCCTTCGAGGACGGCGTGGCCCCTACGCTGCTCCTCCCCAACGCCGCGCCCGTCGAGGGCTACCTGCACATTGTCCGTGAGCTCGCATCGCACTATGCCCAGCTCGGCCTCTCGGGCGCCGACAAGGACCAGAGCGCACAGGTCAACCTGTACGTGAGCCAGGGCGACAATCTAGCGCTGGCCAACTTCCAGACCGCCACGGCGATCGCCGACGACCTCGACCAGCACCTGACGCTGCGCACCTTCCTCGTCGGCCACAGCATCACCGCCGCTGATGTCTCCATCTGGGCCGCCGTCCGTGCGAGCTCGCCCGTCATCGGTCTCGTCAAGAAGGGCCTGCACAAGCACCTCCAGCGCTGGTTCAACCACATCGACTCGCTCGCGCCCATCTCGGACGCACTCGTCCAGCTCGCCGATGCAAAGGCCGAGAAGTTCAAGAACAAGAAGACCGCCGCCGGCTTCGACCTCTTCCTCAAGGACGCCCAGCAGGGTCAGGTCGTGACGCGATTCCCGCCCGAGCCCTCAGGCTACCTCCACGTCGGCCACGCCAAGGCCGCCATCCTCAACCAGTACTTTGCGCGCCAGTACAACGGCAAGCTCATCATCCGCTTCGACGACACCAACCCGAGCAAGGAGAAGGAGGAGTTCGAGCAGTCCATCATCGAGGATCTCGCGCTGCTCGGCATCAAGGGCGATGTGACCACGCACACCTCGGACTACTTTGACACTCTCTACAAGTACGCCATCCAGATGATCCAGCTCGGCAAGGCTTACGCCGACGACACGCTCCAGGAGCAGATGCGCGCCGAGCGCATGGACGGCATCCCCTCCAAGCGTCGCGACGCTTCGATCGAGGACAACATGACGCGCTTCGCCGAGATGTCGACCGGATCGGCCGAGGGCCGCAAGTGGTGCCTGCGCGCCAAGCTCTCGTTCGACGACCCGAACAAGGCGATGCGCGACCCCGTCATCTACCGCTGCAACCCGGACGTCTCGCACCACCGCACCGGCACCACGTGGAAGGTCTACCCGACCTACGACTTTGCCTGCCCCATCGTCGACTCGATCGAGGGTGTCACGCACGCGCTGCGTACCAACGAGTACCGCGACCGCAACCCGCAGTACCAGTGGATGCTCGATGCGCTCAGCTTGCGCAAGGTCGACATCTGGGACTTTGGCCGTCTCAACTTTGTCTACACGCTGCTCAGCAAGCGCAAGCTCCAGTGGTTCGTCGACAACGGCGTCGTCGGCGGGTGGGACGACCCGCGTTTCCCCACCGTCCGCGGTATCCGCAGGAGGGGTATGACGATCGAGACGATCCAGGAGTTCATCCTGGCCCAGGGCCCGTCGCAGCAGATCATCAACATGGAGTGGGACAACATCTGGACAATCAACAAGCGAAACATCGACCCCGTCGTGCCGCGCTACGTTGCGCTGGACAAGGAGGGCATCGTCAAGGTGACGGTCAAGGGCGCGCCCAAGCGTCACACCAAGGACATGCCTAGGCACAAGAAGAACCCCGAGCTCGGCAACAAGGTCACCGTGTTTGACGAGGTCGTCTACGTCGAGCAGACGGATGCGCGTTCGTTCGCACAGGGCGAGGAGGTGACCTTCATGGACTGGGGCAACGTCATCATCGAGTCGAAGAACACCGATGCGGCTGGCAACGTGCTCGACATCCAGGCCACCGCCAACCTCGAGGGCGACTTTAAGAAGACCAAGAAGAAGGTGACGTGGCTCGCGCCCTCGGCAGGCGAGCAGTCGCTGGTCGAGGTCAACCTGCTCGACTTTGACTACCTCATCACCAAGAAGAAGCTCGAGGAGGAAGACAACTTTGCCGACTTTGTCACGCCCAACTCGGAGTTCCGCAGCGTTGCGCTGGCCGACCACAACGTGGCGGCGCTGAAGCAGGGAGCGGCGATCCAGTTCGAACGCAAGGGCTACTACATCCTCGACCGGCTCGACGGCAAGGATGGCAAGCCGGACTTTATCCACATCCCAGACGGCAAGGCGGCGACTTCGGCCTCCAAGGTGGCGCCTGACGTGGATACCGAGGCTAAGAAGGCAGCGGCTGCCAAGGCTAGGGCGGAGAAGGCGGCTGCTAAGGCCAAGAAGGAGCAGGAGAAGGCCGAGAAGAAGGCAAAGAAGGCGTTTGAGAAGGGCGATGGCGTCGGCGTCGTCGCGGGCAAGGTCCAGGCGGGTGTCGCAGCGGCTACCGCGGGTCTGGCTGGCGCCATCGCCGCCAGAAAGACGGGCGCCGCCGATCACGCCGAGACGCAAAGCCAACACTTCCCCGAGATCATCGACACGGGCAAGGGCAAGATCAACATGTACGAGGCGCCCGTCATCACAACAAACATCCCCACCCCGGTCCAGACCAAGATGTACTCGATGAACAAGATCCTCTAAGGAAAATCCCCTTGGACTCATCTACAAAATCACGCCTCACCTTGCGCAGTCTCTCGCTAGGTTTTCATCAGACCGAATTCAACGTTTGAAGAGTTGCAACATTGACCAAAGTTGTGGGTGGAGTGAGGCTGGCTTAGAAGAGGTTCATGTCTTCAAAGTCGTCTTCGTCCTCGTCGATGGGGGGAGGTGGAAGGAGGGGGTTGAGATCTTCTTGGAGGTCGATGGCTTCGGTGGATCTGCGTTGGCGGGCGATGCGATCTGCGTATTCGCTGCGTTTGAGCTGGAGGGTCGAATCGTGTGCGCCTGCGGCGTCGTGTGCGCGGGCCTGCGTGGTGGCTTTTTCAGCCTCGGTCTGTTGGGCGAGGAGCTCGGTGGCGCGTTGACGACGCTCGTGCTCGAGCCGCGCCCACTTGCGGATGACGCGCTCGCGCTCCTCGATGGCTCGCTTGCGACGCTGCTCCACCTCGGGCAGCATGGTGACCACAAACAACACCACGGGCAATACCCAACTCGACCCCAACACGCGTCCCAACCAATTCTCCCCCTCACCCATCCCTCGTCCACCACCGGATCCGCCACGTCCAACAGGTCCCGAGGCGGGCAGAAGGCCAAGTTCAGCATCCTCGGCGTCGAGACCGATCAACGCCATGTGGTCGACGCACCAGTCGTACGTGAAGCGCGAGCGCGAGCGGAAGCGCACGGGTGCTTGCGGCGGAGGCAATGGCCGCAGCGGATCCTCTTCCGCCTGACGCTCGGCTTGCTGCTCGTGCGACGGCGCGCTCGGCACATTCGCTCCTGCAGGCACGTCGTGGCCCTCACCACCTCCTGCACGTGGATTCGCCGCCTCGACATCCGGCTCCGCCTCCCCGCGTCCATCGTCCGCACCGCGGACAGGTCGAGCCGGCTGGCGCGGCTGCAGCCTCTGCCTCGCCCGCTGGCGCCGCTGAACGATGCGGAAGCTCTCGAACACGATGTAGACCGCAGCCATCCCGATCACAAAGTACTTCTTGACCACATCCGCGCCTGGCAGCATCACCGAGAGGAGGATACCGACCTTGAAGCCGACAAAGAACATGGGCACGAGCACCGCGCTCACATCGGCAAACGTGACGGTACGCAGCTCGGCGATCCAGCTCTGGACCGCGCGAGTCGTCGCCGCGACGAGGCCGCCCTGTTCGAGCGCCGCCGTGCGTGCGGCGGATGAGTCGATCGAGTGCGCCGCCGTGCCTGGCGCCGCCCTGGCCGCAGAGGGGGGCGAGGCGGAGCGGAAGAGGCTGCCGAGGGCGACGATGTTGTCGATCTTGTCGATCATCGAGCCGAGGATGTGGATGCGTTCGAGCAGCGTGTGCATGGCCTCGCTGCGCTCCACGTCGACCGGATGCGCGGCGATGCGCAGCAGGTACGGCAGGCCGCGATGCGAAACCTGCTGATAGAGGAACTGTGCTTCGTCGCTCGACCGTGCCGAGCGGCCGGGCAGAGCCACAGGGTTCCACGCCAGCAGCGTGGACTCGACGCTGGTCAACAGCTCGCTCGGACTCGACCAGAAGGTGGCTGGCGGCTGCTCAGCTGACCCGGCTGAGTGCTTCTGTGCAGCGAGGGCCTGGTTGTAGATGGTCTCGTACATGAGGATGTACTCGTCGCAGGCTGCGGCGAGCGCCTCGACGAGCAGAGGCCAGTTGGCGGGAGCTGTGACGCGCAGGGTCTGCTCGAGGATGGCATGGGCCTCGGCCGAGGCCTGGCTTGCTCGCATGGCTGCGTGTCCGGATGGGGACGTAGAGGCGTCGCGCCGCAGAATAGAGTGAGCGCGTTGTTCGGGTGCGCGTGAGCTTGAGCTTAGTGGGTGACGTGGCTCGGAGAAGTACGGCTCGAACTGAGGATGAGCTGGAGCGGTGGCGGGGGGTGACGAAGCAGGCTGATCATGGTGGGTGAGTGGAGCCTGCGTTGCGAGGGCGGAGCGAGGTAGGGACTGGAGGGTTTGTTGGAGCTGTTGCTGCTGTTGGCGAAGATAGGAGCTGCGACGCGAAGGAGTGGGACGGTTCTGTGGGTCTGACCACGCGTCTGGCCGAATGGCCAAATGAAGCGAGAGCGGCTCGTCTGGCTCAAGCTTTTGTGACCAAGAAGAAGCGATTGGGTGTCAGCTGCGTGTAGAGACTGAACGAGATGAATGGCGTGCGCCAGTGACACAAGCCCACTTACATTGTCGGCGAGTTGTGCGAGCACTTCAGAGTCAGCCAAGATGCGGCCAGAGCGGATACATCGCATGCCTGCTGCTCGTGGCGCGCCGGCCCATGTAAGTTCGATTTTGCGCTTGAGTGCGAGGACGGTATCGGTGAGGCTCGCCTTGATGACGGCGGAATCCTTGTCAAGCGCGGGACACTTGATCGCCACGGCAATCTCGCCGCTGTCCAAGATGGAAGAAGAGCTGGTCGCGCGCGTCAGCGGCGCAGATGTGGCACCAAGATCGTGCTGTTGCTTCGAGCCGAGCTGTATGTCTTCATATTCGGAGGTCGACTCGCGGGTATGCGAATGCTGGACCGATGCGGGAGCGGCCGAGGTAGGGACCTCGTCCGGCTGAGGCTCGTGCGGTTGTTCGGAGCGAACAAAGTACGAGGAGGATGCGGCGGTAGAGGTTGATGGAGAGGACGCGCGCTGCGGATGCGAGCTGGACGAAGGCGACGACATGGGGTCGGAGGGCTGCGAGGAACCGAGGCGCTGGGGTCTCTGTCCGTGACAATGGTGGAAGTGCATCTGCGGATCGGTGGCGTGATCCATGATGGCTTGATTCGAGACCACAATCTCGATCGAGGGCGCTTTTGGATAATGGGATCAGCAGGCAGCCATGATAGTCTTGCCGTCCTCTGCTTCGATGCTTCGGCCCCTCCGAGCTACTGGCTAAAGGCGGATTGGAAGAGCGGTCGCGCACCTCGAAGTGAGTCGATGAATGCTGGCGGAAGTGCCGACGCAGCACTGGCAGGAGGGTGGGAAGCACGAGGGGTGTCTGGGTGCGTATCACGCAAGGTCGGAGGTCCGAAAGCGAAAGGTGCCGGTTGGTTGGAGCGAGGGCGGTGGGATCAAGCTCCGGAAGCTGTCCGTTGCCAGACGTGCATGAGTCGAAGCCAGCTGTGCTTTCTGACGTGGAGGATGCAATTCCCCGCCTGTCTGGTGTGTGCTTTGCCGGCTGAGCGCGCAATTTCCACGCGGAGCAGCCGGAACGCTCTGCCGCCCAGCCAGCTCCAGTCCCAGCGCTCGTTGGACTTGGCTGTGCCTCATCTGCATCCATGCATCGAGGCGGTGAATCGCCGATTCGAGGCCGGAGCTGCAGCTCTCCACACAACTCTCGACGCTCGCATAGCTCGCACGGATCCAGTCCAGCTCCGCTCGACCTTCATCCCTGCACCATCCCATCCACATCCTGCCACGCTCCCCGTCGACTGTTCGCATTCGGCTGATAGACGCCTCGCGCGGCACGGGCGGCGCTACTCGAGTCGTACGCGCGTCTGCAGCGCCACCTCTGCCATCATGTCGAGCTCTTCGTACGGAGAGCTCAATCCGTACGAGGAGGCTCGGCTCTACTCGAACAACCATGACCGCGAGCGCTACGAAAACATGGCGACGCTCTTCAGCCTCATCGTCGCCCTCGATTATCTCGAGCGCGCCTACGTGCGCGAGTCGATCTCCGAGAAGGAATACGCTCCCGCATGCACGCGCCTCCTGGCGCAGTACAAGACCATGCTCAAGCTCATCGTCGACCAGGAGAGCAGCTCGTCCAAACCGATCAACGACCTCAACGACTTTATGCGCACCTACAATATGAACTACCTCGCTGCCGTGCATCGTCTCAACGTCGGCGTCCCCGCCACCGTCGAGCATGCCTCGTCCTCCTCCACCCAGTCCTCGTCTGAACGCGCAAAGTGGGTCGCAGAGACCACCCAGAACTTCATCACCTTCATGGATGCGCTCAAGCTCAAGCTACGCGCCAAGGACCAGCTCCACCCCATGCTCAGCGATCTGATGCGCGGATACAGCCGCAGCGACGAGGCGGGCAAGGACCAGGACGCCAGCGAAACCCGCGCAAAGCTCCTCAAGTGGCTCATCACCCTCAACCAGATGAAGGCCAGCGACGAGATCGACGAGGATCAGGCACGTCAGATGCTCTTCGACGTCGAAGGCGCCTACAACAGCTTCTTCCGCGCCCTCAACGATTGAGCCAGGCGCATCCCTCCGCACGGTCATCGTAGCACGCGGGCCAGGATCGGTGACATTGGAGTACAATAAAACATGCTCAGTCCTCGCGCACCACGCCGGGGAGGAAGAACTGTGTACGACATCGGGAGAAACGCAATGGATTGTCAGTTGGACTGCCCGACAGCCGTGTGCGCAAACGTGCGATGCTGAACCTACAGTCATGACACCGCTGCTCTTGTCGACGTCGCCGATGTAGACGTAGAAGATGGCGCAGTGGTTGGCGCAGATGCATGCGATCGTCGTCGTCGCCACAATGTAGCTCGAGAGGAACTTGAGCAGCGACTTCATCTCCAGATGCACACTCCTGTGCTCCGCCGGATCGCTCTGCTGATTCTGCGCCGTGCTCGACTGCGACGCTTCGATGTTGGGATGCGCCAGATTCGACCACGTCGTATCCAGGCTCACCTCGTCCTCCACCACCGCCAGTCGCAGTTCGCCCTGCCGGTTGGCCGACAGCGTCACGATGTCCGAGAGCGAGCGCATGTGCTCCGCCACCGTACGCAGGTTGAGCAGCTTGGGAAGGATGATGTGCACGTCCGGCTCCGGGCACAGCGGCTCCACGATCCGACTCATCTCGGCCGGCTTGAGTACCTTGATCAGCACGTCCTGCACCACCTCGAGCTTCGCCCCCGTGTGGCTCTGCGCCGAGATCGAGAAGCTGAGCAGCGGATCCTTGTTCCTCTTGGCCAGTCGTAGGATCACGCTGTAGGCGTTGTTGGCCGACCGCAGCGCTTTGAGCAGCGTATCCGGCGAGACCTCCAGGTTGATGTGGTTCTGAAAGTTGGACTCGATCCGATAGTCGGTAAAGATCGAGTCCACCTGCATCTGCGACCAGATCTGCGTGCCGTCCGTATCGCCCAGGCAGATGATGTGGATCTTGTCCGGAGTCAGCTTCAGGATGCACTTGTTCGCCACCTTGCCGATCGACTGCACCACGCGCGTGAAGATCGATACGTCTGCGACTTGGGTTCGGAACCGCATCGTGGCTCGGTGGCGATTCTGCCTGGCGCGCGCAGTATGCGCAAAGCCTAGCCAGGTGCGATGTGCGAGGTGATCATCGGTCGCCACGCCGCTACCTCCAAGCAGTGCCGCTGACGTTGATCGTGGCTGAGCAGCGCGAAGAAGGCGCGGCTGAGCCATGCGCTTTGCGAAGGTGAGCGAGCGGGTGTTGGACTCGCGCGCCTCGGCGGGCTGAGCCGAACGCGCTCGCTGTGTCGGCCACCAAGTCACAAGTGGAGGAAATCTTGGCTCAAAGAATGTTACGCCTCATTTGCCTCCATCTTCACCTTAAAACTGCAGTGGAGGTTTTCCGTCGATCACATTGCGTTGACAGGCTGGGATGGAAGAAGTGGCCCAATCCGCCCGCCAGCCAGCCAGCCAGCCAGCCAGCCAGCCAGCGCTCGGCCCAAGCGCCAACCAACAGGGCGAGTCGCGTCGTCAGCGGAGCCTCGAGTCGCCTCAGTCGGGCAGCACACCAGCCACGCACACAGTTGCACTCGGGTAGCATCACACTCTCCTTCCATCACCCAGCCATCCCTTGCGCCTGACACTTCTTCCTCGTTGGGCTGCTACCTCATCGCATCCTCTATTCGCACGGCGCAGTCTCTCGCAGTCCGAATCGACCTCTGCATCGGCGCTCCAGGCTATCGGCGCCTCCACCCGCGCGTCTCGAACGAGCCTCCGCTCGGAACAAAAACATGGTCGCGCCCGTCACCTCGGCCGCAGGCATCGTCGCCCTGCTCGATGAGCAAGAGCCCGAGCTCCAGTCGTACGCGCTCAAGCGCCTCGACTCCTTGGTCCACCAGTTCTGGGCTGAGATCGCAGATGCCATCTCCAAGATCGAGATCCTCTACGAGGACGAGCGCTTCCCCGACCGTCAGCTCGCCGCTCTCGTCGCCTCCAAGATCTACTTCCACCTCGGAGAGCACGATGAGGCTCTCATCTTTGCCCTCGGCGCTGGTCCGCTCTTCGACGTAGAGGTCAAGGACGAGTACGTCGACACCGTCGTCTCCAAGGCCATTGACAAATACATCCAGGAATCCGCCCCAGCATCCGCATCTACCATCACTCCAGACGCCGACGCCGACCCTGCCGCCTCCAAAGCGCCTGCGCAGAAAGCCGCCACCGACCCGCGCCTCAAGAACATCGTCGACCAGATGTTTGCGCGCTGCATCGCAGACAAGGAGTTCAAGCAGGCTCTCGGCATCGCCCTCGAGACCCAGCGTCTCGATATCATCGAGGAGGTCTACTCGGTCACTCAGGACGCAGAGCTGCTCACCTACGTCCTCGAGAGCAGCGTCGGTGTCGTCCCCTCGATCGAGGTGCGCAACCAGATCCTCCACCTCCTCGTCAAGCTCTTCCAGAGGCTGCCCAACCCGGACCACTTCAGCATCGGTCAGTGCTACGTCTACCTCAACGCTCCCGAGCTTGCCTCGGAGCTCCTCTTCAACCTCATCCAGCAGGCGCATCAGCCCTCCAGCTCCGCCCAGGCCAACACCCCGCACGACCCGCTGCTTGTCACTTACCAGCTCGCCTTTGATCTGGCCGAGAGCGCCACGCAAGAGTTCCTCGAGAACGTCCGCAGAGATCTCTCGTCCAAGTCGACCGCTGTCGCTTCCGACGTAAAGGCCGAGCCTGTGGACACCGATGCGGACATGAACGGTGCTGGCGCGTCAGAAGCCTCGACCGTGCAGTCGTGCGTCGACCGCGTGCGCTCCATCCTTCAGGGCGAGGAGAGCATCCAGCTCTACCTCGAGTTCCTCAAGCGCTCCAACAAGGCCGATCTGCCCATCCTCAAGGCCACCAAGGAGGCGCTCGACGCCCGCAGCTCCATCTACCACTCGGCGCTCAGCTTCGCCAACGCCTTCATGAACGCCGGCACCACCTCGGACAAGTTCCTCCGCGAGAACCTCGAATGGCTTGCCAAGGCGTCCAACTGGTCCAAGTTCACCGCCACCGCCGCGCTCGGCATCCTCAACAAGGGCAACCTCAAGGAGGGCATCAGCATCCTCCGCCCCTACCTGCCCCAGGACGGCGTCACCAGCAGCGTCTACTCCGAGGGCGGCAGTCTCTTCGCCCTCGGCCTCATCCACGCCAACCACGGCGCAGAGGTCATGGAGCTGCTCACCAACACGCTCAAGAGCAACCCCGCCGAAATCGTCCAGCACGGTGCGGCGCTCGGTCTCGGTGCGGCGGGCATGGCCTCCGGCAACGAGGAGGTCTACGAGGAGCTCCGCAACGTGCTCTACACCGACTCGGCCGTCGCCGGCGAGGCGAGCGGTTACGCCATGGGCCTCGTCATGCTCGGCACCGCTTCCGAGCGTGCCGTGGAGGAGATGCTGCAGTACGCCCACGAGACGCAGCACGAGAAGATCATCCGCGGCCTCGCCATCGGAATCTCGCTCCTCTTCTACGGCAAGGAGGAGAAGGCCGAAGCCATGATCGACACGCTGCTCGCCGACAAGGATGCCATCCTGCGCTATGGCGGTGTCTACACCATCGCGCTCGCTTACGCCGGTACCGCGAACAACAAGGCGATACGACGTCTGCTGCACATCGCCGTCTCGGACGTGAGCGATGATGTGCGCCGTGCAGCTGTGACGTCGCTCGGCTTCCTGCTCTTCCGCAACCCCACGCAGGTGCCGCGCATCGTGCAGCTGCTCTCCGAGTCGTACAACCCGCACGTGCGATACGGCTCGACGCTCGCGCTCGGCATCGCGTGCGCCGGCACGGGTCTCGACGAGGCGGTGGACCTGCTCGAGCCGATGACCAAGGACCCGGTCGACTTTGTGCGCCAGGGCGCGTGCATCGCGCTCGCCATGATCTTTATCCAGCAGAACGAGGCGCTCAACCCGCGCGTGACCAACGCGCGCAAGACGTTTGACAAGATCATCTCGGACAAGCACGAGGACGCGATGGCCAAGTTTGGCGCGGCGCTGGCGCAGGGCCTGGTGGATGCGGGCGGGCGCAACGTGACCATCTCGCTGCAGAGCCGCGGCGGCAACGCCAACATGCCGGCGATCGTCGGCATGGCGCTCTTTACGCAGTTCTGGTACTGGTTCCCGCTGGCGCACTTTTCGGCGCTGGCGTTTACGCCGACGGCGCTCATCGGCCTCAACCGCGAGCTGCGCATCCCCGAGTTCGAGTTTGTTTCCGAGGCCAAGCCGAGTCTGTTTGCGTATCCGACGTCGTACAAGCCGCCGTCGGAGAAGAAGGTCGAGCGCGTCGAGACGGCTGTGCTCTCGACGACGGCCAAGGCGCAGGCGAGGCAGAGGACCAAGGAGCGCAACCGTGCGCAGGCCGAGGGCGGCGCGGATGCGATGGATCTCGACGACAGTGCGGGCGCCGCGGCTGCCGCCAAGAAGGACGACGGCGACGTGGCGATGGACGACGACGCGGCCAAGGCGTCGGCCAAGGCGGGCGCGGGCAAGGCCAAGAAGGAGCGCAAGCCCGAGCCGCGGTCCGAGGTGCTGCCCAACTACTCGCGCGTGACGCCGGCGCAGGTCAAGTTTGTCAGCTTCCCGGCCGAGGCGCGCTTTGTGCCCATCCGGCCCGTGCAGGGCTTGGGCAGCCGCGTGCGCCAGGACGTGTACAACACGTCGTCGGTTGCAGATAGGCTGCTTGGCAACTCGTCGCCCGCGCCCGGCGCCAGCGGCACGGTGACGCCCTCGGCCCAGGCGAGTGGTGGTGCTGGTGTGGCGGGTGGCGTCAAGTCGCTGCTGCAGCAGGCGGTTGGCAATGCGGCGGGCGCTGAGAACGGTGCTGCTCAGGCAGGCGGTGCATCGGCGGCTGTGGCGGGACCGACCGCAGAGCAGGCGCGCAGCATCTTGACCTCGGCGATCGGCGGCACGGGCGGCATCCTGCTCATGGTGGATAGGAAGCCCGACGACGAGTTCCGCGCGCTCAGGATCGGCGACGAGGGCGACGATGATGGCGCGACCCACCGCGAGGCGCCGCAGCAAGAGGCGGCGCAGGACGACGAGATTAGCCCCGAGGATGCGGCGGCGATTGCGGCAGCGATGGCCGCGGATGACGACGAGGCCGCTGACGATAAGGACCTCAACAGCGTCGCCGCCCACCACAACCGTCGCGACGGTGGCGGCGATGCGGGCGCAGCGCCTGGCGCTGGAGGTCCCCCGGAAGCTCGTTAACTTAGAACCCTAGCCACATATCGGTGTTCCCCCTCCCTTCTAGCCTACAATCAATGAACGCACTTTTCTCAAAGGTGGACCGATGCAGAGTGGACAGTTGTGTGGCCAAAGGTCGAGGTGAGCCAACCGAGAATCCTAGATTACGTGCGAAAACCAGCTCTAGTGTCCGAAAAAAAAGAGGTGCGTGCCAAAAACCCAAGCGTGGTTGGAACTCAACCAGCGATGCCGGTGGAGCCCTGTTCGAGGTCGTGTTCGAGCTGAATCTTGCGAGCCTCGTCGAGCTGTCTGGTGAGCGGGTCGAAGTGGGCCATGGTTCTGCAGATGAGCGCAGCGTCCTCGAGGAAGGCGTTGACGCTCAGTCGGAGCTGTCGGACGGTGGTGGCAAAGATCTTGACGCCCATCTCGACGTAAGCCTCGCCCTCCTCGCTGGCCTTGGCGGCGTTGAGGATGGTGAATTCCTTGCGCACCTCCTTGGGCTTGAGCTCCTTGTCCACGGCGATGGACTCCTGGAGCGTCAGCGCCGACTCGCGGTCGGGGAAGGGAAGAACGAGCGAGACGCTGTGGCGCATATCATCCGAGGGCTTGCGGGACGAAGTTCCGATGGTCTGGAACACGAGGCCCCTGTTCTCGATGCTGCTCGACCTCACATGGCCTCCGTTAGCCGTGCCACCCGTCATGCTGCTCGAGTAGAGCCCTGCCCCGCCTGCAGCCGCGGTCGTCGTGGGTCCCGTGCCGTCCTTCTTCTCCTGCTTCATCTGGCGGATGAGTGCGAGCAGGTCGTCGATGGCCTGCTTCTCGATCTGGTAGTGCACCACCATCCTGCCACCACCGAGCTTGATGGGCTGGGGCAACGCCGCAGCGCGCGCGACGAGCTCCGAGATCGGGATGTCGATCGACGCTGTGTCGAGGAAGACCATGCTCGTCTCGACGGGCGCGGTGAGTCGCACGCCGAGCTTCTCGAGCTCGCGCCCCGCGTAGCGGGCGAGCTGGTGCGTGGCGTTGAGCTTGGGGAAGTTTTCCAGCACACCGACACGGGCCGCGGCGACCAGCGGACCCACCTGGCGCACACCGGCACCGTAGAGCTTGCGGAAGTGACGCACCTTCTTGATGAACTGCGCCGGTCCGACGAGGATGCTGCCGATGGGCGCACCGAGGCCCTTGGAGAGGCAGAGCGATACGGTGTCGAATGGATCGCACAGCTCCTTGAGCGAGAGGCCCGTCTCGGCGGCTACGTTCCAGATGCGGGCGCCGTCGAGGTGCATGATCAGGCCGAGCTTGCGCGCTTCTGTGGAGATCTTGACGATCTCGTCCTGGGGGAAGATGGTGCCGTTGAGCGTGTTCTCGAGTGCGATGATGCGGGTGGGCGAAAAGTGGATGTCGTCGCTGAGGTTGAGGTTGGGCTTGACGTCTTCGTCCCAGCGGAGGTGGTGTCCGTTGGAGGGCGCGACGATCTCGGTGGAGGCGCCGCAGTGGAAGGCGATGCCGCCGGCCTCGTAGCGGTGGATGTGTGCGCGCGTGTCGCAGAGGATGGTGTGCGGTGGCTGGTGGAGGTGGGTGCGGAGCGCGAGCTGGTTCGAGAGCGTGCCCGAAGGGACAAAGATGGCCGACTCCTTGCCCGTGAGCGCAGCGATCTCGGCCTGGAATGAGTTTGTGGTGTCATCTTCGCCGTAGACGTCGTCGCCGCGCGAGGCCTGGGCCATGGCGATGATCATGGACTCGGTCGGGGCGGTGATGGTGTCGGAGCGGAAGTCACGAGCGAGCAGCTGCTGCCTCTTTGCGTTGTCGATCTTGCCGTTGAGCGGGTCCGCGGGCAGCAGAGGCGCAGTCTTGGCGCTCTGTCGCGAGGATGCGGTGGGGAGGTTGCCGTTGGCGTGAGCATGGCCGTTGAGCTGGACGTTGATGGGCTTCTGCGTCTTGGAGGGGCCGTGAACCGGGTCGAGCGGCTCGGAGGGTTGCAACGGGTAGGAGTCGGTGGTCATGGTGTGTTTGTGGCGAGCGCTTGTGATTCGCGAGCAAGAGGCGTCGTGTGACGATGTGAGCGAGCGGTGAGACGACGAGCTTAGTAGCAAGGCGGTGCGCGACGGAGGCGGCCGAGTCAGTTGTGAGAGCGAATGCGACAGACGAGGAGCGACGAGATGGAAGGTTGCAACGACGTTGTTGGGGCGCGCGAGCATGTGGAGAGGAGCAAAGCAATGCGCCTGGTGGTGCCGACGGTCGACTTTGCAAATGAGGAGGCAAACACAGAGGCAGACACGGGTGGGTGATGATAGCCAGAAGCGGATGTTGCGAAGCCTTCTTCTCGTGCCTTGTCTGGGGCGGCTCAGTTTCGGCGCGGCGCCGAGGGCACTTTTTGGCACTCCACCTCGAGCAGCGCGGCAGACATGCAACCGACACGCTCCCCAAACCTCGGCCTCAGGCAGATGCCAGGCAGATGCCAGGCAGATGCTCAACGGACCAGAGTGGGGTGCTTGCAGCGGCGCCACGCAGACCAAACAGTCCACCCCGGATCACTCGCCGAATGGCTGCCGAGCGTCGTAGAAAAAGAAAAAAAGAGAAAATGCCGCGGCGATGCTGTGTTTCGGCTCTTGCGAGGCTGCAATTTCGGCCATGGCGGTCGCTTTGAGGCCACACTCACAGAGTGTGACTTGGCAGATGCTGTGCCAACCGCGCTTCGGCCAATTTTCCGGAAGCTGGTGCTGCACGATCGTGACCGTGCACAATCCCAAGCTCGACCAACACGCGGATCGCAGGCTCCCGAAGCTGTCTCGACCGCCCAACCTCAACCAACCAACAAGTCGGTCAGCTCGCTCTGTAGGGCCAGCTGACCTACGATCCCCAGCAGGATCCCCAGAAGGCTCTACCGTCGAAAAAAGCTGCTGCACGTGACTCACTCACTACGAGTTCCGCTGAGAACCCTTGAGGTGGCTTCGGGGAGCAGCACACTTGTTGGCAGACAATGCGACGTGGACAAGCGGCCCAACCCGAGATTCCAAAGCAAAGTGCTCAAAGGCTTCGTTATCTCTTGCAAGCACGGCGAGATGAGGGATGAGGCAAATGGCCGGGCTCGCTTGGTGTGCCGCCGACACGTTGCTTAAGGGTCCAAGTCAGCATGCAAAGAAACCGCCCACAACGGTTAGCATCGAGCTCTAACACGTTCGGAACTCGGGTTTCTCCAACTTCGAAAGTGTCCGCTCAGTCCAACTCGAACCCTTCCCAGCTTCTTGACCCCTGGAACATCCTGCTGAGGCATAAGCGACGTCTCGTCGACTAGCACTCACCAGGCTGCAACGCCATCCAGGATGGTGCAGACATGCTATGCAGCCGTTGCGGCTTGCTGTCGATGCCACTTTCCCCGCCACGCGTATCGCCGAGTCCCTGCGCTTCATGCTAGCAGTGCCCAGCCTCTCGCTCAGTACACTCTCGCTTCTCCGGGGCCTTCGAATCTACGCTGCTACGCCAGCAGCTTAACCTCGTCAGAACCTCACTCTGATCGTCTGACAAAGTCTCTCCCTGCTGCCAATGCTCAGAGCGAGCTTCCTGGCTTCAGTCGGCACTTTACGGCCACCGCTTCCATAAGTGCCAAGAAGAAAAGCAAGTCCAAACCAGCTTCGTCTGCACCAGGTGCCGAAGAGCAGCCTGCCGGTCCATCTCGATACCCACCTCTGCCACCAGGCTGGCAGGCCGTCATCGGCGTAGAGTGCCACGTACAGATCAAGCACAAGCACAAGCTCTTCAGCGCCGCACCGCTCCCCACGCCCTCTTCGCCCATCAACTCGCTCGTCACACCCTTCGACGCTGCGCATCCCGGCACATTCCCCACCCTCAATCGCGCCGCGCTCAAGCTTGCCGCCCGTACTGCGCTCGCGCTCAACTGCACAGTGCACGGTCAAAGCCGCTTTGATCGCAAGCACTACTTCTACTCGGACCTTCCCGCCGGCTATCAGATCACCCAGAAGTACGCTCCGCTCGCCAACCACGGTTCGCTCAAGCTCAGCTTCGAAGACGGTCATCTGCCCAGCCCGGAAGACGAGATCGTCGTCGAGATCGAGCAGCTCCAGCTCGAGCAGGATACAGCCAAGTCGAGCTACTTTGACACGGGCACCACTTCGCGTCTCGACGCCAGCAAGCACGCGCCTGCCGACGCCGCGCCCGAGGCAGCACTGCACGAGGCAGATGACGACCGCGTCAGCCGCAGCTTTGTCGACCTCAATCGCGCCGGTGCTGCGCTCATGGAGATCGTCAGTGGGCCGCAGATGCGCACGCCCGAACACGCCGGTGCGTACGTGCGTAAGCTCCAGGAACTCGTCCGCCGCGTAGGCGCGTCCGACGGCAACATGCAGGAGGGCTCGCTCCGCTGCGACGTCAACGTCTCGGTCAACCGTATCGGTGAGCCTTTCGGCACCCGCTGTGAGGTCAAGAACCTCAACAGCGTCCGCTTCATGATGAACGCCATCTCTCACGAGGCGCACCGACAGGTCCAGCTGCTCCAGCAACCCGGCGCTCGCATCCAACAGGAGACCAGAGGCTACAACGAGTCCAACGGATCCACCTTCCGTCTGCGCGGCAAGGAGGATGCACCAGACTACCGATACATGCCCGACCCGAATCTGCCGCCCATCCTCCTGTCAGAGGCGCAGATCCACGAGCTCAGGCAAGGGCTTCCCGAACTTCCCGATGCCAAGCGCGCAAGGCTCAGCACGCAATACGGCTTGGCGACCCGCGATATCAATGTCCTCATGCGTGTCGGCTCCGAGGACGACAGAGACGGTCGTATTGCCACCGCACCCTCCGGCGATGAGGTCGAGGAGGGCAGCACCGACGCGGTCGAGTACTTTGAACGCGTCGCCCAGGGGAGGAATGCACAGACAGCGCTCAACTGGATCATTCACGAGCTCATGAAGGCTCTCAACGCCAGGAACCTGCCCTTCAGGGAGTGGTATCTGCCCGCGCCTTACTTTGGCCAGCTCATCGATCTCGTCGAAGCAGGCGAGCTCACCGGCACCACAGCCAAGGCCGTCATCGCCGACCTCCTCCCCGACGTCAGCACACCCTCCGCTCCTCCCTCGGCGGCTAAGAGGGATGCTGCGGTGAAGCGGTCGGAGGTCTCGCTGGCTGAGCTCGATCGCTTGTCGCAGACTTCGGCAACGCCCGTTCTCGATCTGCTTCGGCAACAACAGCTCCTGGCTCTCGCCACGACGCAGGATCTTCTGCCGCTCGTCGAGTCGGCCTTCCAACGACTTCCGGACGAAGTCGCCCAGGTGCGCAAGGGTAATCTCAAGGTAGCCATGCGCATCGTCGGTCAGGTCATGAAGGACGCCAACGGTCGCGCCGATGCCAAGCTCGTCCACAACACCATCCTCCAGCAGTTGGTAGACGCTCCTCCTCCTCAATCCTAGACCAATCCTGGAGCTAGGTCTCGCAGTCACCGATAATGCACTAACAACATGGTTACACTGTTCAAATGCGATGACGGACGTAGACTGTGGGATGAGATGTATGAAGCTGTGGAGGGGATGATTAGGGCTCGGCTTGAGCCTGGGCCTGGTCGCGGACGTCTTTGAGGACGGGCTTCCTCTGCTTGAAGGTGCGGGCCTTTTCCATGCCCGATTGGTTGTCGAGCTCGGTCCCGAGCTTCTCTGCCTTGCGCTTCCTGCGTTCGAGCTTGTCCTTCTGGACACGTGCGCGCTCGACCTTCTTGAGGTAATCCTTCTGCTCGTAGGCCGACTGGCTGAGCTCGGTTCTCAACCTAGCCGTATGGCTTGCTCTCTCCTGGGCCATCTGTTCCGACAGCATATGCCACTTGAAGCCCTTGAGATACTTCATGGTCCACACGTCGTCCTGGAATCGCTTGCTGCTCTTGCCCATCTTGGTGCTTCCTCCGCCCGAGCCGGATTTCTTCGAGTTGCTCGCCGCAAGCCCGCCGATCGGCTGCGCGTTGAGCATCTCGGCCGCCGCCTTGGCCACCTTCTTGGAGGTGAACTCCACCCAGCCCTCGGTGTAGTGCGCTACGCTCCGCTTCTTCTTGCCCTCGCCCGTCTTGCTCCCATCCTGCAGGTAGATCCGACCCAGCTCGCCAAAGTTCGACAGGATGTGTCGCACCTTGGCCGGAGTCATGCCCGGTGGGATGCGCGAGATGTACACAATGCCCAGCTTGCGCTGCTTCTTCTTGAACGCTTCCAGCTCCGTCTCGGAGAGCGGCTTGATGATCTTCTCCTCCTCCGCTTGCGCCTGCATCGGGTCATCCTGCTCGTGCTCTGCCGCATCTTCCTCCGATTCGGCGTCGTCACTGGCACTGTCCTCTGCTTCCTCAGAGACCTTCTCCTTCTTGTCTTTCTTCTTCTTCTCCTTCTTCTCCTTCTTCTCCTTCTTCTCCTTCTTCTCCTTCTTCTCCTTCTTCTCCTTCTTCGTTTCCTTGGTCTCGGTAGCCTCCTTCACTTCGTCCTCGCCGTCATCCTCCCTCTTCCTCTTTCCGTTCTGCACGTTGGAGGCCTCGGGCTTGCTCGGCGTGGAGGCCCCTGCTGCCTGCGGGGCCACGACGGGGCGGGGCGTCTCGGTGGCTTTGGCAGGTGTGTTAGGCTGCGAGCGGTTGGCCTGTCTGTTGGGCGTGCCGTTCAGGCCGTTCGCGCCGTTCTGCTGCTGGTGCTTCGGTCCGCGATAGACGCTCCTCTCGTACTTCTCGGCCTCGCTGACGCACGTGTTGTGGCTCTTGAACTCGTTCGGGCTGTTGAACTGCTGCGAGCAGTCGAGGCACGTCACGGGCGCGTAGCAGCGGTTAAAGTGCTGCTGCAGCTTGGGCTTCTTGACCACGTCGCCGCAGCCGTCGCAGTTGAAAGAGACCATGTTGTGCCTTCTGCTGTTGGTCGAGAGCGGATCGTTGGGTGGTGGTCTTGCGCAGGAAGATGCGAAAGGTGGTGTTCCTGGATTTCTGCGCAGCGCCCTTCCACGGGTTGGACCACCTGGGAAATTTGTGGCCTTCGAAAATTTGTGGTCGGAAGTCGGGACCCGGGTGAGGGACACACGACACGACCTGCACCCTGACGAGCACCCTGCCGCCATCTGTCGGCCGTATGCCGTACAGCCGCTATCCTGCGTCTCTTCTGCGATGAACGTTGACTTACAGCCGCGTCGTTAGCTTGCTTGATACATAAGCTGTACATGGTACGTTTGCATATGAGATGTGACATTGGCGCCTGAGCCGGTTTTTCTCTTGCGGCATTTTCGTGCCCGTATTTTCATAGCGAGTTTTGTCCAGTTCGCAAATTCGCTTCTAGCAAAAGGCCTCTTGGCTTTGCGACCTTGATCGAAGCTCAGCTAAGCAGGCGGACCTGATCATTCCCGCCTTATTCTTCGCATCGATCGGACCACACAGTACCGCACAGTGGTACACGTGGTATCGAAGCTTATACTCACCGCAGAGCACCGAGGGTCTAGCATCGGCAGAAAGCGGAGAGGGGCGTTCCCTATCGGGAACCCGCCGTACATCGGGACGATCGGGTGGCTTGGACGTGATTTGAGCAAGGGTGCGTTTTCCTACGGTCACGTCGCTTCAAGTGTTGGTCTCAGAGCTGCACAGCTGCGCCTCGGCAACGCGTCGCAAGGCAGACCATGCGATCCATGCTCGCCTCGGAGCCGGCGCACTTCTTTTCCGCGCAGTGGTAATCTTCTCGTGCAAGCGAGCAAACAATCGCGACGCCGGAGGGCATACAAACTACCGGCAAACAGATCTGTTCGCGCGCATCAGAGGCGGAAGGTCGATCGAGGTACGATAGGCGCTTTCAGAGCGCGGCGACATCGGGCAGTCTGCAAGCCCGCTGCAATTCGGCAAGCTGGCCCGGGCCTACACGCAGCGTCGTCCTCAGCGAAGACTTTCCGGACACAGCGAGGCCCAGGATCGCCGAGCAAGCACAGCCGGCGCGGGAACGGAAGGACAGGTGGATGTTGCAAGTCGCCGAGGCAGTTCGCTCAAATCGCACATGCCAGAGCGGCGCGAAACAGATCGAAAGGAGCAGCACAGCACGCCGCGTGCTACGGAAAGGCGATGCCGACACGACCATGCCAAACGCCGACCTCTGCTTCAAGAAGCAGGTGCCAAGGCAGTACGGATCGGTCGATGCAGTCCTGGAACCCTCCCTTCGAACCGAGGCTCGATGCCATTGGCTTGGATCCCATAGCTTCGTAACTTATCCGACCTTCCGCCTCCCAGCATGTGGTGTAGTAGCGAAGACGCAGATACGAGGGTGTGTAGAGCCTCGCCGAGAGGCTCGGATGTCGCCAAGGGTCTAATGCATCCATTGCCTCGCTAAGGTCGCGACGCTGGTGGCGCGAATGGCGACGGCGAGATCAAGGTGCAAACAAATCGGGTCGCACGTAAGCGAGGTGTGACCACACCTTGTTGCCGGAATAGCAACTCGTCTTTTGTTTGGAGCGATCTCGAGCATGAGCACGCGAGCCTCGCATAGCAAGCGTCTGCACGCCGAGCGGCCGTGTACTTCCCGCCTCTTGCATTGGCGAGGTCGAGCGAGTACTGCAAAGGACAGCGACACTGAGGCCTGCCGAGCAAAGCTCGTCTTCCATCGGTCCGGGTCGACAGCCGCCTGCAGACGGTGGTAGGCGGTATGCGGCTACCGAAGCACAAGCGTACGCCCTCGGACGCCCTTTACAAAGTCACACTTGCCCACACAGAGCGATGCGATGATCGCCAAGGCATTCCCTTCGCTTGCCTGTGCGGAATCTCAGCTCGGGCGCCGCCGAACTCGCCACACGATCATGCCCGCGAGCGTGTGACGACGCAGGCGAGCGAGGAAGCGCACCCCGCAGCAGAGTGGAGCCCGAGCCGAGAGGAAAGCGCCTCATCGGGCTCCCCGACAGGCTTTAGTTCCTTCTCCCGAAGCCGATTACTGCAGTCGCATGGGAAGGAGCCACGGCCTGGACCCTTCGGTCACGCCTGCCAGGGGTTGATGTGTCTCCGACGCACAAGCGAGCGGCATACTTCTCTTCCATACCGCTGTGACCCTTTGGTCCGCAATTACCACTTCAACATGCGATATCCCGATATCAACAGCACACTGTATCTGTCCGCGGAACCAGGCCTCGCTTCTCACGCTGTTCGGTCGCGCATGATCATTTCATGCTCGAGCAAGCCGTCGGCACGAAGAATCTGGCACCGAATCGACCTCCTTCCTTGCTCTGAGGAGCTCGTCCCATTCGTGATCGCTTCGCGCTGCCTTGGCGTGCATGCCCCATAGTATCTATGCTCACATTCGTAGATCGGGGTGATGTGAGGGGGCAGTGGACGAAGATGAGTGTCACGCCAAACCAGGCTTTCGACCGTTTCCCGGGAGATAAGAATGTGCTGGGAGAGTCTCACTGGCCGCTGCACATTTGAGGCAGATCGAGTTGTGCGTGTGATGCTGGTCGTGATCGCTCGACGAGGTGCCAATTTGAAGGTGCAGCTGCCGCCAGCAAGCGCATTTGTGGTGCCATGGGAGCGAGAAAGGAAAGCGCGTCGGCGGCAGCAGCTCGACGTGCAGCAAACATGCATAATTCTGACCGAAGCGCATCTGCGCAGTGTAGTGATTGAAACCCAACGCCGAGCGGACCCTGGCCAGGGCTACCGCAAGTCACACCTGCAGCAGCTCAGGGTCGTCTTCCAGACGAGCGCTCCACGAAGCTGCTGCTGCTGCTGCTGCACCTGCAGCTACTGTGCTCCTGCTCTCGCACATCGCCTGTCTCGGATCTCCCGAACAAGGCCTCGCGCGACACGATGCACTGCGAAAAAATCCATCCCACCCACCGGCTGTTGAATGGCTCGGGGCGACGTTGCCGCTGCGACAGCCGATGAAGCCGCCGCGCATAGGAGCATTTCTTCCTGCTTTCGCTCCTCCGGGCGCATACTTGCCCGAGCGATGCAGCGACTCGGCGTCCATGTGCCTGCGATCTCCTCCCTCCACCGCGAGCTGCAGCCCATGTCCGAGGCCCGGTTGGTATGCCTCCTCAGCACGTCGCTGCCTCACCCAGCCTTTCCCAGTCTCGAGGCCGACCCGCATACATTTCACCGAGCTCTGCCTACATACCACGCTCATGCCGCCACAGTCTCTCCACTTGAGCGCCTCTAGCCTCCTCTCCGGCCGCTTCCTCCAACGCCAACGCCCTGGTGTCATCGTCTCTCGGGCTTCGAGTGTCCCCAGCCGCATGCTGCCCGTCGGACCTGCATCATACTTCCAAGACCGCACCACAAGCCTCGTCTTCAACGGTACAGCACCTTCCACCTAAGCGCCAGCTCGCGCTGCGATCTTCGCGACCTCAATAGCCTACCGGGAGGAGCATCATCCGCTCGGACTCGCCTTCGTCCTTGTCGGCCATCGACACCCCGCGACGCAAACGCTGCGCCTCTTGATGTACCTGCTGCATATCAGCTTCTGCTGCCCGAGCCCGTTCCTACCTTTGCTGCCTGTCTAGCAGAGCCCGTTCGGCTCGAGCTCAAGCCACTACTACACCAGCCCCCGCAGCTCAACTCACATCGGCCTCAGCGCTGCGCACACACCATCCTAGACACAAGCTCCCTGCCCCGCCACGCCCGTCGGACGCAATCCTATGCATACCTGATCGACATTGCTTCCGAGCGGACCTGAGTCGTGCAGATCCGCGCCGACGACGCCAAACTTGTGCCCATCCCTCCTCGACGTCAAGCACATCGCTCTCTGCTTGCCAGCTCTCGGAAGACTGCGCATGGCCGGTCCATCAGCTCTCCGCTTCCTCAAACAAATCGATACCCCAGCTCTCGCCTCGATTCGCCTGACGCAGAGTCAATAGTCGAGATCGTCGTCCTCCTGCCAAGACCTTGCAAGGTATATACCCATCTCTCCTCGCCATCACCATCAGTCCTTCCCTCTTCCCTATCAGCATCACTCTCTCCTCTCAGTTCCCGTCCCCTTCCCAATCACTTCCACTCCACCGTTGCGGCCCCACCAGATCGACTCACGATCCACCACACTCTTTTCTCCTCCGACTTCGACCTTGGTCTCCAGCTCGACGTCCCACCACGCTCTTTTGCACACTCACTCTCATTTCGACCTCAACAAAGACATCTGGCGACTGATTTCCATTCCTGTAAGTGCAGAATCAGCAGCGTCGAGGAGGGGATAGGAAGCGACGACCACGAATCAGCAGAGCCACCATCAGCACGACTCAAAGGCCTCACTGAGCGGCAAGACCATGGACATACCTTGCCGAGCCATCGGACTGTACCTTCGGGGCCGGAAAGTGCGATGCACAACTCAGAGAGGATGGAGCTGGTCAGTAGGTCAGAAGGCCGCACCATAGGCAAAGGGGTCAGCTAGTTCGCGTCCGCCATCACCTGAATATGATCGCGCGGGAGCATCGAAGTAACATGGGAGAGGTCCACCATCCTGGGGCAAGGACTGGATCACGATCAGGAATGGATGCGTTTATATCCTTCGGGTTGATCCATGAAGCTCGGGAACAGACCATTCGAGGTCTCTCCACCACACCTCGAACAAGCCATACTGACGAACGATTCTTACCCTCTCCTCTCCCCACTTTGCTATCTTCCCTCTTGCTCCACACCGCCTTACGTTACCAATGCTTCCGCCTCCTGTCGCACATCTTCGTCTCCATCGCCTGCACCTGGCCGACCTGTCGAACCACGACCTTCCATTCCTCTCGGCATCGTGCTCCTTGCATCTGACTGTCACGCGGCCCCTCGCTTCACGACCTGCGACTCGCGTCGACCCCGGATACCATCGGGACCCGATTTACAACCAAAAAATACTCAAATTTGGCATCACATCGGCGATCCCAATTTTCGACATTTTTCCAACCTGCTGCGCCCCTTGCCTGGCACGCAATCGGCGTATGCGCGTTGGCGTTGACATGACCTGCACCCCTTGCCGCTCTTTGACATGGCTCTCGCACTGCGTCGTGCCCGATGCCACTCTGTCGACTACGGCTGGCCATATCGCTCTCTGACATGCCACTGCATGCCACGCGCGGCCCATATTTCACTGCACATGCAACCTCTCTGGCTCGTCCTCGCGCCGTGCATATCTGTGCTCCCATTGCCCCTACGCTACCTCTCAACGTCCCACTGGCTCGCCCCTGCGCGCTGCTGCAACGACGCTCTTGACGTCCCTGGTTCATGCGGCGACTCTGCCTACCTCCACGGCTCGCTTGCTGCTCCGCCTGTCAATTTGTGCGCTCGTCGCCATGCATTCCTTCGCTTACGGATCACGTACCTGGCCGCTCCCCCTGCGCCTGCCTGCGCCTCGTCGATCCCCTCTCCATCCCATGCCATCCTTCTCTGACACTGCAGGCATCGAACGCAAGTCTCCTCATTCCGCACTTCTCCAGCACTCTTCGATCCAACACCTCCCTTGCACACGTACGTACATTCTCTCGTCTGGGCCTCTTGTCCCTCGTCCTTGTTGCAAAGCGGAGTACTGACCCTTCCTGCTCCACTTTCCCATTCCCCCCCTTGAATATGCCGATCTGGCCTTCCGACGCCAACTCGATGCGATCGCCTCGTACGCCCATTCGATCGTCTGCGTGATGCATGGCTTGCATCTCCTGGCTGCTCCGCTGTATGCCTTTGGTGTGCACCGCCGATCGCCTGGACCTGCTCATCTGCGGATACCGCCGCTGTGCGACCCTGCCGATGCGCCTCCGTTGGCTCGCGTCCTTGGCACGTCAACTGCTTTTTTGCTTGTCTGGCTCCGCTGGCGCGTCGTCCGTCGCTTGTGTCCAAATTGATATCGCCCATCAATTGCTCCGCTCGCACTCATCAATGCGCGGCTCCGCTCCTGCCCTGCACGCCGCTCGCATTCCCTCCACTCGTCACATTGTCCCTTCGGCATCGCCCCCTCCCGACAAACAATGCGATGCATGGACGCTGCGCGGACTTGTATGCGATCCATCACTTTGCGACTCTGCATGCCACCGACGGGCCTGCGGCTGCTGCAACGCACATCCTCGATGCCACTCCCTCGCCACTGCCGCGGCTCTCTACGCCTTGCGTGTCTCCTCGCTATATGCTTCACCTCTCGTAGCCACAGCACCCCTGACAGGCCACCTAGGACACTCTCGACTTTCGATCTCCGACATTTGTTTGTTACGCGGCGCACCATTCCCGCACCGTACCGCAGTCAGCCTCGACGAGCTCTAATTGAGCTCTGCCTCTGCGCCCCGTCCATCACGCATTCCGCACGCCGGCGATACTCTCAAGTGCCTGCCTTCTGTCCGAGCCTACGATCGATATTCCTTGGTCATTCCAGAAATCGCGCTTGTCACATTCCCTGCCACACACGACCGCGACTTCCAAGGTAAGTGACACAAGCCTCCCTCTCCCCTCCCTATGTGTCCCTCCCTTCATGCGACAGGCCGTATCCGTTCCGCAAGACGTCGTCTAGGCATCCTAGCGAAGTCGGAGCTCACTCGGGCTGTTTTACAATTCAGCCGACGGTCGATGCCTGGCCCGCTTCCTTAAAAGACTCGCGCCTTTGGCCATAAGGCCTCCGGAACGCCCTCGTGATTCCAAGCCTCTCCACTCCATAATCTTTCCCCTCCCTTCAACATTGTTGCCGACGCTGACCCTCCACCCTCCCGGTTTCCGACTCTTGACTCCCTTACACTCTCTTGTTCGTCTCGCCATCACTTGCTCCATCATACTGTCCGGTTCATTCTCTGGTCTTGGCTCCATTTGCATCCGCTTTATTCCGTCACCACACGATCATACATGACAACACGACAGCATCCCATCAGACTTTGAAGGACTCCGCATCAAATCACACTATCCATTATGACGCCACCCGCCAGCACCAGCAACGCCTCCCTCTCGCGACGAGCCTCGGCTTACAGCCGTCAACATCGCATCAGCTCCGCCTCCTCGAGCGCCGCTTCGTCAAACTCACGCCCTCGCTCCTCGCGAGGCAGGAGCACCTCTCCTCTCGACCCTTCCAAGCAGGACGCCGCGATCCAAATGGCCGCCAAGCGTGCCTCGACCTCCAGCACCGGATCGACTGTGTCTTCCTCCTACTCGACCTCGTCTGGCGAGTCTAGGACCGCAGACACTTCGGCTGCTACCTCCACCATTCCCTCGGCAGCCTCGACCAGCAAGATCAGCGCCAACATCCGCGCACTTCTCTTCGAGGAGGAGTACCAAGAGGAGGTGATCGAGCACATGCACCACATGGAGACACAAACGGTGGCTGCCGTCGAGCTCATGGACGTGCAGCCGGAACTCAAGTGGTTCATGCGCCCGTACCTGGTGGACTTCCTCATCGAGATCCACCAGACGTTCAAGCTGCGTCCCGAGACGCTCTTCCTCACGATGAACATCGTGGACCGCTACGTTTCGAAGCGTATCGTGTACAAGCGTCACTACCAGCTCGTCGGCTGCGCTGCGCTTCTGATCGCCGCCAAGTTCGAGGATGCCAAGGACCGCGTGCCGACGGTCAAGGAACTCAGCCAGATGTGCTGCAACGCCTACGACGAGTCGGCGTTCGCACAGATGGAGGGCCACGTGCTCTCGACCATCGGCTGGACTCTGGGCCATCCTACGGCCGAGGCATGGCTGCGCATTGACAGCGTGCGCGGCGGCGAAGACCTCAAGACGGTGAACCTGGCGCGCTTCTTCCTGGAAGTGAGCCTGTTCCACCGCGACTTTATCTCGCTCAAGTCGTCGGCGCTCACCAAGGGTGCCCTCATCCTGGCGCGCTTCATCTGCGGCCTGCCGCAATCGGGCAAGCTGCTGCCTACCGACGAGGCCGCCAAGGCCGCGCACATGCTCGACGCATACATGTCCGAGAACCTGCAGGACCTCTCGCTGATCCTGATCAAGAAGTACTCGTACGCCTACTTCTCCAACGCCTCCACCGTGGTCTGCGACTGGTACCGCGCACGCGTTGCCGCTGCCAAGTCAACGCCGCCTTCGGGCCTGCTCCCTGCCCAGGCGGTCACCCGCAACGCCGAGGTGGCTGGCGAAGACGCGGACGACGACGAGTCCATGTGCTCGCAGCCTACCACGCCGGCATCTTCGGTGCAGTCGACGCCTTCTCGCTCCATGGACGAGGACGAAGACGAGGATGACGAGGACGACATGCCCGTCACCCCACTGTCGTTGTACTCGCTGCACGACCCACTCGTCGCGGCTGCTACCGCAGCAGGGTTGCCCGTCCCCGTCCCTGCATCGCGCGCTTCGATGCAGGAGAAGGAGAACCGTAGCTCGACGTCGACAAACGGCATGCCCTCGAGCAAGAGCTCGTCCAATCACTTGACAGTACAGCAGCCCGTTCTCGGCGCGAGGAAACCGCTCGGCAATGTGGTCTGGAACGTCAACGTCCAGCAGTTCTAGTCTCTGCAACGCTGCATCTCTCCACTCATCATCAATCCCCCATCAATCTTCCCGCCTCCCAAAAGTGTTCTAGCTCTCGGATCCGTCACACTGTGTTTTTAGTTTGCATCTCTTCGGTCACTCTCAGCATCTGGCCCTCTAGTCGTTTCCCCTTCCCCTTTCCCCCACCCCTCGACGCGATCGGCCTGTCACCTTACACCATCCACACTCCTCTCTTCTAGCCCAGCCCGGCGGTCCTCTCAGGGCGCGTTGTTGGCCGAGGCCTTCCCCTCATACAATCTCGGATACATCTGCCACCGCGGCGAAACAGCAATCAGCCTTGTCTTTTTATGGTCTCAACCCTTTTTTTCTGCGTGTGTCGTTGTCGATTCTGGTGTGAGTAGCGACGAGACAAGCCTCAGCGACGTGGTTGCGGTCTTCGACAGCACCAGGGTTCCAGCAGCCGTGCCGAGCGAAATGTCGGCGTGTGCAAATCCGGAACACCCGATTGGATGCGCGAGTCATACGGCCGGGCCACGCGGACTGCAGCTGGCGAGCTAACATTTTTCGGAAATGCGAGTTCGTTTTCAGAAGGATCCACAGAATTTGGGCACCAGAAGGCGGCTTCGGGGAAATGCCGAGGTTGAGATTTGGTTACGACCCACAAGCGACAAGAGGACAACGTAGACATCGTGGTGCCGCGCATCTCTCCTTCTTGTTTCCGTCACCAAACCTCTCTTCCACTCTCGCAACACGATGAGGGCTGCATCCATGCTGCGCCTCGGCGCCATTCGGCTCTCGACGCCGCTGCTTCGTCGTGGCCTCGCCACGCATGCTGCGGTCAACCCGGCCAGCGGCACGTACAACCTCGTCGAGAAGATCGTGCAGAAGTACGCCGTCGACCTCTCGCCCGGCTCGCACGTCAAGTCTGGCGACTACGTCTCCATCCGCCCCGGCACCGTAATGACCCACGACAACACGGGTCCGGTCATCTCCAAGTTCGGCTCGATCGGCGCCACGTCGATCTACAACCCGGACCAGGTGGTGTTTGCGCTGGACCACGACGTGCAGAACAAGTCGGCCAAGAACCTGGAGAAGTACAGCAAGATCGAGAGCTTTGCGCGCAAGCACGGCATCGACTTCTACCCGGCCGGCCGCGGTATCGGCCACCAGGTGCTCGTCGAGGAGGGCTATGCCTTCCCGCAGACGCTGGCTGTGGCGAGTGACTCGCATTCAAACATGTACGGCGGTGTTGGCTGCCTCGGCACGCCCATCGTGCGAACGGATGCAGCCGCCATCTGGGCCACGGGACAGACGTGGTGGCAGATCCCCGAGGTGGTCAAGGTGGAGCTCAAGGGCCAGCTGCCCAAGGGCGTCACGGGCAAGGATGTGATCGTCGCGCTCTGCGGATACTTCAACCAGGACCAGGTGCTGAATGCCGCCATCGAATTCCACGGCTCGGGACTCTCGGCGCTCTCGGTCGAAGAGCGTCTGGCGATCGCCAACATGACCACCGAATGGGGTGCGCTGGCCGGACTCTTCCCCACGGACGACGTCACGCTCGGCTGGTACGAGAAGCAGATCCGAAAGCGGGACAAGCTCGAGTTCCAGATCGGCTCGTCGCCCTCGCCGTCCGGCTCGCATCCGCGCCTCAACATGCACCGTCTCGACGAGCTTTCGCGCACGCTCCTCCGACCGGACGCCGACGCACGCTACTCGAAGCACCTCACGCTCGACCTCGCCACGCTCGTCCCGCACGTGAGCGGACCCAACTCGGTCAAGGTCTCGACGCCGCTCGACGAGCTTGCGCAGCAGAACATCGCCATCAACAAGGCGTACCTCGTATCGTGCGTCAACTCGCGCGCCTCGGACCTCAAGGCGGCCGCCGATGTCATCCGCGGCAAGAAAATCGCCAGCGGCGTCGAGTTCTACGTGGCCGCGGCGAGTAGTGTCGTGCAGCGCGAGGCCGAGGAGGCAGGTGACTGGGGCGCCTTGATGGCAGCTGGTGCCAAGCCGTTGCCGGCCGGATGCGGTCCATGTATCGGTCTCGGAGTTGGCTTGCTCGAGGACGGCGAGGTGGGCATCTCGGCGACCAACAGGAACTACAAGGGAAGGATGGGTAGTCCCAACGCCCAGGCGTACCTCGCGTCTCCCGCTGTGGTGGCGGCCTCGGCGATCGAGGGCAAGATCTGCGGACCTGCGGATCTGGATGCGTCGCTTCTGCCTCCATCGCGCGGGCTCAAGTACTCGATCTCGACGAGTGCCGATGCAGCCTCTGCCTCTGCCTCGTCGACCTCGACCGATGCGGCGGGGGTCGAGGTGTTGCCCTCGTTCCCCAAGTCGTTCTCGGGTCCGCTGATCTTTGCGCCGCAGGACAACCTCAACACGGACGGCATCTATCCGGGCAAGTACACCTATCAGGACGACATTACGCCCGAGAAGCAGGCCGAGGTAGTCATGGAGAACTACGACGCCTCGTTCGCAACCACCGTTGCCTCGCTCCGCAGCAAGGGTGAGAGCACCGAGGGTGTGAGTCTCGGACCCGTGTTGCTCGGTGGATACAACTTCGGCACGGGCAGTTCGCGAGAGCAGGCAGCAACGGCACTCAAATACGCCGGTGTACCCCTCGTCCTCGCCGGCAGCTTCGGCGACATCTTTAAGCGCAACGCCATCAACAACGGCCTCATCTGCCTCGAGTCGCACGAACTCGTCCAAGACCTCACCAACCTCTACCTCGGCAACAACGCCGTCCGCAACCACAAGGCCATCCTCCTCAACGACTCCACCGTCAACATCAACTCGGCCACGGGCGAGATCCGCCTCTCCTTCACAGGCCCAGATGGCACCAAGGTCGACAAGAGCTACACCGCCAAGCCCGCAGGCATCGGAAAGAGCGTCCAGGAGATCTACACCGCCGGTGGCCTCGAAAAGTGGGTCAAAGAGCGCATCTAATCTATCGCCTCTCTAGACCTGTGCGTCGTAGACTCTTCCCGCAAAATATTCTCATGCAATGCATCTCAGATCATCACGTCGTTGACCGGTCCCCTTGTCTGGTCTGAAGGATCATTCCTTGTGCTCAAAGTATTAACCGGTATGAAGAAGAGGGAAACCAAAGTTCGATGGTGTTGCGAAGCGGATCAGCCGCTGATGAAGGTGTGCTCCTCGAAGAGGGTGCCCTGGATCGAGGTGGACTCGCCCTTGCCGTTTCCTGCATACTGGTCGGGAAGGGTGAGGGTGAGGGTGGCCGGGTTGAGCGTCTGGTAGATGTAAGGCTTGGTGCCGGCAACGTAGTTGACGAGCTTGCGCACCATGTAAGGGATCTCTGCGAGCACATCGACCTTGTCAACGAGACCGTGGGTCTCGCTGGACGGGTAGGGCTTGCCGAGGTCGACCTTGAGCGAGGCCTCGACCTTGTGGTCGACGTTGCCCTTGCCCGAGGTGAGGTCGAGGAGGGGAGCCTGCCAGTGGAACTCGATGGCCTGAGGCGCCTGGTAGCCCGTGTCCTGGTCGAGCATGCTGTCGAGGTGCTTGGCGTACGAGTTGCTCTTGCGGCTGGCTTCCGAGGCGGGCGAGCCGGCGGTGCGCGTTGCAGCGCTGACGGCGACGAGCTTGCCATCGGCGACGATGGAGCCGATGTTGACGGTGAGCGACTCGCGTGCGTTGGCACCGTCGGCTACGCTGCCGTAGTCGGGGGTGGTGGTGAATTCCATCATGATGCCGCTGACCCTGCCGAGCTTGTCGTCCTGCGCCTGGAAGTTGGCAAAGTTCCACTTTGCGGCGACGAGGTTAGGACGCATGCCCTGGATGGCGTGGACGAACATGCCCTTGCCCTTTGCGTCGATGGCGGTGCCCTGGGAGATGATGTGGCCCTCGCTCTCGGCGACGGGCCAGAAGCGGTGGATGACGTAGCCCTCGGGGCTTCCGAGGTTGGAGCCAAAGTAGCTGAAGCCGCCCTTGGGGCCAGCGCCGAGCTTCCAGCCCTGGGCGGCGGCGGGACGCACAAAGGACCACGAAAGCTGGAGTTCGGCGTCGAGGTTGGCAGTGATGGTGTACTTGTCCTCACCCGCCTCGGTGGTGGTGAAGAGGACGGTGAACTCCGAGGCCTTGCTGGAGCGCTTGTCGCCCTGAGGACCGGCGGCGCCGGCGGACGGGGGAGCGACGAATTTGGTGACGTTGACCGACTTCCAGATCTTCTTGCCCGTCTTGGGGTTGAAGTACTTGAAGGTCATCTGCACCTGGGGATACCAGAGGCCGACGGCAGAGTGGATGATCTGAGAGGTTGCGAAGGAGCCATCCTCGAGGAAGGAGTACCAGGTCTGTGTCTCGGTGGTGAAGCCGCCGGCGCAGGTCCACTCGAGGTCGGAAGGCTGGAGGGGGCCAAAGAGGGCGTCCTGGGGGACGGAGTCGGTGATGGCGTGGAAGTTGCTTCCAGATGCGGCGGCGGCGGCACCAGTGCCCGAGGCAGCTGCCGAGTCGCCCTTACTGTGGGTAAGTTCGCGATGGAAGTGAGAGGTCAGCGACACGTCGACAATGCAGCCACGGTGGAGTGCAGCAATGGGAAAAGGAGGAGGACAACTTACAGCCAGGAACCCCAACCAGACATGATGCGTATCAAGCAGACGCGATGGGATGCGGAAAAAGGAGAGCTGCGGTGAGGGAGAAGAGGGCTCAAACGGCTCTGTGACAAGCTGAATGAGGCAGAGATGGTGGAGGGAGCGCAAAACTGCGGAGGGGTCTCGAGAGCGAGAATCGTTGGCAGCCGGAGCGGGCTTGTGCAAGCAATGCAAGCAATGCGCAAAGTGCAAGTGTTGGGATTCGAGGCTCGCTTCGTGGAGGCGAGTCGTCACGCTCGCCAAACAGGCGCAAAGCGAGAGAGAGGGGAGCGCCGCGGGTCAGTCAGGGTCGCTGACAGGCGAAGGAGGCTGAGGTGCACAGGGCACAGTCAACGGATCGTCAGGTCTGGCAAGAGAGCGACACACCCTTGTCTTTCTTTGTTCGGCTATGCCGTTGGGTTCTGCCACCTCTAAAAAATGCGTGCGCTGCAGGCCATGCAAGGCGAGAGCGTGCCAGAGCCCTTGCCTCGGATGCATGCCCTCGAGGAAATATTTGAAAAAGCGCCCGAAAGCCAGCATGGAGCTATGACGCGTCGGAGGCCTAAATTTTCACCTCGCTCTGCTGCCTCGATCCGCAACGTGCATGTCGGAATCTCAGACACAGTACAGTACAGTAGCTGCTACCTGCGCCCGGATCCAAGTGTCCGAGCAGCCGCGGCCATCCATACCTTCCGCCGCGGAGCACATCGTGACCACACATCCGACGTTTTCTGCGTAAAATATCATCATCTTTTGATGGCGAGAGAGGAAGGTGTTGCGATTGCATGAGTACAGAAGGTGCTGCTCACGCACACGCACAGCCACATCGTCGCAGGACCAGCTCGCCGCATCCATGTGAGAATGCTAGCCACGACTGCTGCGTACCGAGTCGCTACATGTCGAGGCGAGAGATGTCCATCTGAGGGCTCTTGGCCAGCAGCTCGGGCGTAGCGATCTTGTCCTTGTGCTTGAGCAGCTCCTTGAACGAGTTCTTGATCGTCACGTCGCTCACCCCCGCCGCCTGACTGATCCGCTTGGCGCCCTTGTCCACGCCCCACAGCAGCGTGGAAAAGTAGATGCACGCGGCAGCAATCGTGATCGGGCTTCGTCCCGCCAGCACACCCAGCTCGCGCACCCGTGCCGTGATGTCCTCGGTCGAGCGCGTGATTCGCATCTCGAGGCCCAGGTGGTTGCAGTAACGTCCGACCAGGTCCGCCGCGCCCGTCGGTCCGATGCCGATGGGCGTCGACGTTCCGCTGTTGTTTGCACTCGCTCGCGAGCCGTCCACCGAGCCCGTGCCCGTCGCATTCAGTCCGAATGCCTGCTGCATCTCCTTGAAGCACTGGCCAATGTGCTTCTTCGACACGCTCGTCAGCGAACAGATCTCCGGGAACGTTCGGGGCACGTGGTTCATCTTGCACGCCACGTAGATCGCAGCCGCGATGATCGCGTCCGGCTTCTTGCCGCGCAGGATCTTCTCCTCCTCCACTCGTCGGTATGCCTGCTTGGCCACATCCGACACCGTTCGAGGCAGATGGATCGAGTCGCACTTGCGCTGGATGTCTTCGAACGCGTCCAGCATGTTGCGGTCTCGCGTTCCCGTCGCACGGTTCATCGTCCTCTGCAGATCTCGCGACGCTCCCGAGCCGCCGTCGCGATAGCCGATGCGCGACTCGAGTTGCTCGTTGATGCCGTCTAACAGCGGGTTGCTGGCCGCACCCACACGCGAAGGATCATCGCCGTCTTCGTTGGCAAACGTACGCCATTCCGATCGCGTGTCGATGATGTTCTCGCCCACCACCAGTCCGCATTCGGCGCACACCAGGTCTCCGGAGTCAAACTCCTCGGCCAGATTCGGAGGATCCGTCTTGCAATCTCGGCAGATCAGTCGCACATTGAGATCCGGTACAAAGTCGTCCTCGCCCTTGGGAGCGTCGCCGCGGTCGGCGGCGTACCTTGCGCTGAGCGCAAAAGGCTGCGCGAACGCATTCTGGATGTACGCAATCCACGCCACACACAATCAAGGCAAAATCAAAAGTGAGCAACACCGCTTTCACAACCATGCGGATCAAAGCCGACCCTTCACCGCAGGCTCTGCACCGATCCGATCGGGTGAGCGCGCCCGACGGCAGTAGCATGCACAGAGGCGGAAGGATCAGGGGAGAATTCGCTCTGGATGCTAACCTGTGACGACCTAGCAATTTCGGCTGTCATTGCGGCTGTCCGGTAGATGGCGAGTCTGCTCGGTCTGGCTGTGGACTTCTCAACTGTTGCTCCTCGGACGACACCTTGTTACGACGGCGGTTCGTTTTGCGGTACGGATGCAAGTACTCTGACTACTGCAATCCTTCGACTATCCCCTCACACGTCTGCTGCGATCGTGTGAACCGATGCGGGCAGAAAGGGGCGATGCTTCGGTCTCGTCGAAACGGGATTGAAGAAA
Organism: Moesziomyces globuligerus; assembly: GCA_030849465.1. Lineage (NCBI taxonomy): Eukaryota > Fungi > Basidiomycota > Ustilaginomycetes > Ustilaginales > Ustilaginaceae > Moesziomyces > Moesziomyces globuligerus. The sequence continues at coordinate 282,701 of JARVLF010000021.1, read as the reverse complement.
AGCTCGCGGAAATGGACCAAGTCGATGCAAAATGCCGTGGCAGCTGTGATATCAGCGAGTGTCGTCTGCAAGGGCGATGCAGATGATGGTGGCGAAAGGCGAAGGAACGGTTCCTTGGCAGCCGCCTGCGAGGACTACTAAACGCGTTTTGGGCTCAGCAGTCTCGATTCGACCGGACTTTAGGCTCTCGGACTGTCGCCTGATGAATTTCGTGCGAGAAGCGCGTCAGGCTCGGATTGCGGAAGCCGTGTTGGATTCGAGCACAGAAGCGTGGACGCACGCGAGCCTCCGCTCGACTTTTCCACAACACTTGGCTCTTCCAGTCATCGTTTGGCACGACGAGCATGGCCTGATCGCCATCCTACAACCTACACGACCGAACATGCCCGTCGCAGCAACACCTCATCGGCATCAAGATGCCCGAGCGACTGCTTTCGCTTCAGCGTCAGGACGTGCCGGCTCGACGCGAGACAATGAATCGAGCTTCAAGGCGTTCGCCCGAGTCCTGCAGGCGTGCAAGGACCTCGAACCCGCTGGCAGGATAGATCAGGACACCGGAACCGCCTCCCTATTTGCAGAGGTATGCTCTTCTCTCGGAGACGAGGCTCTCGATGACGCTGGCTACGTCAACAACCGCCAAGAACAAAGCCTCGAAGACGACGACCGGGCGGCATGGATCCTGGAGCAAAACACCTGGAGGCTCGTGCACATGCTCACATCAGAGAGGCTGCACAGAGGCGAAAGGAAAGTGGGAGATGGATCAGAGCCAGCAGACAAAGGCGCGCTTCAGCCGTACGAGACACCACTTGCAGCCATCCAGTCCATCTTCGAGCAAGACGAACAGCTCAACGAGCTTCGAATCATTCGCGAATGGCTCCAGGAGACGCTCGAGCCGATACATGTCGTCGAGGTCCGCAAAGGCTACCTGTCTTTCACCAAGAATCGCGTGCGCGCAGAGAAGCGCTCGTCCGTCGGCTCTGGGTCCAGTTCCAGTGACGGGCGTAGATCCACTTTTGGCTCGGCTGCCAGCTCGAGCTTCGCGCCCAAGAATCGCGGCAAGGCTGTCAAGAACCTCGACCCCGACGCCGTCCCGCGAGGCGAGGGCGGCCTCGAGCTTGAGGATGCCACCTACGAGAAAGCACTGCTGAGGACGCTGTTCGAGTACGCGCGTGCTGGGCGCCTAGACGCAGCCTTCGACCTCTGCCACCAGACGGACCAGAGCTGGAGGGCTGCCACCCTTCGCGGCGCAATGCTCTACCACGATCCTGCCCTGACCTCTGACCTGCCCGACGTCGACCGCGTCGTCGGCAACCGCAATCGGTCTCTCTGGAAATCGGCGTGCCGCAAGCTGGCCGCAAATCCGAACCTCGACGAGTTCGAACGGGCCTTGTATGGCTCGCTCGCTGGCGAGCTACAGCCCGTAGCCAACGTGAGCCAGAGCTGGGAAGAGTATCTATGGGCGTACGTGAACGCAAAGCTCGAAGCTGCCGTCGATCTCAAGCTTGATAGCAGGCACGGCTGGTGGAGTCAGGAGGCGGATGTAGAGCTGTTCGGCGACGGAGAGCACGGCGCCGTCAAGCTCGCCCAGGGCGCTTCATCGTCTTCGGCTGCTGCTGCCACTTCGGCTGGATCGGGAGCTGAAGGAGCGCCAAAAGCGGAAGTGGAGCTTGGCTCTCTCTCTGGTGTCTTCGACAAGCTCAGCCAATTGCAGTCGCACAGCATCCACCTGCAAGCCAACAACCCGTATCGACTGGTGCAGAGGAGCATCATCTCGAACAACCTACCGGAACTGTTCAATCGATTTGCCGACAACCTCGGCGACATGCAAGCAGCGTTGGAGCCAGCGACGTTCGCGCGTCTGCTGCGCTTCTTCGCCCACCTGATTCTGTACCTCCGTCTGCTGTCCATCCCGCTGCCGGACTTTGCGTGCAATGCCATCCTCACCTGCTACGTGCAGGTGCTGGAGGTGGCGGGCGAGACGGATCTCGTGGCCATGTACGCGAGCTCTCTCGAGCCACAGTCGGCGACGAGAAGCTATGCCAATTTCCTGCGCTCCATGGATGTCAACGCCAGCCGCGAGGTCAAAGCCCTTGCGCTGCGACGAGCAGAGGAGCACAGCCTCGATCTGGCAGCCGTGGCGAGGTGCACGGTGGACATCGTGTTCGACGAGCTCTTCCCAGGCATCATGTCAGACTTTGACGAGCCGCTCGGCTTTGCAGCAGGCGGGCAGAAAATGCAAGCGGGATTGGCCAGGCTCGATGCCACCAAGTTCGACGTGCATCTTGATGCCAACGAAGAAGCGCTTGTCAAGGCGATTGACTGGCTCACGTTCGACCCTGCGACATATGCCGATGCCATCGTCCAGTCCAACGCACTCACGCGCCTGTTCCTGTCCACGGGACGGCTGCACGCGGCCAAGGTGCTGCGGGAACGCATGCCGAGCGAAGTAGTGTCGAGCGTCGACAGCCTGGACATCTCGATGGATCAAAACATCGAGCGCTCAGGATGGGATACCTTTTTCACCGCTCTCGAGGCGCACGTTGCTTACAAGCACTTCTGGAGCACGCGTCCCGCCGACGTGGCGCGGGGCCAGGACGCCCCGGCTGGAGCGAAGGACGACTCGACCGCGATCGCACGTGCGGGTGGCTTATCGAGGCTCGAGAGGATGAATTGGGCCAAAGCGCTGAGCCAGGTGGTCGAGCAGGCGCGCGATCTGGACCTGGTTCTGCTGCAGCGCGACTGGCTCAAGATTCCGTTGAGCGGGATGGAGGGCGGACTGGAGATGGAACGTCGGGCGCGCGAGCTGTTCGATATCCGTCAGACGTACATTCCTGAGATCGTCTTCCGGCTCCACGACCTGCTCGTGGAGTCGGCGAGCGTCATCCCGGAGAATCTGGGCATGGCGATGCGCCTGTCGGAGATCGTGGCCGACGAGCGGCACAAGATTTACCTCGAATTCATCCAGAGCAACCGCGGCAACCTGCTGCAAGACTACCTGCTGCGCGTCCGCGAGGCTTCGCTCCTTCTGCTCGACAACGGCGGCGATGTCTTTGAAAAGGCCACGGCTGCGTGATACCGCCGATGACGAGAATTCAAGCCCTTTCTGTGACCCCACACTCAATCACACGTGGTTTCAATGCACGCCATTGTTGACTGAATTGCCCTCATCTCTACAGCAGCACATGTGTCGGCGCAGTGGCGTTATTCAGGATGACATTCGTTCGAGAGCGAGGGGCTTGGCGGTGACGAAGCGCTTCACATCTGCTCTTGAGGATGACACGGCCAAGCCGAATCGCAGTGTTGCCAAGGAGCTTTGGAGCTTTGGAGCTTTGACACGGCTGTGCCGAGGCTTCTTCGCTGGCCTGTGCACGCTAGGGCGTTGTTAGGCGCTGTGGGGCACTGCTGCGGGCTGTGGGAAAATTGACGTAATTCTGCCGAATGGGGGAAAAAAGCAAAAAGTGGCCGGAGGGCTGGTCGGGCAGGCGAAAGAGCCCGGACCTCGGACCTCGGTTGAGAGCCAGAGAAGAACAAGCGAGCAAGGGGTTCTAGGCTGCTTCGGCATGTTGGCATGCTGGCCGTGTGGAGCGCCAACGCTTCCGAACTGCGTCTTCCCGAAGCGTCCTTTGGCTAGCGCCATCTTGGATCAGGAGGGGGCAGTGCACTCAGCTATCCAGCTCAGTGCATGCTCCACCTCTGGTCGACAGATTCTTCTGTCTCCACGATCCCCGCCTGCCAAGCTCCGAGGCCGACATCGACCCAGCCACGCCCTGCATACACTGCACAGCGCACAGCCGCATGGCCCCACCTTGTCAGATCCCCAAGCCGCACTAGTCAGCATAGCCAGCATGTCGGACGTGGAGACATCGTCGCGCAAGAGCCTGTCCGGGCGCCGGCCGAGCTTCTCCTCGATCCGATCGCGCTTGCGCAAGTCCAGTCTCAAAAGCGCAAAGAACAAGTCTCGTGCCACAGAAGACGACCCCTTCATCGATTCTGATGGAGAAGAGTTGGCTGACCGCAACAAGCGCTTCTCAGTCGCATCAGACCAATCCGTCCCTCCGCTTCCACCTCTGCCAGCGCGTCCAGCTCAACCGAGTCCTGGCCGCGCCAGCTTCAACGAGCCCCCGCGCACCGCATTGGATCCCTCAGCTTCCGACCAGCACCTCGCAGACAAACGTCAATCCGTGCTAAGCACTTCTTCGGCCGGCCAGTCGGCACAACCACCGGATACCAAGTCCGCCTTGGCACACGCTTCTCTAGGCATGACGCTGGGTGCACACAGCTCTGAGGCCGCGCGGCCTGCGGGCGCCGACACACCTCTGGCGCAGGATGCATTCAAGGAGACGATCACCACGACGATGCTATTCTTCGGCGGCACTGTGCTGGCTGCGCTTGTCGTGGCCAGATACAGCATCATCGCAGCTGCAGTGATCTCGATCTGCAGCGGTCACATCCTGTTCAAGATCTTGACCCAGCGCGCTGATGATGCCAAGTGGGCGCTCGAGATGCAAGCTGCCGCACAGCGTGCAGCTGGTCTAGGCGAGGGCGAAGAGTCGGTCGAATGGCTCAACAAGGCACTTGCAACCGCATGGCCTCTGATCAACGCCGACTACTTTGCGCCTCTGGTCGATCTGCTTGAGGATAGCTTGATGACCCAAGTACCCGGTGTGGTCCACAACGTACGCGTCGAGGACATGGATCAGGGCTCTATTCCCCTCCGAGTCAAAAGCTTCCGCGTGCTGCCCTCGGACGAGTCGGCCTTTCTACAAGGTGCCGTGGCGCAGGCGCGCAAGGATGCTGGACAGACCGGCTTGGATGCCGCTCCAGGCTCCAACGATGGCGATGCCGACGATCCAGACACGGGTGTAGATGTGGGTGATCACGTCAATCTCGAAGTGACCTTTGCTTATCGAGGCGCAACGACCAAGAAAGGCCTCTTCCGCTCCGCGACCAACAGCGGATCCAGTCCGGCCAAGCCATCCGGACCTGGCCCGACGGGTCAAGAAACCGACTCTGACGACGATTTCGACCAACTCAAGGATGTCCCCACCGAGCGCATTCACATGCTGCTCTATCTCAGTGTGGGTCTCCAAAAAATCGCTGCAGTCGACATCCCGGTCTGGATCGAGATGGTCGGCATCGAGGGCAAAGCTCGCGTCCGCCTTCAGATGACGCCCGTTGCACCGTTCGTCAAACACGCTGCCGTCACCTTTGTGGGCGCGCCCAAGCTCGAGATTTCTGCCAAGCCCCTCGGCAAAAAGATGGTGATCGATGCAATGAACCTACCGCTCATGTCTTCGTATGTTCTTCACGCCGTCGAGGACGTGATCAAGGGCTTCATTGCGCCCCTGTCATACACAGTCGATGTTGCAGGTCTGCTCGGAGCTGGCGACGGCCCTCAGGACGTGTACTCGATCGGCGTCATTTGCTTTGTGTTGCATCAAGCCGACGGGCTTGCTGCCGCCGACTCCAATGGGCAGAGCGATCCGTTCGTCCAGGCCTCGTTTGCTCGAGCCGGCAAGCCGCTCTTCACATCGCGCATCATCCGCAAGCGTCGCGATGCCATCTGGCAAGAGACGGGCTTCCTGCTCGTGTCCCCGGACGAAGTTCGCGACCACGACCGCTTGCGCCTCACCGTCTTCGATGCCGACCGCTTCTCGGCCGACGATCCGCTGGGCAAGATCGAGATCTCGCTGCATCGCCTCATCCGCAAGTTCCGCCCCGACGGCAACGCACGCAGCACCAACTTGCTCGAGACACGCACCGACCAGCTGCAACCCATGCGAAAAGGCGCCTCGGTCCAAGGAACTCTCAAGTACAGTGTCGGCTTCTTCGGGCTCGCGCATGCTCCGGGCACCGGTCATGCACCTTCGCGACGAAAGCTGCTGCGTGGCATCACCTCGACTGCTGACGATGGCGCCGCTTCCATCGACCTCGTGTCTCCGATCAACGGCAAGAGCGTCGCTGCCGACGACAAGGTCCTGCCTCCGCTTCCAGGACAGGACACGCCTGCGGGCGGGTCGGAAGCCGATTCTGATCTCAGCGCGTACATGACCGGCTTCGACCGTTTCGTCCAAGGCCTCGGTCTGCCCATGGATGACGAGGTGCTGCGAAAGAGGAAGGACCGCAAAAAGCGCGTCCAAGAGCTAGCCAGCATGATCGAGGGTGCCAAACAGGCCACCGTGCACCCTCCCTCCGCCGAACTCCCGTCGGGCATCCTGGCGTTCCACATTCACTCCATCACCGGGCTTGAAGTGCCGGCCACGCAGAAGTCCTTGGCCTCGTCGAAGCGATTGTCTCAGAAATCGAGACACGGACCGGCGCCCACGGACGAAAGCCAAGCAGAAGGTGGAACAGGAGGCAAACTGCCGTCGTCGTACGTCCAGGTGTTTCTCAACGACGAAGCCATCTTCCGTACCAGGACCAAGTCGCTCAACCCGCGGCCATACATCAACGCCGGCAGCGAGCGCTTTATTGGCGACTGGACGACGGCGCGACTCGACTTCACGGTGCGCGACGCTCGTATGCGCGAGAGCGATGCGATCCTCGGCTGCGTCGGGCTGCGCTTGGCCGACGTGCTTGTAGACAGCAGTCGCTCGACCGGATGGTACACTCTCACCGGCGGCCTCGGCTATGGCAAGATCAGGATCACACTGCTCTTCCGCAGCGTCGAGCTTTCGGTGCCGCGCCCGCTTCGAGGATGGAATGTGGGCATCGTGGAGATCGCGAGCATCAAGGTGTGCGGAGTTCCTCAGTCGCTGCTTGAGAAGAAGCCCGCCCACCTCTCGCTCGAGACGGTGGGCGGCAAGACGAGCACGGACGATGTCGAGGCGGTCGATGACTACGAGTCTGGCATGGGCGGTGATGCTACAGTCAGCTACGAGTTCCCGCTCAAAGAGCCCATCCGCCTTCCTGTCCGCCAGAGGTATCCGAACGCGCTCTACCTCAGCCTACGCACCGACTCGCGTTTGCCAGGGCGGACCCACCACCACGCGCGGGCGTTCGTGCCGCTCAACAGGGTCTCGGACGAAATGCGGATCCAACGCCGTCTGCGGATGTACGAGACGTCGGACTGGGATCGGGTGGAGCAAGACGTAATCCGCGCGGTCAGCAGTCCCGAGCAGCTGCAGACAGAGCAGGATGCATCGAAAGCCAAACTTCTGCCGGTGCTCGAAGACCTCTGTCATACTGGCGCCGCAATGGTCACGGAAGAAGCTTTGCGGGCGGCACAGCTGCAGACGGTGGGCTGGATCGAGATCGACATGATCTTCCACCGCGGTATTGCGCCGGAACATCGCTCGTGCACGGCTGGCGACAGCGAGATGCGCTACGCGTTCGAGACATACCTTGCTCTCCAAGATGCCGGAGAGCGCGCGCGGCCACGCTCGCTCGCCAACGATCGTCTGCGCCAGTCGAGCAAAGCTTCCAAGCTGACCGTCAACACCACGGCAACCGACGCGACGGGCACAGAGCGCGAAGGTGTCCCGCGACCTCAGACGCACCGACGGGTCTTGTCCAACACATCAGCTCGCGGCCCTATCGTCGAAGAGCCAGGACAGCTCGGTGAGGATGGCGACGAGGGAGAGGCAGACGAAGACTCGCTGTACGCGCTCTCTCTGACCGAGACCGAGCTGGACCGGCTGGCAGACGAGGATGAGGATTCGGACAGTCCCGAAGGGCGACGCGCGAGGGCGAGAGCCCTGCACCGACACCAACGCGGCGCAGCTCAAGTCAAAGGCTTCCGAACGCTTACATGGATGAAGACCAACGCCGAAGACGGCGTGGCCAAGATGAAGCGCCAGTTTGGCAAGCAGTCGAAACGCATCGGCAAAATGGAGGCTGAAGGCATCTCGCACTTCTGATGCGCCTGCCCATACCAAGCAAGATGCAGGCTCTCGTGGACGGTATTCCTTCACCTAGCAATCCAACCGCATGAGCACGATGAAAGTGGACGTGGGAGGATGTGGGATGCTGAGAAGAGGTGTAGTGTGGGGGCCGGGAAGCTCGGTCCGGCGTCTTGCAGATCGGCGATTCGAGAATGACGAGGGAGAGGCGGTTTTTTTGGGCCGGGCGGTAGAAAGCCGAGGTTAGGCACGCGAATGAAAATGCAGCACGGCCACTACTTTGCCCCAACAGCCGCCAGCAAGGAAGTGCAGAGCAGGCCAAGAAGGCCGGGTGTGGCGATGACATCGGTCCACCTGGCCAGCTATTTTGGATCGATTACCACTGCAGATTGGTGCACCGCACAGTGCAGTGAGTGTATTTTTTTCGAATTTCTCTGCCACTGCTGCTGGAATATTTGAGAGTCTGGTGGGCGACAGACAGCCAGCCCAGCGCACCGGAGATACTGTGGCCAAGACGCGAGCAGAGGCGAGACTACGCTCTGGCCACTCTTGCCCCGGGCTGCTCAAGAAGACCGACTTGGTGCCCACTCGACCCAGCCTCCGCAAAAAGGGCGCGGCACGGTGACTGATGCCGTGACTGCCAGCTGCAGCTCTATCTCAGTCGTGAGCCTCGCCTAGCGGCGCTTGAGCGTTTGCTGAAGCCCATTCCTTCCTACGTCCTGCTTCTCCACCCATCGCGACCCATCTCCACCTTCTCTCTATCCTCACACCTCACCGCACCGAACGAAGTCGCCGACCGTACGAGCCAATTGCTGCTCGAAGCGCCCTCTCGTCAAGCCCTCAAGCACCCACGGCGCTTCTTCCCCGTGCCAATCCGGCCAAACAACTCAGCGTAGTGGCCTCAGACGACATCCGCGAAGCAGCATCCCTATACCCCTGCGTCCATCGCAGACGCGCACACGTGCCTACACAATCCGATCGGCTCCAATTGAGCCGCAAGTGCGAATCTCTGCGACCAAAAGGAGAAGATCCGGAGCGACTGCACCTCTCTCACCGGCAACTTTTGGGCCCGCTTGCCCAAGCAGACGATAGACTCCTCGTCCCAAGGTAGTCTTGCTTATTTCCTGCGGCAAAGCTTCTTCAGCTGCCGAGCCGCGCGCCGACCGAAGCAACAGCGCTCAGACTTCCGACACGACCCTCTCCCGCTAGCTTGGACGCTTGCTCATCTCCAACATGCCGGCCACAAAGATCGCACCATCGGTGCTTGCCTCCGACCTCGGGAATCTCAACTGCGAGTGCCAGCGCATGATGGACTCGGGTGCCGACTGGCTGCACATGGACATCATGGATGGCCATTTCGTGCCCAACATTGTGATGGGTGCCCCCGTCATTGCTTCGGTCTCGAAAGCGGTGCCCAACATCTTTATGGACTGCCACATGATGGTCGCGGACCCGGGGCGGTGGGTCAAGGACATTTCAGAGGCGGGCGGCGCGTCATATACTTTCCATCTCGAAGCGACCGACGACCCGATGGACGTCGTGCGTCAGATCAAGGCGACCAAGATGCGAGCAGGCGTGGCCATCAACCCGGGCACACCGGCGTCCGAGATCTCGGACGAGCTGGGCAACGCAGTGGACATGATCCTTGTCATGACCGTATGGCCAGGTGCCGGTGGACAGAAGTTTATGAAGGAGTGCATGCCCAAGGTCGCCGAGCTCCGCGCGCGATTTCCGGACCTGGACGTCGAGGTGGACGGAGGCGTGGGTCCCAAGACGATCGACCGATGCGCCGACGCAGGTGCAAATATCATCGTGGCCGGAACGGCGATATTCAACCACCCGTCGCCCAAGGACGTGATCGCCTTCCTGCGCAGCCGGTGCGACGAGGCCCAGGAACGCATCCGCAAGGAACGCGAACGCATCGCCCGCGGCGAACCCGTCGAACACGAAATCAAGCACTACGAAGACGGTCGCAAGTCGGGCTGGGCCTCGGGCGCCGTCACCCCGCTCTCGTATCCGCGCGTCTACATGTCGGCCTCGAAGCGCGAAAAACTCCGCCGCGAAAGCCAGGGCGCTCTGGAACGCGGCGAACGCCCAACCATGAGCTCCCTCCAGGGCATGTCCAACCTCTCCATCACTCCCGCCGTCCAGGGCAAGTGACTAGCACGCTCACTCCCCAAACCGCATCTCTAGCCCGCCACTCGTCCCTCTTGCATCCATCCTCCCTCACAACCCCCCACAGCCTCACCGCCAATCTCAGATCTCAACTTGCATCTCTTCCCACCTCCCTGCTTCGCGCAACGCCACGCCGCGCTGAGAACGATGCACGTTTGGAATGTCTGTGAAGTGCGACTGGCCAAGCACGTCTGCCAAAGACGGCAGAGTTGGGCTCGAATCCCCTGCGACAGATCCTACTGGACGTGGGAAAGGCTGTACGAAGATCGCCGAAACAGATCTTCTGGCCTCGGCTGCAGAGGGTCGCGATGGCTCGACCACCGTTGTAGGATCGGCTAGGCCTCGTCGGTGTCCAAGTTGTCGAGGAACCACTGGATGCGCTGTTCCCTGGTGTAGGGCACGTAGTAGCCGCCGAGCCGAAGTCGGTCGGCCGGAGGGACAAGGCGCAGGGCGAGCTGCTCATCTGGATCCGCAGTAATGCCGCGAGGGATGCGGCTGTTGACGAGGCGGTTGAGTGCGTCCAGTCTATCCTGGCCGCCGACTCGTCGGGCGAGGTCAGCACCCCGCGTCACTGGGGGCGCGTCGTTCAGCAGCTGTTGGTCAAGCTTTGTCCAGCCGATGGTCGTTCGGATGGAGTCCTGCATGTCGGCCTTGAACGAGGCCGAGTCCCTCGACGTTTGTCCGGGTGGAATCTTCCATCGCTGGATCGAGCTAGCGGACTCCCCGCGCACGTTGTCACGTTTCTCCGACTTCGCCTGCGGCTTGGCAGCCGTCGTGTGCGGCGGAGATGCTTGTGCCTCGTTGTTGTGCGAAGCCGTGTTGGTCCAAATGTCCTGCCGCTCCACCGGCCAGTCTGTGTCGCCAGCGCGAGCGGTTCCGTTCGCATCGCCTTTGTTCGCCATCGTCGCATCGTCGTCTGGCATCGGATCCCAACAGAGGTGTAGTGTCTGGAAGCTTCCGCAACCCAGGCCTGCCAAAACCTCTCGCTTCGGTGTTCGGACGGCGGTATCGGCTGGGTCGTTATTGCATGACACTGAGTAGCTACCTGCGCCCCTGGGCGGCGCAGCATGACGAGGTCCGCTGTGCGTGAACGACTCCGTGGCAGTACGAAGAGGCTGGCTCGCATCTGTTGCCCCTGTACTTAAAGTCGTCGTCAGCTCTTCGAAGAAGGGCTTCAGCCGAGTCGCTGTGAATTCGCACGGGCGGAAGGCAAATTTGCGTGTATCATAGCGGATCTTGACAACTCGGCACCATTTCTCGATTTCCTCCATCGTTGGTTCACTCTCGGATGAGGGGTTCCGTGAACCCGTCGCGGATATATGCGGATCAGATCCGATAAAAGCTCTCACAGAGCTTTTGGACGAGATGCCGCCTGAGCGTACGCTGCCAAGCGGGCCGATGGGCATCGGCACTCCGCTGCGCCCGTTGCGAGGATCCACAGCCACTATGTGCACTGATCGAAGGGGAGATTGTCCTTCGCTTGCGCTGAAACGAGGCATTCGTTCCAAGAATTCCTCGATGCCAAAGTCGTTTCGGAATGTTAGCAGTAGTTTGCTGAGGGACGGCAAGGGTAGAGTACGCAAACAGAAGACCTCGGGACTTCCAAGGGCCAGATAGCGGACGTTAGGAAAGTAGTCAAAGCAGCTGAGGGGAAAAAAGCGGTTGTGGTGGTTGTTGTCGGCAAGGTCAGACGGCGAGTGGATCTCGTCCCTCCGCGGATATTTGGTATCTTCGCTGCTCTCCTCCATTTCTATGAAAAGATTCTCGACTAGATCGCCGGGCCGATCCGATGGCAGGGAAGTGAATCCTCGGGGGATCCGCGTGGAGATGTTTTCTCCATGACGTTCTCCATGGCGGTTGCGAAGATTGCGGAGTAAAACGAAGACCGAGCAGAATTGATAGAAGTTGGACCACACCATTGTTCTCCACCGATCAGATGCTGTCCAGCGACAGACCTGCTTTGAGACGAATGCGCACGCGTGTGCGGTCGGAGGATGCGTTGAAGCAGCAAGATGAATGATGTGGCGAACGAGCTCGGCTGGCAGCCTTCGAGCATCCGGGAGGGCGCCGAGCTTCAGCTCTTCGGCCTTCGACGGCTTCTGCTCATCGCCCATGGTGAAGGGCAGAACGCGGGGTGGTAGGGGATCAAAGACGAGAAAAAGAGACCGATGTTCACCCCGTGAGTGATTGCGCGGTTATATCCCAATCGCGTTTACGGCGTGTGAGCGCGTGGTAGGCGACGGACGCTTGTCAGAGGATCGCGCATGTTATGCATCATGTCGGTGGCAGAACAAGGTTCATAAGGCCAAAGGAGATGGGCGTAGCGGGACACTTCACACGACCAGTGCTTTCCGATCCAGGCCGAGCAGAGGAGCATCCCGGCTAGTGACTTCAGGAAACGGCCTGTCAAGTGGAGGGTCCGTGATTTGACAGGCTTAATGCGTGGGAAACACTGCGTGCGAAGGTGGGATTGCAGCTGGCTAGCGCAGTCATGCCCAGCGAGACGCTGGTGCGGGTATTTCCGCGCGTGCCAGGCGAGGCCCTTCAAAGTTGGAACGGGAGAGCAGTCCATGCGCAGTCACAGTGTCCAAAAAGCTACACCCGAAGAGAGCAGCATGCTCAAGATTACGAAAGGCCTGTGTACGAGAAATTTGCGCTCTTTCATGTATCTGCAGGTAGCCCTGAGCGATCGATGCGCAGGCTGTTGAGCTCTTCGGCCAGCTCATCAGCGGAAGAACGAGCATCTGGAGGCGCGGCGCTCTTGGCAGCGGCTGCGGCTGACTTGACGGCTTCTGGCTCTGCCCTGGTGTCTGTCGGTTCATCCGTCGAGCTGGATTGAGTCGGCGCAGCGGCTTTGCGCAGGCGAGAGTTTCGCCATGATCCTGCGCCAGACGGAGACGCTTGTGGCTGACGCGCTTGCCTCGCAGAAGGTTTCTCTGCGCTCGAAGAACTGAGTGGAGGAGGAAGCGAGGCTGCTAGCGTCCTTGCAGTATTCGAGCGCCAGGTCGTGCGCGGAGCTTCGGAGGTGCCGAACCTTGTCGGCGCTGACGATGGTGAAGATGGCGGGTGAGCTACAGCCGAGTCTGGTGGTGCAACTGCAGATGGGGCTCTGCCTGGAATGCCCTTCTTTCGAGCTTCTTCGGCTTCTCTGACGCGTGCTGGGCGGTAGCGCACCACGTCTTCGACCGGTGTAAAGCCAGGCCTGACCTTGCGCTCCTTCCGAATGCTTTGGAGTCAATAAGAGGCATCAGCGATCTAGTATCTAGTGCTCGCGCCGTCGGACCAAGTGGCTCTCGCAACGACTTACGATCCATCGGCTCGCCTGGACTCAGGGATGACCCTCTGCTGCGAGTCGGAGCTTTGGACGATCCCTGCCGCTGTCGGCTTGGAGCTCGAAGATGTCGAGGCAGCGGCGCTCATCGTACTCTGGCTTGCGCTCGGGGTGGAGAAGGGAAGGGATGCGGTTCCTCGGTCGACGAGAATTCATTTTGTGGACCCTGCAGCTAGGCTTGGCTGGCGTGTTTGGTGGCCCGATCGGGAAGCGTTGACCGATTTGAGCGCATGAGGGTGACTTTCACAAATCGACGTCGACGTGCAGCTCGCACTGACAGACGTGATGCGAGTGCCGCGCACCACGTCCGGAACGTGCCAACTCCTCGCTTTGCATGCATCTGCGGATCAACCTTCATTCGAGTGACGGCGCAATCCAGCGTCCCTCCTGGCTTGAGCTCGGACCAAGTCCGCACGGAGCCGCCAGAGTTCCAGTCTCGGCTTCCGATAGAACAGCGTGAAGTCCCGTCCTTGCCAGACCATCACCAACACTCTCCCACCTCCTCACTCACATCATCGTTGAATCGCTGACCATGACTTCCTTCTCCGACCGAGCTGCCAACTTCATCTCGCGGGTCAACCCGCTCAAGGACCCCGGCTTCGCGCAGGACGCGTCGCGCGCGCTCCACTACAACTACGGGCCCATCTCGATCCTCGCTGCCTTTGCCGGCTCGCATCTGCTGTTGCAGCACCGTCTGCCCATGGTCTTCTACGGCCTGGACAACATGGCCTACCCGCGCGACGATCTGCGCGTGCACGGTGAAAAGGCAGTGGCCTCCGGCAAGATCACGCCCGCCACGCTCCGTCGCCTCAAGCGTTGGGAGGCGGCTCACTACAATGCTGTGGAGAACCTGCCCATCTTCGTGGGCACCATCCTGTCGCTTCAGTTCGCGGGTGCTTCCAACCGACTCATCAACCGCGTTGCAGGTGTCTACCTCACCGCTCGCGCTGCGTTCGCTGTGCTTTACATCACTATCGAGTCCGAGTCGCTCGCTTGGTTCCGTACTCTGGCCTGGTGGACCGGCAACGTGACCTGCATCTACGGTCTCGTTCAGGCCGCCAAGAAGCTCAACTACGGTGTTGCAACCGGCACCACTGCACTCTAATATGATCTTATCCAGACCACTCGTTCATGTTTAGAAGCCAAATTGAATGGATTCACCACACACCATCGCGGCACTCCTGCTTCCCGCTTTGACTGAGGAATTCCGTTCCCGATCCTATCGCGTTCGGGCCGATCTGGCCGTTCTCCGACCCAGCTGAGTGCTCTGCGTCATCTCATCCCGCAAGGAGCCGGAAATCCCTAATGCGCTTGCGAACGGAACTTTGCCAGGGCGTAACAACGTTGGGTTGGTGCTGAGGAGCAGGCTTACGCACGGTTCAGAACGCTCGGCTAGGTGCTTTCGGCGAATGAGCAAAAAAAAGGTTGCCGCATGCTCCTCCACACGGCCACTCTACGGACCGCGGTCTGAACATACCGTCCGTCCGTGCGCAGAGCTCGGAGCCCACATCCTCTCGGAGACGCTTAACTCCGCGTTGCACAGACCTGCCTTGACTGGCGCGCGGTCTTGTGCTCCGAAAGCAAGCTGTTCGGTGCGGAAGCACCCGCATGAATCTACCTTTCCCCGTACTTCTTCGATCCCCGTGCGGACCAGCTTAGCGGCAATACATATATAGCTTTCCTCCCATCAATCAACATACTTTGTCGACACCGTTCTCTGTCTGTTCCAACTCAGATACACGATCAAAATGCCTGCTCAGTACACTCTCTACTCGCACCGCGGTCCTGGACCCAACCCGCTCAAGGCGGCTGTGCTCATGGAGCACCTCGGCATCTCGTACGATGTTGTTGCTCTCGACTTTGGCGATGACCCGGAGAACGGTGTCAAGGGTGCCAAGTTCCTCAAGATCAACCCCAACGGACGAGTTCCCTGCCTTGTCTCGAACGACAGCGATGGCTTCAGCGTCTGGGAGAGTGGTGCGATTCTCTATTATCTTTGTGACAAGTACGACAAGGAGGGCAAGTTCCTCGGTAAGACGCCCGAAGAGCGCGCCATTGTCATGCAATGGCTCACCCATCAGCTTTCCGGCCTCGGCCCCACACAGGTAAGTGATCTCTCCGCACGGACATTTGACCCCTGCACTTCGCAAGCGCTCCCGAGACCGCAGTCTCTTGTGTGACGTCGCTGGACGAGTCTGTGACTGCATTCCTGGTACTGACACCATCTCTTCGTCTTGACCATAACAGGGCAATGTCAATTACTTAATCCACTATTTCGAATCCAGCTATGGAGAGAAGCCGCAGAAGGCGGCCTTCACTCGGTTCGAGGGCGAAACGGCGCGTCTGTACAGTGTGCTGGAAGAGCAGTTGAAGAAGCAGCAGCAGCGTGGCTCGAGCTTCATCGCGCTCGACCGCCCCACCATCGCCGACTTTGCCTTCTGGACCTGGGTCCGCATCGCCGGCTTCGGCAACATCGACCTCTCGCCCTACCCGGCCGTGCAGAAGTGGTGCGCCACCATCGAGAACGACGCCAAGTCTCAGGCTGCCGTCGCCAAGCTCCCCCTCAAGTAAACGGCGGTTATCCGCCTCCGCTTAGCACACACTCGAGATGAGATCAATCGAAATGATGTTATGATCATTGCAAGCCAGAGGATGAGTTGCGGAGGGGAAGACATGGGTCTGCGTAACCGGACGACGAGTTGCGGATGGAAAGGTTGAGGGGTACGGCGGCTTTTGGTCGTCTGACAGGAGAAGCACGCCGGCTTTAGGAGTGTGAGCGTCGGGCCATGGAATTAAATGTGGCGCACGTCGATTCGACAAACACTGACGACACGCTCCTAGCAGCTGCTCGGCATCTCGTCGCATCGTGTAGTGTTCGTGCGGAGGCCAGCTACGGAAGACTGCATTCGTAGGGCCGATAGGCGGTCGAAGGAGCTGTACAATACAAGGCTTCGCAGCAGACCGAGGTCGGAGTACGCTGTCGTCTCGCGACTCGGCCGACCAAATCGAGAGTTGCTCACAATGCGACCATGGCACATCTCGCACTCGTCAGCGGCGGAGCACGACGTTGCACAGCGCCTCTTCGCTACTCATGAATCGTACGAATACTGCAGCCCTGCCTGCGGGCTCACATGTCGGAGCTCGAGATTGCTGATCTCGAGCTCTGACCGTCGAAGCTCGTTTATGCGACCTCCACCCAAATTCGGCGGTTGGCGCTGAGTCACTCTGGGACGGCATTCCAGCGTGTCGAGCCCCGCAAGCGCTTCTTCTCGACCACTTGATGTGGTCAGCTGGCGTCAACCGTCGCGTCAAGGTCTGCTTGTCACGCGCGTCGATGGTCAGACACCGGCGTCGGGGTCCGGTGGAGTATGCACTTCCGCAAGCAGACTCGCCCCCTCGCTCTCTCGCCCCTGGTCTGGCCCCCTGGTGGGGTCGGGAATGACCGTAGCCGAGCCGCGATCGGGTTTGCTAAGCTTCAGGGTCTGCACGTCCGCATGCCGCCGTGATGGAGACAAGCGAGCCCATCAACGACGTAGACTCTTGCTCAAGCACGATCATCCTGCACTTTCTGACGTCGATCAGACCACCCTTGCTGTAGTTACGCTTTCTCCCACAGCGGAATCTACAGCGCAAGTGCTCGGATACCAGACTGCGAGAAGGCGCTCAGCCAAAAGAATGATTCGTCCCTCTACGTCCCTCTCCGTTGGGACAAAATGTCAAGCGTGACCTTTGATGCAGGACATCGCTGATGGGTGAAAGCGCTTGATGACGCTGTCAACTCGGGGTCCCCTGACGGCGCCCAGAGATCTGCAATGCGCGTACACCCTTCCATGCCACCCCTCCCCAAGTTGACAAGGTATAAGAAGTCGAAGAATCTCCGCATCCACCCCTCGCGCACCGTCACCATACCAACCTACGCTCCTGTCAACTCTCCACTCGCTCAGATCAAACTCGCAACCATGTCGGCCCAGGAAGAGCAGATCCCCATCCAGGACGAGAACGTCGAGGAGACCAACGTCGACGCACAGGCCGAGGACGAGGTAGCCGCCAGCGGCTCCGAGCAGAAGCAGCTGCGCGCCGAAGCCTCGGAGCTCGACGAGTCCAACATCCTCGACGATTCGCCCGGCGTCTCGACGCGCGGCGCCAAGGTCGACGCCACCAAACAGGTGAGTTCCCCTCCCTCCGACATTAAGCCTTTCGCCAAGCAATCGTTGACCGTCTCGCCGCTGCCTTTTTGCGCCCGCAGGAACGAGAGATCGACCAGGCCGTCGCTGCCGCCGAGAAGGCCGACGAATCCTCCTAGACAGAAATCCATACTGCTGCTAGCTTTGACCTGAAGACGACTTGTCTGTGCCTGTCTTCTGAATGAGTCCCATCTTTGAGGCGCCACGCACCGCTTAGCGTTGCTTTGCGGGTGAGCAAAAACGCGCGTGCGATGGGATAAAGCGACCTCGACCGTGCCGAATCGCCCCTCCTTGAAGAGTGATGCGCTTGCAGAGATAGCGATTCGCGCGAGAACAAGGTGGTTGAGAAGTCGAAGCAAGATGCACGTGGTGCATGTACGTTGGGGCGCGAGGTGAGGCTGGAAAAGAGACTGCATTGATTGCTGGTGATGCTGCAACGCGCACAGGATGGTTAGACAACGGGATGCGCGGCGATCTAGTGGTGGCCGGCGTTCTCGTCACCCTCGAACTCCATTTGGTAGACTGTGGAAGCAAGCGGACCAAGGAAGTGGATGAAGCAACGGATGTCAGCGGACATACGACGCGGATGCAGCTCGGTGGCCATTGCGGAGACTTACCACTGCCGCACTCGGGGCATCGGTGGTGCTTGAGATCGCGGTTGAGGTGGAGGTAGATGGTGTCGTGCGAGTCGGCGGGGTAGCCAGTGCAACCGACGATACGGGTGGGCCACTGCGTGCGATGAAGGAAACGCGGAAAACGGTCAGCGTCAGCTTCCTGAAGGGGACCAAGCTGGGTCATAGCTGCACTCCAGGCAGCTGCGAGATGCGGCCGAGCAGGATCGAGAAGTCGATGCAGGCTGAAACGGCCGCAGCAAACGATGCGGTTGGTGGTCGAAACTTACGTAGGACTTGATCTTGATGGGGTTCTCGGTGGTGCCGAGGTGGGTCATCTGGAGGGGCTCCATGTCGAAGACGTCGTGGCCCTGGAGCTTTCCGAGGTACTCGAAACGCTCGAGACCGGTGGCCTGCTGGTCGTCGGTGGGCATCTCACCGTCCTTGGCGCCCTCGCCCTGGATGACGGGGGGGCCGGCAGCGAAGCGGAGCGCCGACGAGGTGAAGAGGCGCGGGGCGGCGGTGACCGGGGTGGGGGCGACGCGAAGCGCGGCGGGTGCGCGGGCGACGAGACGGCGGGCGGCGAAGAGCATGATGACGACGATCGACCGAGGGGGTATGGATAGAAGATGATGGTGTTGATGGTGGGAAGCGATCCAAAAACTGTCGATGATACTGGACCAGTCTGAGCTGCCCGATTTGTGATTGCAACCTTCAGCGGCTCCGTCGTCTCTGCGTACTCTCTCGCTCTCTCTCTCAGCTGGACGCGCTGCTCCTGGAGCGGCAGCCCTTGATCTTCCGAAAGCGATTTTGCGGTGTCGTTTTCAAACTTGGCTGCTCGCGTGCCCTTGTTCCTCTCGCCCGGGTCATCTCACGCTCGGCGTTCGGGTCCGACAATATTCTAACTTTGCCGTGTTGAGGTAGAGTAGCTAACATGGTAGAAGAAAAAAAGGTGAAGGGTCCATCACTTAGCCGGACCTCGTTCGGGCCACTTTTTTACCCCGCACATTGGACTTGGAGCCGTGCTGGTCCCGGCGCCGGCTAATCCGAACTCAAGCCACGAACGCAGCAGCTGACGTGCCGAGCGCTCGATAGACTGCCGCAAGTGGTGAACGAGACTCGCAGCTGCGGAGCGTGCTGCTCTCAGTCGGTGATGCCAGCCTCCGCTGCCGGTCGGGCCAACCGAGCCGAGTCGGGCGACTTGAACTTGACGTTTTGTGTCTGTTGGCCCGACCGAGTTGCGTACCGTTGGGCCGGCGAGCAAGTAGCTGCTCGCCTGTTGTGCATGGTAAAGGTGCATTCGGTCTGGCTCAGTCCAGCGTTCTCTGTACAGCTTCGCCTTCTTCTCAAATGAGCGGAATTGCCCCGAACAGCCGGTTTCCTTCATATCATCGTCCTGTGGACCGGCTCGTGCTTGTGCAGCCGTGCAACAGGTTCTTGCTCCTCCTCGATCCCAACCTTCATCTTGCTTCATCTCGTACAGCAACCTTCAGCAACTCACCACCTCGATACCCGCATCGTTAAGTCGACCATGCCGCCTCGCTCCTGGTTTGCAGCCGCGCCGAGATCGGCACGGTCTGCCGTTTCAGCAGCAGCCGCGGTCCGACGGAGCGTGCGCTACGCTTCGACCATTCACAAGCAGCATCCCACCGAGCGCGACCCTTCGGGAGCGCTGCTTTCCAGGGTCTCGGGTCCCACCGACAAATCACTCTCCGAGCTCTCCCTGGGCCAGTTCTGGCACGAGGCCGTCGCAAAGCATGCCGAGCGTCCTGCCCTCATCTCGAAGCACGAGCCCTCGTCTCAGCATGGCAAGGGCGCCTCTTCCGACGACTGCATCCGCTGGTCGTACGGCGAAATGGACGAGCATGTCCAGAAGCTCGTCGCCGGCCTGCAGCAGCTCGGTGTCCGCAAGGGCGACCGCGTAGCTGTCCTCATGATGTAGGTTGACCACACCCCACTCGTCTGCCATACACTCCATCAACACGTATCCCGCTGACCATCGCATATGCTGCTGCTCTCACAACTTTGCTGTCCTTAGGAATTGTTCGGCATATGGTGCCTTGCAGTGGGCTTGTGCCGAGGTGGGCGCCGTGCTCGTTACACTCAACCCTGCATACAGTACCTCCGAGCTTCGGCGGGCCATCACGCTCGTCGAGGCCACCACACTGTTTATCGTTCCTTCGCTGCGCGGATCCAACTATCTCGACTCGCTCCTGGAGCTTCTGCCGTCGCTCACAGGCTCTGCCTCCAGCGGCGGAGACCCGACCGTGCTCCAAGACGCGGAGGTGCCCACGCTCAAACGCATCGTGCTCGTCGACAACCTCGACAACCGACCGCGCCACTGGGAGAGCACCAGCGTGCTCGCTCAGCAGGGCAGATCGTTCGCCGACGCCATGTCCGTCCTCCGTGGCCGTGCGCTCGACTACCGTGACTTGCTCGTCTCTTCGCATCCCAGCGCCGCCAAAAAGGAGGTGCACAACACCGACATCATCAACCTCCAGCTCACCTCGGGCACCACAGGCCAGCCCAAGGCCGTCGCCCTCTCCTCCAGGAACCTCCTCAACAACGGTATCGCTATCGGAGATAATCTTAGGTTCACCGAAGCCGATCGGCTGTGCAATGTCCCGCCTCTCTTCCGTGAGTCTCACTCTCTTTCCTTGCTTCCGTCCTTTATTGGCATCATCACTGACTCCGCTCCTCCGCTCCTCCGCTCCGCGGCGTGACGCTGCCGATAGACTGCTTTGGCCTGGTGCTGGGCAACTTGGCAGCTTGGACCCACGGTGCCTCCGTCGTCTATGCTGCCGAAGGATTCGACCCGCTCCGCTCGCTTCGTGCTGTCTCCGAGGAGCGATGCACCGCCATGCACGGCGTCCCGACCCACTTCATCGCAGAGCTCGAAGTGCTCGAATCCACCAGAGAACACGCTCAAGATCCATCGCGCTTTCCCCTCCCAAAGGGCGTGCTCGAGGGCGAGACATTTGACTTTTCCGCCTTGCGCACCGGCCTTACCAGGTACGTCTGAACAGTCCCATGGCTCCTTGATCGAGCAAAGGGGGCACGAATTCCAGCGAAGAGCCAACTGACCGAGCTTGTATTCTGCCACTGTAGCGGCTCAACCGTCCCCATCGCATTGATGGAGGCTCTGGTGAGCCCGGGTAAGCTTGGACTCCGCGAGCAGACGGTCGTGTACGGCATGACCGAGACTTCGCCCGTCACCTTCGGCTGCGGTGAGTGATGCAGAAGCTCCGAGTCTTTTTGTAAGCCATCACGCAGAGCACTGACTTATGACCTGCATGGCTTTGGCACGCACAGATGTGGACGCTCCCATCGTTCGCAGGTGCGAGACAGTGGGGCGAGTCTATCCGCACGTCCACGCCAAGATCGTCTCGCCCGACGATCCAACTGGCAAGCCTCTGCCTGTGGGGCAGCCTGGAGAGCTATGCGTATGTGTATACCCTACCGGCTACAGCTCAGCATTGTCTCGGGGGGATTGGGTTACTGACAAGTCTTTCTGCCGGGGGCTGCGTGCGTGCCGAAACGGGCATGGTTGATTCCGAAATTAGACGGCGGGCTACGTGGTGATGCAAGGCTACTGGAAGGACACCAAGCGCACGGACGAGGCCATGGAACGCCACCCCGACGAGCCCGACATCGTCTGGATGCGCACGGGCGACATTGCCATCATGGACGAAGAGGGATACGTCCGCATCGTCGGTCGTTCCAAAGACGTCATCATCCGCGGAGGTGAGTGTGGCTCTGATCGCGCCGCGCAAGGCGCAAGCATACTGACGCCTCGCCCTTGAAATTACACCTCTGCCCGCCCACCTTGGCGTCGCGCATCCAAAGGCGAGAATCTCTTCCCACCCAACATCGAAAAGTGAGTACAGAGCGCAGCAGTGCTGGCCAATTTTAGCGCCGTGCCGCATTGCAGCACCCGTCTTCTGGCCAATCACGCGCTCACGTTTCTGACCATCGACTTCATTTCGGCTCGCTCGTGCGCTGCAGCTGCATCGACCGCATGGAAGGCGTGGCCACGAATGCTGTCATCGCCGTCCCGGACGACAAGTACGGCGAGGTAAGTGAAATGCACGCTCGCTTGCGTTCGAGAAAGTATGGCATGCTCATAACCCACGTTGCTATTCTTCCCCGCGATACGACTTTCATGTGGCGACGGTGTGCAGGCTGTGGGTGTGTTTGTGGCAAGATCACACGCAGAGGCTCACGTTTCGCCTGCCGAGATCCGTGCCTATGTCAAGAAGCATGTTGGCGGCCAGAGTGCCCCTGCTTGGGTATGGTTCCTTGGCGAGAACGGCGTCCCCACCGAATTCCCAAAGACTGCCTCGGGCAAGATCCAAAAGGTGCGTGCGCGTCCCTTGCTTGTCACTTGAGCCTGCCGATCCGACTCTTTAAGAGAGAGAAAGACTGACGATCGCATCTTATGCTTTGGCTCGCTGGTGCTTCGGTCAACCTTCTCGCCATGATGCTCGGTCGGACCCGCGAAACCCTATCCCATGTCCGTGCGACGCCAACCTTGACCTTGCTCGTCCCCTCTCCTTGCCTCGTTCCCTCTCTCACTGCACCAGGTCATCCTCCGTGACTGGGCAAAGGACCTCGCAGACAAGAACCAGGGCAAGGTGGACAAGGTTTAGCGAACCTGGCCCGCCCACTTATTCTACCGATTGCCATGGAAACGAGTACAGGCGTGGATCTGCGCACACATCCCTGCCTGCGCCACGAGTCTGTGCCAGAGCCAGCTTCTAGTGTTGACTGTGAGGTCTGGCCCAATGATGTCGCCTGCCGTGCGAGGCGGGCGAGATCGGAAGATGGCGAGTCGAGGCTAGCTGGCGGCGCAGCAAGGGCGCTGAGCGCCGTTCAGAGCGCCGTGCCCACACTGCTCTCGATCCACGTACGCTGTCCGTCGCGGGTCGGATCGCAGCGCCAGTAGCCCTTTGTCGCTGCGAGCATCCGCGCCTCGACGCACACGAGCAACCCCCGTGATGCGGCCAGATCCATCTTGTCCACCTTGGAACGGTCTGGCACAACCTGGATCCTTATTAGAACGGCCCTTGGCAAGCAATCAAGGCCCCATCCAAAGCACCACACACCCAGACCTCCCTTTCTGAACGCACATTGCTGCACAACAGCCTTGCCGCGGACGCACTCCAATGCTCGTGACCATGAGACCCTCCGGTGCAGACATCCGTCGCTCGTGCGCGTTCTGGTGAGTATTCTCGTCGCCACCTGTGGCCCTGAATCAGGAAGTACTGACACAGCCACTTTCGTCGTCACAAAAGTCGCCACCGAAAGATGAAGTAAGTCTACGACACCTCGCGGTTGCATTGCTGCTGACAGACCGTGATTTTCGTGCACACTCGTACTGATGCTCCTTTGCATTTGACCATCACGCGCGCAGATGTTCGGGAGTAAGTGTCTCGTGCAATTCTCGTGAGACGAAGGTCGTTTGCTGACGTAGCTATGAGCTCGAATGGTTGGGTAGGAAAAGCCTTGGTGCCGCAACTGCAAAGAGCGCAGCATGCCATGTGAGTCTCTTCGGCTTGCCATAGCCAGGCTTTGACCTGCAGACAGACTGATACATTCGGACTTGCGAACAGGCGTATATGACTCGGGCACGATCAGAATCAAGAAGCACGAACATGGAGAAGAGGAGCCCCCACACCACTCGACTGTACTTCTCCTCCCCACCACCAACCAGACCATCCCACTCCTGCGCGAGCTCCACTCGCTCTTCAATGTAAGTTCTCACCTCCGCCTTCTCGTGCTTCAGTCTCAATCCCCACGCTGACCGTGCGCCATATGCCGAGCAGAAGCTCTGGGATAGAGAGCGAGGGTGCTGGTCGCGCGCTCTCGAGACACGCTGTGCACAACCACAAGCAGCCATACAGATCGATGTGAGTGCTCCGATACTATGCGAATCATCTTGGCGCTTCGCTGACATGACAATAGGACACATGGTAGTATCAGCATGGTCTATCGCAAATTCTGGCTATGACCATCGCTACTTTGGTAAGTACAAGCTCGAGCGAAATGTCGAGAGGCTCTGGCTCTGATATTGTCAACGTACCTACTGTCGATTGCCTGCAGGCTGGCAAGACGCTCCCGTTCAGCAATCAACTGCACTCGCTAAAGGATGTGGCTTTCGTGCGGCACGGCATGGCTGCCGCTGACGAGTTCACGCAGTAGGTCCTTCGCACCGACGATGCTTACTGGCAGCTGAGCTGACACGATGACGAATCAACACATTGGGGGTACAGTGTTACACAGCAGCACGTCGACACGATGTCGCTGGACAAGCAGCGGCTGATGCAGCTAGTCGATCTTGCGTACTGCAGCCACCCATTCCTTCCTCTCATCGTGTCGAGAACAGTAGGTCGCTCCTTCCTCTCCCGCACTGTGCCTCATGGACGATGCTGACAAATGCGTTGCGGGATTGTAGCTGTTCATGAAGACGCTCAACCAGGGGGCTCACGACAAGGTGCTTCTGGACGCGGTCCTCGTCGCAAGTCTTGGCCTCAAGGGGATGCTGGTCGGCTCGGATCTGCGCCACGAGGAGCTGTGCGAGCTCGAAACGATAGCGCACAAGGCGTCCACGTCACTGTTCAGCGTCCTGCTCGGAGCACTAAGTGCGAACAAACTGCAATCGTGCGTGCAGAGCATCATGCTGCTCGCCTGGCATGACCTCACTCAGGGCTTCATTAGGTACGTACCCTTCCCCACTGCTTTGCTCTCAGATGTTTACGGGTCATGGAGCCAAGCTTACGACGTCATGTGCTCGCGAATAGGCGGTCTTCGACGTGGTGGACGATGGCGTGTGACCTGATCCTGCGCGTGCGCTCGCTACGTGCATGCGAGGACGTGATCGACTGCCAGATCAATGGCGTCGACATTGCGTCGCTGCGGGACGAGGAGCTGGATCACATGCAGGCCGTCTGCCAGCTTATGCTGCTCTGGTTCGAAGCAAGTCTGGGCCCGATACCCGTTCCGCACGCACTGCTCTGGCGCAGTCCGTCGCGTTCCCATCCCGCAGCAACCTCGGCCTTATGGGAGCTGGATGACATCAGCGGCAATGTTGCTTCGACCGAAGGCTTCGTACGTGCGCGTCGAAGTGTGCATCGCATCCAGGCGGTGCTTACCAGCCTCGCCGAGCGGTACCTCGACTTCAAGAACGCAGGCGAGTCCATCGCATCAGACGACAATGTGGGGCATCAGGTCGACGCTCTGCTGCTGCAAGCAAGCCTGTCGGGTCCACGGATGGCCGGGCCGATCATCACGCTGAGCGCCCTGCTGCTGTGCTTTCAGCGCGCAAGCTACATTTCGAGATCGATGGACGAGGGTACGGTGGCCAGCACGATCCGTGCCTGCGCCGCCGCGGCCCTGCAGCTGCGCGGCATCTTTGGCGATGCGTCGCGCTCCAACGACGATCTCAAGCGCATTATGACGGGCGGAGGCTCCTTTTCCGACACGCTGGTCGAATCGTCGATCGCTCTCAGCATCTTCGAATGCGTGGCCTTGACCTTCGGAGCGCTGATGACCGAGTGCGGCGCCGCCGAGACTGGCCAGGCGCCGTTTGTGGACGGCACCGACGAGGTGGGGTGGGTAAGTCTGTCGGCCGGAGCGCAGCAGATGGTGTTCGAGAAGCTGGGCGTGGTGATGGGTATCGTCTGCACCATGGTCGACTGCTTCGACAGCATCCCCGTCGGCGGCGGACGGAGTCGACAGATCGGCAGCATGCTGCAGCGTCTGCGCAGCCGGCTGGAAGCGCTGCGCGTGCAAGCTGATGTGTCGTTCGCCTTTGAGGTGACGCGCGCTACGAGCAGCTTGAACTCGTCGCAAGAGACTCGAGGTGGACTCAAGGAAGAGGGCCTGTACGAATTCGACTCGGGTACGCTGCACATATGCCACGACAGCGCGTACGCCCCAACGATGCTCCCGGCGACGCAACACGGCGGACCCTCGCCTACGATACATTGCTCTGGTCCCTCCACCTCACTGTCAGGAGGCGCGCCTGGCGCGAATGGTGCTGGTCCAAGCAGCTTTGAAGGGCCACACGACGTAGCGATGAATCCGCGGCACTGCGTGGAGAGCGCCACGGTGGGCCACGTGGTCTACGGACCGGGCCCGATGTCTACGTGGCGACAAGGCGTCGGCTCGACGGTGGGCGGCGAGGACGGAACGTGGTTGCCCGAGGCCAAGATGACGGAGGCGCGTTCGATGCACATGGCTAAGGGCGAGGGATACCTGGGTGCGGGTGGATTTGCGCCGGCCGAGTTCTCTGCGTCGAGCTACAGCGGCGGCGAGGTGAGTATGCCGATGTCAATACCGATGATGGAATCGGGCTTTCGCCGTGCGGGCGGGAGCTTAGGCGGCGGGCTGTCAGAGTCGCTGCCGACGAGCACGCTTGGCAAGGGCTTCGGGCGCACGATGGCACACTATGCCTATGGCAACAGTCGGGGCATGTCGATGCTGCCGATCAACATGCTTTGTAAGTGGATGCGGCGGCGAGGCGACGAAGCAATCAGCGGTACTGACAGGGATTCGTCGGCATCGGATCATGGCACGGCAGATCGGCAGAGCGGTGAGGGGGGACGCGGCGAAGCGCACGGCGCGCACCCGGGCGCGTTTAGTGCGGGCTTGGAGGCGCACGAGGGCGGGCTAGGACAGGGGGCCACGACGGACGGCGGACGGAAGCGCGCCAGGGCCGAGACTCATGCGATGCGGCAGATCTACTCGGGGAGCAAGCCGGTGGTAGCGAACAGCAGCGGTGGGACGGGTCGGCGGGTCGAGGCGATGTGGGCAGAGGCCGAGGGAGGGCAGCGCGCCATGCCCGCTGTGGCGGCGCTTGCGTCGATGCAGCGGATCGAGCCGTTGACAGACACGGCGTTCGGCATGACGGCGAGCACGGCGTGGCCAGGGGAGATCAGGGAGCGCGCCACGAATCGCGGCGCTGGATCGAGCGCCTCGCCACAGTCGGAACCGGAGCAGGACCACATCTGAAGCGGCCGAAGCATAACCGAGCGCCAAGCAGGAGTACGACAGGAGGCAAGACATGAAGAGCAGGCTAGCAAGACGTGAAAGAGAATACAGTGCTGTGATACAGATTGATCCGCAGCCGGTTGCATGGCGGCATGGATCTGAGTGTGCGTGTGGGGATGGAAAGCCGCGGACCCCGATCGCAACGCACAGTGGTTGGCGGCTGACGACCGGGGATGTCGACGAAGGCGAGCAAGCTGGGAGCGAGTACAAGGTCCAAAGTGACCGGTGTGGAAGCCAAACAAGAGGAGGCGTCGGAGAAAAGGCGGAATTGCGCAGTGGCTGCTTTGCAGTGCTCTGAGCGGGCCGACGCTCGTTGGCTGGGGGTGACATCGGCAATCTCGCAGGCGGCCAACGTCGTCGTCTTTCGGGGGTGCAGGAACGCGCTGCGGAGGGGAGCCATGCGAGCCAGCCGACGCAGCACTGCGGAGCACTGCGCATGAGCCGCGTCCCGCGCGGAGCTGCACGAGCAGGGGCGAACCTTTTGTTCTTTTTCGGCAATCTCTCTCGCTCCCTCTGACCCTTCGGTTCGTGAGTGCGCTCGTGGCGAGCCCCCGTTTGAGCGCTTCCCCCTCCGCCTTGCCCCCACGCTGCGCGTGGCTGTGGTGGGGCCGCGCTGTCGTGTGGTTCTCATTCGCCGGTACAGCAGAGTAGAGTGCAATAGGCCATGACACGAGTCGTAGTGCGGGTGCGGCTAAGCCGAAGCAGCATCCAGTCACGGCGGAAACGCGCTCATCGGCGGAGCGCGGTGCGAGCCGTGGCATTTCTCCCCTCTTTCTTTTTTAGGTCCACCGAGGCCGAGCTGGGCGTTTGTGCATTTTGGCTCGCGACACGGGCCGTACTGTACCCCACGCCTTCGGAAGCGCCGTCAAGTTAGCCGTAGACCCCGCGGCTCGGTCTTGCGCTGGAGCGGATGGCGGATGGCCCGAAAGTGCGGCACATGCCCTGTACCTCAGCTTGTGGAGTGCCAGACACGCAGAGCCGCCACCGAAGAACACGGCTGAGCGCTTGCTGGCTTGCTCGCGACAAGGTGCTGCGACACATAAGCTTGTTTGCTCCGCTTGGTCCGCATGAGCAAAGCCAAGCTTCGCGCTACCGACTCCATTTCGCGTTGCGGGGCACCCTGCACAGTCGACCTTCACCTCCAAGCTCTCTTCATTGTCTCCTCCCGCTCACCTTCATCATTGCGCCCGCTCCATCCGTCCGACGCGTCGACTGACTCACCAGCTCGCACCTCAAACCGGCGTTCCATCCTCTCCCCTTCACCTCTCATCACGCGGATCCGCCCGTCCCTGCTACGACCAGCGATGAAGCTCTAGGTCCAGCCACGATCCGCCTCGCTCCCGTTCACCAACACGCTCTCCACCATGCCATCCTCGGACATGATGGCCGCCGCCGAGGCCCTCGCCTCCGTCGCCTCCGCCGGCCCATCCACCCCGGCACACGACGCTCCCTCCACGTCTCGGTCCCAAAAAAGGAACGCGGATGCTTCCAACTCCTCCTCCGAGCCAAAGAAGCGCACCCGGCCCGTCAGCGCCTGCGAAGCCTGCCGCGCGAAGAAGGTGCGCTGCCTCCTCGCCCCCGACGCCCCCGTCTGTCAGAACTGCCTCGCCTCGGGCAAGCAGTGCCTCTTCCGTGTCGACGACCTCGCTCCCGCCCTCCGCGCCGCCCGTTTCGCACACTGCGGCCCTCCCAGCGCCAACGCCAGAACCATCGCTTCCAAAAAGCCTTCCAAGGCCGCCGCCCGCAACTCGATCGACGACACCGACCAAGCCACCCCACCCAAACCTGCAAAACGCAAGAAGTCCACCGACACCAGCGAATCCCCCCAGGCCAAGCACAGAGATGCCGCCCAACAATCCACTCCAGCCACCACCACCACTGCCACCACCGCCGCCGCCGCCTCGACCGCCCCGGCCGCGTCCACGGGCAAGCACAAGGCCAAGGCCGTCTTCCGCTCGTTTGCGAACCCCACCAACCTCGCCGCTCCTCTTCCCGTGCCAGTGGCAAACACGCCAATGAAGCCCTCCGGGTCTGCTTCGTCGTCGTCCAATCTCATGGCCTCACCTGCTAGGCCCACGCAGCCCAGCATCGCGCGCATGCCCTCTTCGTCGTCCTCGCGACGCCGCTCAGAGACCGCTTCCACCCAGAACGACTTCTTCGACAGGGACCTCGCCTCCTCCGGACCCTCGAACGCCTCGGCTCTACCCTACCAAAAGCAGCAGCGATTCGATCACGCCGCCATGGCGGGCGCATCAACCAACCCCGTCGATCCTTTTGCTCAGTCTCACGATCCCTCCTACTACGGCCACCCCGTAGAGATCGCCTCGGCATCCGGCACCAGCCCAGCCACTGGCGGGCCTTCCATCTTCCTCCAGCACCAGTCTCCCAGCGACGGCAGCGTCTTCTCCAACCGCTCCGGCCGCTCCGCAACCATGTTCGCTGCGCCCAGACCGCTTCATCCACCACCATCACTCGATCAGCAACAGTCTCGCCGCAAGCTCTCCGCTCCTACGCCCAAGCCTCGAAGAGCTCCCAGTCGGCCCATCGATCCAATGTCGCTCGAGTACTACGGCCATCCCTCCGACTCGACTTCGGTGCACAAGTTCGAGGATCCAGATCGGCCCGTCAACCACCGCCACGCCTCCCACAACGATCCTGGCTCGCCCGCCCGCGGCGTCTCGGCCGAGCTGCGCGACGGCATCGAGAGGTGGCAACGCAGCGGCGCCAATCGCCCCGGCGAGGACCACGACGATGTCGCCGTCCAGGACATCCACGTCGCACAGCCACGCC
The DNA here is from genome assembly GCA_030849465.1 of Moesziomyces globuligerus. Taxonomy (NCBI): domain Eukaryota; kingdom Fungi; phylum Basidiomycota; class Ustilaginomycetes; order Ustilaginales; family Ustilaginaceae; genus Moesziomyces; species Moesziomyces globuligerus. The sequence continues at coordinate 252,718 of JARVLF010000021.1, read as the reverse complement.
CAAAGATCGTCCTTCCCTTCTTCCGATGGTTCGGCACCACCGCCAACACGCCCGGCTACCGCAAGATCAAGGTCGGCGTCCTCCAGGACTCGGAGGTGCCCGGCACGGACGAGTTGGCACCGGCACTCGAGGCGAACGAAGTGGCGGACCACCCGCCCAACTTTGGCTTCACCATCCGCGATGACGACGACTCGGCACGGACGCCGGCCAAGCCGCTCGACGAGAGCGTGCTGTCGCCGCATCCCGCGCACACCTCGAGCCCGGCGGGCCATCGATTCGAGAACAAGGCCTCGTCCTCGGTCACGCGCGAGCTCTACGAGATCAACCGACCCCGCTATCCGCGCAAGGACATCCTCGAACACCTCGTCTCGCTCTTCCTCACCCACTTCAAGCCCTCCTGGTGTCCCTGGATGGAGGACGACGAGCTCAAAAACGGCGTCGAAAACGGCTCCATGCCCGCCATCCTCGCCAACGCCGTCTGCGCCGTTGCGGCGCGCTTCAGCAATCGGCCCGAGCTGCGCAAGGCGGCGCGCAAGTCGTCCGGCGATCCGTTCAGCGAGATGGCCAAGATCCTCATCATCCCGCTGCTCTCCTTCCCCTCGATCGAGGTCATCGAGGCGCTCATCCTGCTCAGCTACGCCGAGTTCGCCGCAGGCAGCGACTCGGGTCTGTGGATGTACGTCGGTATGGCGCTGCGCATGGCGCAGGACCTGGGTCTGCAGCACGAGGTGAGCATCCAGAGCATCCCCAACGAGAAGCACCAGGAAAAGGCGCGTCTGCTCTTCTGGGCGGTCATCGCGCTCGACCGCATCACCACCTTTGGCACCGGTCGGCCCGTGTCGATCCGCGAGACCGAGATCGACATTGAGCTGCCGAGGCTCACCGAGGGATCCGACATGACGGACGAGACCGTGGTGTTTGGGCATGTGGTGCGGATCCTCATGCTGCGCGGACGCATGGGCGAGCTGCTCAACCGCAGGGAGAGGGACGATTCGTCCATCTCGGCAGACACGACCAAGCGCGATCTGACGCGCATGTGGTTCGAGCTGGCGCAGAGCTACTCGGAGCTGCCTGCGGACCTGCACTTCAACGTGCAGACGTTCCAGAAGAGTGCGGCGCACAACCAGAGCGCGGGCTTCGTGTATCTGCACGTGCTCTTCCAGTCGACCATCGGCCTGCTGGATCGGCCGGCGCTGATGAAGAAGTTCACCGCCGATTCGGTGCCGCTCTTGCCGTCGTTTGCGCCTGCGGCGAGTGCGGCGGCGAGTCGCACGATCGCGGATATCCTCACGCTCGGCGATGCGTTTGACGATCGCTGCATCACCGCCTCGCCGTATCTGGACCAATTGGTCTTGCCGGCGGGTCGATCGTTTGTCGCCGAGCGCGAAGCTGCCCGGGAGGCGCTGAGGAACATGGGTCACGGTACGACGCCTGCGCCGAGCCGACCACCGTCGAGGGGAGGACCGACGCCGCAGCAGAGTCGGACGAGCGCGCTCGTCTCGACCAAGTCGTACGCCGAGATCAACCTGGGTGCGTGCCAGAGGATCCTGCAGAAGCTGCAGCAGTACTGGGCCGGAGCCTCGTGGCCGCTGCGTGCGCTCGAGCAGGAAGCGACGGGCAACGGCAGCGAGATCGATCCGCAGGCCTCGGACGAGGATGCGCAGAGCGCCCCGATCAGAGACATCGAGATGGTGCTCAAGTGGGCCAAGTCGAGGATCAGGAGCAAGAAGCGTCTCGCGAGATCGCTCCAGGCCACGCCAAAGGCAGAGGCCATGGCGCTCGCCGACTCGATCGACGGCGTAGGCATCCTCGCGGCCAACACGGCCGGTAGCGACGAATTCGCATCGACGCACAGCGGAGACTCGCCCTTCGGCCTCGGCATCTCGGCAGGACTCACCTTTGATATCGACGCACTCATGGGCAGCTGGCAGATGGACCACTTTGACCCCACCGCCAGCTTCCATGCGCCCATCTCGGTCAACCAATTCGAAAACCCCCATCAACAACAACAACATCAACAACAGCAGGGCCACCAACAACAGCAGGGTCAGGGTCAACAGGGGCAGTATGGTGAGGGTGGATATGTGTATGGAAACGAGGCGGTGGCAAGACGAGGTTCGATGTCGGCACATCTGCATCCGGGGACGGCGGTGGTGGTTGCCTCGCCCGGCCGCGGCGCACATGCAAGGACCGCATCGATGGGCACAGCTCTCTCGCCCTACGCCCATCCCCCCACACCCGGCCAGCTCGACACATCGTCGTTCGCCGTCGCCGAGTTCTTCTCGCACGACCAATCCGTCTGGCCCCTCGCCATCCAGAACGACGACTTTGACCAGGAAGCCGTCAACCTCATCGCCTCCGCCATGCAACTCCCCTCCTACCCCCAACCCTAAAACCCACACCAAATCACACCACCCACACTACCGCACCAGCGAATCGCTGAGCTCAATCCCAAATTCGGCAGCCTAAAAAGTGTCCATGGTGTAAAGTGTTGCTAATCCGTACAAGCTTTCAGACATGCGAGGCGTCTGGGTTGGCTACGAAGAGCGTGGGTTTGGGGACGAGCGTCGTGTAGGTGCGTTTGTCCGCACGCGCCGTCGGCGGCTGCACCGACTGCGCAGACGCTGGTGCGGGCGCTTTCGAGAGGCTCGCGCTCCAGGCCGACGGCGGAGCCGGCGTGGCCGAGGTCTCGAACGCCTTTACGCGCTCCTTTACGCTCGCTACCGGAGCGGCGGGAGGTGCAGCAGCGCGCGGCGCGGGCGAGGGGAAGAGCGGCGAGACCATGACGGGATTGAGCCTTGCGCGCTTGGTGGTAAGCGGCGTGATCGACGGTGTCTCGGAGACATTGGCCGGCCTGGCCCTACGTCCTACGGGCGAAGCCACGCTGCTCGCATCCGCCTCCTCGCTCACATCCTCCAGCGCAGCGTCCCGACCAGACCACAGCTCGGGCTTCCACACCACCTCTTCGTGTGCCTCGTCCTCGTCGAGCCGATCCACCGCTTCGCTCGAGGCGATGTTGCGCGGCCTGAGCAGCGTCGGCGCGCGGCTGAGCGCAGGGTCGCTCTCGTTGTCGCTCACGCTGCTGCGCGTGCGCATCGAGTAGGTGCGCCGGCTGCTCCCCGTGCGCACGCGCTGGATTACATCCATGTTGCGCAGCCGCGACTCAAAGTGCGACGACGCCCCCGTCCGCGCCGACCCCACGCTCGAGATCGACGGTCCCTGCTCGTGCCCCACCGCCTCCGACCCCGTGCGTCGGCCGTGCTCGTCCAGCCCCACGCCGTCTGCGAACGGGTTCTGCTCCGAGACCTCGCGCGAGCGCGGCGACTCGCGGATCGCCTCGAGCCCGCTCACGGGCGGCGGCGCCGGATCCCGGATGGGCATGGCCGCATTCGGACCCGACAGCAACCGGCCGGACGCACTGCGTTCGAGGAGCGAGTTGCCCATGAATCGGTCCCACCACGTCGGGCTGCGCTTCATCATGTTGCTGCTAGCCCGTCGGCCGTGGCTCGCGTCCGAGAAAGAGACGAGCGCGCCAGAGGAGAGTGCGTCGGACGACTTGGATGAGCTCGGCACGTCGCTCCGACTCGCCGTGCTGTGCGACTGCAGCGACGGCCCCGACGAGGCGCCGCCCTCGTGTGTGTCGACGTCGGACCGTTCATCGTCCGAGCGGCGCGTGTCATCGAATGGATCTTGCTCGCGATCGGCGAGCTGCCCATAGCCATGCGCGCCTACGGCAGCGGCGAATCCAAACCCGCGTGCTTCCTCGGGCCGATCCTCGAACGGCGAGTATTCGTGCTCGGCGGCGTCATCATCGTGCTGCAGGCGTCCGAGGTCGCCGCAGGAGAGATCCTGGTCGCCCACATGCATGTAGGAGTGCTCGCGCATGCGGCGGTCGTGCCACAGGTTGGCGGCTTCCTCGTTGTCATCGTCGTCGTCGTGGTCGAAGGTGGGAAGACGATCCACAGAGGCAAGGGGACGGAAGAGACTGTTGCCGTCGCCCTCGTCGGCTAGCATGTCGACACGCGGGGCGACGTGAGCATCGCGTTTGCCTCGGCCGGCGAGGATGGCGATGCGCTCGCGGAAGTGCGGTCCTGACCCCTCCATGGCGTGTCCGACGTTGCCCGCTGTCCAAGGCGAGCCTTCGTTGCGCGCGCGCTTGCGGCCGTACGCAACGCCGCCAGTAAGCGGCGCCGCGCCCTCGGTACGATGGTATGGTCTGTCATAGTCTCCCTGAATGAAGCCCTTCTCCATGAGGTAGTCGTCGTCTGACGGGCCATCGCCACGTCGAGCAGCGAAACCGAGCACGCCAGGCGAGCCGCGGCCGTAGCGTCGGTAGTTGTTGAGCGAGCGCCGGCGGTAGACGGCGTATCCAGCACCGACGACGAGGCCAGCACCGAGGATCGCGCCAATCGCTGCGCCGGCCTTGGCGCCGTCGCTGGTACCGCTGCTGCTGCTGTCGCCATCGCCATGTGTTGCGGACCCGGTGGGAAAGCTGCCAGAGGTAGTGCCGGTGCCGTCGTCAGCCGAGCCAGTGCCGCCGTCGGTGTTGGCGGTACCTCCTGAGCTCGAGCTGGAACCATTGCTGGTTGATGACGAACCAGGCGAGGAGCCTTTGCCCGGGGCGGGACGAGACATCTGCGGGTCGGGTGTGTAGGTGGAGGAAGACCAGGTTCCGCCGCTCCAGCTGCCCCTGAAGGAGGAGTCGGCGGTGAGCGTGGTCGCATCGAAGACGTGGACGCCAGTGGGAGCGGCATTGCCGCCCGCCCATCCGAACGAGATGAGGATTTCCCTGCCGTAGGCGACGGCCGAGTGGCCGAAGCGTGCGCCTGGCCCGCTGGTGGAGTCGATCTGGGTCCATACGGGCGGGTTGACGCTCCAGTCGAGGATCCAGGCGTCACTGAAGACAGTGGAGAGATCCTGGCTGGCGCCGCCCTGAATGAAGAGGCGCTGGTTTGGCAGGCTGACGGCAACGTGGTCGCGGCGGGGTGCGGGAAAGACGGGAGCGCGCTTCTGAGAGGAGGAGTCGGTGGTGTTGGCAGCCGCCTGTGTAGCAGTCTGCGTCCAGGTGTTAGAGGTGGTGGAGTAGGAGTAGATGTTCTGCATGGACTGGAGCTGACCAGAGGTGTCGATGCCACCGAGGAGGAGAAGCGTTCCATCGCTGAGAAGAGTGGAGGTGGATCCGACCAGGCTGCCGGGAGGGGGAGTGGAAGCGAGCTGGAAGAGTGGAGAGGAAGCAGAGGTGTCGATGCTCCAACGCTCGTCGAGGGTGAGTCCTGAGCCGTCTGCCTTTTCGCCTCCGAGAATCCAGACTGAGCCGCGACCATTTGCCTCGCTGGTGTGATAGACCCTGCGCATGGGCTGATTCCAGGAGGCAGGCACGGGGAGGTAGCTGATGGTGCGGTTGGATGCGGGTCCGCCGAGGTTGAGGATGAAGGCGGAGTCGTTGTTGGTTTGAACGGGAACTGTCGGGCTTCCATCTCCCCCAAAGAGAAGGAGTGATGTGGAGTTGAGGGGAGAGATGGTGTGGAAGGAGACTGCAGGAGCCGCAGCCGTTGACTCGCCGAGCGAGACCGCCTGCCAGGGTGGAGATGCGAGCGAAAAGGATGCGGAGAGGTCGAGAGCGTACATGTGCGCATCGCTTGGAGCTGAGCTGTATGTGAAGCCGCCGCCAGTGGTGCCCTGCGTCTTACCACCCTGGACGACGAAGAGAGAGCCTACGAGTGCCGAGGCCTGACCCCATCGTGCTGGAATGGCTTGTGCGACCGACTGTGCTGATGCGAGGCTGGCGAGAGGGATGGACAGGGCTAGGAGCCAGACGTAGCGAGAGGTGGAGCGTGTCGGCGTCGTGCGCGTAGACGGACGCTTGGCCGAGATGGCGGTCGGTCGGACGAGCATCTGTGTAGGCTGTGGGACGGGTGGGGATGCAGCCAGATGAGATGGGCGCGCTCGTCGCGGCGAGCACAAGCTTGGAGGCACCCGTATGAAGTCGGAGACGGAGGCTGCACGCCGTTGGTGTCTAGGAAGGGTGATGTACGGGGCCGAGAGGCGAGCGATATGGAAGCAAGAGGACGAGGACGACGAGGCTGGCTGAGAACGACGATGGAGATGGAGATGCAGTGCAAAGAGATTCTCGGCGGAGAGGATGGATGAAGGATGAGGCAGCAGCTGGAGGAGTGGTGGCTCTGAGTCGGATGCATGTGGATGCAGCCGTCGAGCTTCGGAATGCGAATGCAACTCAGAGCCAAAGCGCGGGAAAGCTAAATTGCGGGCTGGAAGCTGCAGCGTGCGGACGGGCGGGCGCGGTGTGGGAAAGGGGCCAGTGCTGCTGCTGCTGCTGCTGCTGCCGGTCTCCTTAGAGCGTCGGCATTCCCGAGCTGCGAGGCTAGGGCTGGATGTGAGCAATGCGAGGATGAAGGCGGGCTCAGGAGGCTGCTCAATCGAGGGTGCAGTCGCATCAGGGTGGTTGAGCCAAGCCGTGACACCAGGATAGGGGTGGCATGCAGCCCTGCCGCGCTTTTTTGTTTTCATTTTTCGCACTTGGCCAGGCCATCGGAACCCTTCCGACCCACTGGTTCCTGTTCTTCTCACACCCGAGCGCTTTATCCGCGCGACGGACTCTGATGGTATGGAGACTCTCCGCAGCATGCATATGCCCGGACCGTAGCATGAGATGCTGAAGCTCGTGCGGAGTGTGCCTGGACGATGGGGGGATCCCAAATAGATCTTGATGCGACCGAGCTGTGCGAATGCGTCAAAGTAACTTCTATGCCACGCGCCAAAGGCGTGCACTGGACGCGTCTCGGTTTTTGGCCACGCCGAATTTGGAAAGGTCGGCCAACCCTCGGGCGGGCTCAAAAGTGCCCCTTGCGGTCTTGGCTAGCTGAGCCCCTCGTCCCCTCCTTGACTGCGGCCGTCATCAGTGTGGAGCGCCCTCCGCCAAAGCTGAGCTGGTTCGATGATGAAGCTCCTTTTCTCACTAAAGCGACGTGGTGCTGCAGTGCCATGCCGGACAACTGCACGTGAGGGGTCCGAGTTGTGCATCCGTCGACGTTTGCGTGGCTTTGTGTTGTTGTGGAGGTTGGCAGTTTGCAGCTACAAGCCGTGGCCAGCTTGACGCGTGCCTGCCTGATGGCTGCCCGGCGGGCTGCTCCCGAGAAGCCCCTGTCAAGGCGAAAGCGCCTGCACTGCAGTGTGCAGCCAGATCGTGTTGCTTTTCGCTTTCATTTTTATTTTTATTTTTTTGTTCAACTGCAGCCGAGACTGACACCGTGTTGGTCTCTGCCGACAAGATTTCTGGCTACCCCTGAGTGACGCAACCAACCTTATGAAGAGCCAAGCTCCTCCTCGCTCTGAGCCTGAAGCGAGCTGGGCTATGCCTCTTGCTGGCTCACACTACGCTTCTACGAGGAGCGAAGACGTCAACGATGCAAGTTGAGCCTGTTTACAGCATCGAGGGGCATGCATTAACGGCCAACAGCATCAACAAGACTCTCCGCAGACCGAAACAAAGCTTGTCATGACGTCGGCCCATGTCATATCACGCTGCTATCGAGGTCCCAAACCCTTCGATAGCGAGTGAAGTCGACATCGGATATTCTTAAGCCGGCGAGCGTCCCGTGCTTCCGCGCACCCCAAAAGCTCCAGTGGGTTGACCGCCTTCTTTTCCGTGTACAATAGTAGCAGCAGCGGCTAGACGCCTCCGATCGACGCAGCTCAGGGCTTCTTCTGCTCGAGTGGGCGCTCCGTAGCTCTGGATGAAATCACCGTGGTGGGGCCTCGAGTTCGATCCAAGCCTGCAAAGTGTCGGTCTGAGCTGAGCCAACCAAGCCATCTGTCGGGCCCTCCGTCGCGCCATCCGCTTTGGGCCAGCTTGGATTTTTTTTTTTGGCTTGCGATTCAGCCTCCGCGACTGCCAAATTGTGCAGCTGCATCATTGCAGCCGCTCTCAGGCGCAGGGTCTCGCACTCAGTTACTGCCTCGCCTGCCTTTTTGGAAAGAGGCAGACGCAGCCAAACGCAGTCCGACGCAGTCCGACGCAGTCCAACGCAGTCAAACGCAGGCCGCGAGCAGTCGGCCCCTGACAAACACAGCCTAGCCTAGCCATCGCCGTGTTGGTCACCCCTCGCTCCCCCTCCTTGGCCCTTCTCCTCCTCACACCTCCGCCTTTGCTCTCTCAAGCGTCCAGCTCGGTTTCGCTGCGCTTGTCCATCCATCCCGTATTTACATCTCCGCCAGCAACTCCAACTTCTGCCCCCTGCCAGGCTGTTGGAAAAAGCGCGTTCTCCCCCAGCCAGCCAGCACGCTTGTCTTTCCTCTCAACACCCACCTCGCCATCCTCATCCTCTTCCTTCCTTCCTCCTCAGCACACTCCGCATCCGGGACGTCCCTCGCTGCATTTCCTGTCTGTCCAGCGTCTCTACTCTGCTGCGCTCGCTGTCTCCACCGTCGGCCCTTCCTCCGCTTCCTCCACCAACTCCGCCTGCCGTCCACATTCGACACGCACTCGACCGCCCAATCTACTTCCAGCACCACGCTCCAGTCCCCTTCTCTTGGTCCCTCTCTAGCCACCATCCAATCGCAACCGACACTTTTGCCGCTCCCGCCTTAATCTTAACTCCCAAGCGCCCGTCGATCTCGCCGCCGCTGCAACCCGCCAAGATTCACAAACCTTGTCCTCATCTCCGACACCTCCTTCTCTGCTTCCTTGCTTCCTTGCTTCCTTCCTCCCTTCCACTCCGCATTCAGTATCGCTTCTACATCCGTAAGTATCGCCTCGGAGCCACCGGTACGACCGGCTCGTCATCCTCCGACGGCTTCTGCTCCACCCGAGCCCTTTCAACTCCATCAATATATACGCCCTTTCCCCACCAACGTCATCCATCGCATCCTTCCCCAGTCCTGTCTCTCTCGCACCTTCCCGCTCGCTACCTCGGTCTCATAGGCTGACCTTTCTCTTCCGCTCGCCTCGGCCTCTACGCGCCGTACGATTCGCACATCAGTCTGCAATCCTCTCACGATCCCAACACGACCACTAGGCACGCGCTCCAGCATCCACCACAAGAGCTTGCGCTGCTCTTCAAGCCAGCCGCCTAGCCTCGCAAGAACCATCCGCGCTTAACTCGCCAAAGATGGACAGGTTCGACGTCATCAACTTTGCCGACCTCTCCGGGCCCAATGGCGGAGATTGGGTCCGCATCGGCGGCGGCAGTTTCGGCGTCGTCTTCAAGGGCGAATACCTCGGCACCGAGGTCGCCATCAAGGAGGTCCTCCCAAACAACACCTACGACGTCGAAAAGTACTTTGAGCGCGAATGCGTCCTCATGAAGGAAGCCCGCCATCCCAACATCGTCCAGTACATCGGCCTCACTAAGAGCCCAGGCATCGACGGCAGGATCTATATCATCTCGGAATTCGTCGGCGGCAACGTCCGCTCCTACATTGCAGATCACTCCAAGCCCTTCCCCTGGCGCCTCCGCATCAGCTTCGCCATGGACATGGCAAGGGCCCTCGCCTACCTTCACGCCCGCAACTGCATGCATCGCGATCTCAAGGGTGAAAACCTCCTCATCACCGCCAACGAGCGTATCAAGGTCTGCGACTTTGGCTTCGCCCGCATCGCCGCCCGCAACGAGGACGAGATGCGCAGAATCAGCTACTGCGGCACAGACGGCTACATGTCCCCCGAAATCCTCCTCGGCGTCGACTTCAGCCTCCCCTCGGACGTCTTTTCCCTCGGCGTCATCTTTGCCGAGATCGCTTCGCGCCACCTCGTGGACTCCCACACCTTCAAGCGCACCATCCCCAGTTTCGGCCTCGACGCCGACGAGGTGCGCGAGATGGCCTCCGAAGGCTGTCCCGATGCCTTCATCCAGCTCGCCCTCGACTGCGTCGAAGAGGACCCGCGCGACCGTCCCGAGATGCGCCAGGTCGTCTCGAGGCTGCGCGACATTGAGCGCGAGGTCCTCATGCGCGAAGAGGCGGAAAACCGATACGCCATCGGAAGCGTCCGAGGCGCCACCATCCAATCCATCATGGGCACCAAGCTCAAGCGTGCCGCTCCTCCACGCCTTCCGAGCTTCAACGGCGCCCTCAAGCTCGGCGGCGCTCACTCCGACTCGCACTCGGACGACAGTGGCGACGAGATCGAAGAGGCGCTCGCCGCGCTCGAAAAGATCGGCATCGAGGCCGACGATCCCAAGTCACCCGGCACCATCAAGGGCTCCTCCACAAGCACACTCAAGGTCTCGGGCCACGGCAATCCCTGGTGGAGCGACGATGCAACCGACGGGCTTCCCAGCATCAACCGCAGCTGGCTCGCTTCCCCCGGCGCGGCTGCCGAGCGCATCCGCCAGGACTCCGAGGCCGGCCTGCTCGAGAACGTCGACTACGCCGAGAGCGACTACAGCACCTCGGTCGTGCGCTCCTCCAAGATGACCCAGCGCCATGCTCCACTTGCCATGCTCGACGAGCGTGCGTCCACGCTCACGGTGCGCACGCTGCGCCAGAGCGATTCGCCCTTGCTCATCCCGGCACGCAGAGGATCGGCAGATGCGTCGGCCATGCAGTCGTTCATGACCGCACGCACCCACCGCCCCGACGCGTCCATCGCCCTTGCTACCATCGCTTCGGTCGGCTCGGGCGTCGTCGAGCCCGTGCCGCTTTGCCACCGATTCACGCTCGTCAAGAACGGCACGCGCCGCCCCGCCTCGGTCACCGCAGCCGCCCAGCAGGCGGTCGCGGGCTCGAGCGCACACCAGCACGCGAGCAGCTATCCGAGCCTGCTCCCGCCTGCAGTCATGCTCGCCAACGCGCTCGCAAAGTGCTGGGTCTGTGGCAAGCGCATGGGTTGGAAGCCGTTTATGGACTGCGACGACTGTCCCTACAAGACGCACGTCGCCTGTGCCGAGCTCGCTCCGCCCACCTGCCAGGACCTCGCCATCCCGCTCGGCGGGCCCGGCGGCAGCAGCGTTCAGCCTGTGCTGTCGCCGCACAACGCTTCGCGCCGCAACTCGAAGGCTACCGACGTTGGCGACCAGCGCGAGATCTCGGCAGCTGCTGCGGCGTTGCGTCGTGCATCGCTCAAGGACGATGTCGGTGAGGCCAACTCGGCGGCGGCCGCAAAGCCCAAGGCGAAGAAGAAGCTCTTCGGCGGTTCGGCTGTCAACAAGAGCGCAGTCAAGGCTTGATGGGCCCCTGTTTGGCTCAAGATAGATTTACGACCCCATACACGCATGATTCCATGCGCACGCCCCCCAGCATACCTTTTTCGTCTCACGTCTTCTCTCGGTCCTGGCTAGTCTGGCTCTCCCGCATTTTCTCGCATCTGTACTCTTTGCTCAATCCCTCATTCAGTCTTGCATCCAGCCTTTGCCCGTCGAGCGGTCGAATGTGAAGTGTGACGGTAGAAAATTGCAGTGGAACGTAGTGAAGAATGCGTGGATCGGAGCAGGGGTTTTGCGAGGGCGAAGAGCCGTTAGTGGCCGGCGCGTCTTGCCTTGCCTGGTCTCTTTGCGGCGCCGGACTTCTGTTTTGGTCGGAAGCCAGCCTTGCCCGAGACGTGCTTGTTGGGCTTGGAGCCTCTAGCGCCTCTGGTGGGACCAACGCTGAAGTCGTTTGTGGATTCGGCCGTGTTGCTCTTGGAGTACTTTTTCTTGCCACCAAAGCCGTACTTTGCGTCTCTAGCGGTCCTTGGCATTTTCGACTTGCCCGTAGCCTCCCTAGACTTCTTTGGCTTTGTGGGTTTGTCTCCAATAGCCTCCTCGAGCCTGACGTCGAACTCTGCACCATCGTCGTCGTCGTTGGCATCGCCATGCTTACGCTTGAGACCCTGGATGCGTTCGTTGAGCTGCTTCTTGTCCCGGATCCGCTGCTGCAGCTTCTCCACCTGCACCTTTTTGCCAAACTTCTTGAGCTCGCGCTGCTTCTTGGCCGCTTCGCTCGCCTTGATCGCCGCAGTCTCATCGAGCAGCTTCTGTCGGATCCGCTCCATGTGCTCGTCCGTCTTGACCATCTCGGCAAAGTAGTCGCCCGGTCGCGAGAATGGAACGCCCGCAGTCTCGACCAACTTACGCCCCTCCACCGCAGCATGCAGAGCCTGCTTGTAGAACGCAAGCTCCCGCTCAAGATCGTTTTCAACGTCAGTGACGAGCGACGAAACGGTGGTGGGATACACAATCCGCATCGTCTCGATCCACGGAAGCTTCGACGTGGCAGTGTCGAGCGAAATGTCCGACGCGATGCGACGCAGCGCCGCCTCGTTGTTGATCTTGATCCGCTGCACGCGCGACGCCTTGGCCGCCTCGCTCAGCTCCACGTCGTCCGGAAGATCCTCGTATGCGATCGCCTCCTCCTCGTCCTCCTCTTCCTCCTCCTCATCTTCCTCCTCCTCGTCGTCGGAAGCTGAGGCCTCGGGCACAAGACCGCTGCGCGCGATCGAGGCGGCAAGCGTGTCCCCGTTCGCGTTGGGCACCACGCGCGGAAGCTCGTCATCCTCCTCGACGTCCTCCTCGACGTCGTCCTCATCGTCCTGCTCCTCGAGATCCTCCTCTTCCTCGTCGTCTTCATCTTCATCTTCGTCGTCCTCTTCGTCGTCTTCGCCGGCGAGCTCATCGAGCGCAGCCATGTCGACCTCGTCGAGGCCGTCGTCGCCCAGCGCCGCCATGAGCCTCTCCATGCCCTTGGCAGAGACATCCTGGCCCTCCTCGACATCCGACTCTTCGTCCTCCTCGTCCACCTCTACATCCGACTCCTCCTCCTCCTCCGGGTCGGAGTACTCGGCGACGATGGGCTCGGCCGTGGCGAGCGCCGAGGTCGGCTTGCGGGCCAGCTTGGCGTGGCTCGCCGGCACCGCCTTGGGGCTCGTCTTGGGCGACTTGGTCGGCGTCGCGGGCGCCGTTTTGGCGGGGCTGGTCTTCTTGGAGGGCGAGGCGGCTTCGGGGCTTTCGGTGGTCGACTTGGACCTCGGCGTCTTGGGCGTCGCTTTGGGCGTCGAGGTCTTCTTGAGAGGCGAGGGGGTCTTGATCTTGACGCCCGAGGCGCGCGCCTGGGCGCGCGTCATGCGGCTGGGTGTCGACGTGGACGGCGAGCCCGCTGGCGTGCCAGCGGCGCTCGCGGTGCTGCCCTTCTTGGGCGTAGAGGTCGGCGTGGCCGGCATCGTAGATATGATAGCGATTGGCGGAACGATGCGGTGGGGGAAGGTGGAGTTTGAGGGCGCGTGGAGAAGGCGGTGGGTAGAAAAACGAAAATTTCCCCAACCGCCAAAATTCCTGAGCCCCTTGCGAGGCTGATTACCACCTCGTTAGTCATCCAGCTTTTTGGGCTTTGTAGCGTGTTAGAGCGAGATGTCCGGGTAAACTGGCGCGTGTTGAATCAGCGTTGCAGCTTTGGCTTGCAGGATATGGGTGAGCGCACTGCGGGTTTGACGTCAAACAGCGCCATGCCAACTCATCCTCCCCTCCCCCCTTCGACCGAACGCCCCAGTCGAAGGTATATATACCCCCTTCCTTGATTCGAAGAGGATGCAGATGTAAGCACCCACCCACTACAGCTAGCACAAAGATGGAGAAGACATTCAACGATTCGCTGCCCACGGGCGCCCAGCGCGACGAGACCAACCAGCAGCGCGCCCAGCAGGGAGAGCCCCAGCTCCCGCACGCCGCCGGCCGCGAACAGGTCGCCGACAAGGACCCCAAGCGTAGGTCGATGCTCTGAGACACTATGTAGGGTTAGGGATGAGGTGCTGACGGCTTTTGTGATATGGGTTGAATGGCTTGTAGAGTACGATGTGCGCGGCGGACCCGGCTCGCAGGGTAACCAGCCAGTCCAGGACCCCAAGATCTAATAACCGAGAAAGGCCAACACGCTCCGACACACCGTCAAGCCGAGCATCGAGTCACATGCCGATACGATTGCCACATGGTTCTCACGGAATGAACGTAGTCGAGCCAGGTGCACGTGGCGTTGTGAGCGCGGATACCAGTGTCGGCCTGCGTGACGGTAACACCACAATTGTGACTCGTGTCCACGACAGTGGCCAAGGGTGGTGATGGAAGATTCGGCGAGGATGGACTGCCTTCGCTCGCGCATTCGCCAGCCAGCCGCGCTTGCATGAAGGAGGACGAGCCTGAGGACAGAACTCGGAAGGTCTGCTATATATCTCTAGATCCACGGTGAAGTCGTCGAAGAGCACAGACGTGGAGATGAATGAAGGTGACGCATTCTTACCCAAGTACAAGTGAACGATGTTGTGCACAATAGTGGAGGAAGGACAGTGAGGGAAGAAGGCGATGAGCATATCACCTTCGCTCGCGCATTCGCCAGCCGACTGCGCCAGCGAGGAGGAGGAAGAGGCCGAGGACGAAACCGAGCGCCAAGACGAGGAGGTCTCGGTAGTAGGCGTCTGGGCTAAAGGCGAAGAGGTTGCCCGAGAAGACCGAGACGGAGGCGGTGATCGAGACGCCGCCGACCGTGTCGACGAGCTGCAGGCCGCTGAGTTCGTGGCTCGCCACGGCCTCGAGCGCGTACTTCATGGGACAGATCCACTGAAGCCATCGGAAGACGCTGGGCAGTTCGTTGAGATTGAGCAGGAAGCCACCAAAGCCGATGTTGAAGAGGATGAACAGGCCGCCGAGCAGCACCGTTACCGAGAGGTCCTCGACGATGGCGGCGAGGAGCATGTTGTACAGCGCCATAGCGGTGGTGAAGAGGACCGAGATGAGGAGGAACTCGAAGAACGTGCTCGCCGTCGACTTGAGCCCCACCATCCAGTACATGATGATGCTGAGGATGAGCGCAGGGATGACGCGCAGCAGCGTAATGTCGTAGACCGTGTAGCTGATCAGCCATGCCAACGGTCCGTACATCCCGTTGGCCCGCTCTCGCATCATCAGAGGTCGCGCTTTGGCCAGCGCCGTAGCAGCAGAGAGGGCCGAGAACGAGAGCAGGATGAAGAGGAAGTACATCGAACCCACACGATTCTGGAACCCAGCAATGGTGAGCTTGACCTTGAAGAAACACCCACCGACGATCAAGCCTACGACAGCCGCACCGATGATGTGCGCGAGTGCTCCGCCGGGGTCCCGCCGGGCGGTGATGAAGTGTCGTCGACAGAGGGTGGTGAACTGCGTCATGAAGCACGCCATCGACTCCCCGCCCACGGCGCGCTCCCACGCCGGGCCTGCCTCCACCGAGCCCTTGTCGGCGTACGATGCCATGGCAGCATCGCGCGAAGCACCACCGTCCGAGAGATTGCTCGACTTTTCGTGCAGCGTCTCCACACTCGCGTGCGGTGCCGAGGCGATCTTGAGCAGGTGATCGGCAACGTTGTGACCGGGAGGACACTGCTCGCCTTTCTTGTGGCACCAGTCGAGCGACTCGGCGGGCGAACCGTGGTAGAGCACGGCACCGTGCGACATGAGCATCACTTGGTCAAAGCTGTAATAGATCTCAGACGATGGCTGGTGGATCGTCACGACCACCGTCGTCGAGCCTCCGCTCGCGCCGTGCGCCAGCTCGCGGAAGGCAGCCACCACCCTGGATGCCGAAAACGCATCGAGTCCGGAGAGTGGCTCGTCGGCGACCAGCAGGCGCGGGCGCGAGACGAGCGCACATCCAATCGAGACCCTTCGACGCTCGCCACCGGACAGGCCGCGGCGACTGGCATCGCCGATGCGGTTGTCAGCCACACGCTCGAGTCCGAGCTGCGCAATGGTGGTGGCCACGATTTCGGCCTTTTCCGTGCGCGACACGTTGTCCGGCAGTGAGAGGTCGGCCGCCATCTGCAGCGCCTCGCGAACGGTGGAAAAGGCAGGCAAAGCGTCGTCTTGGTCGACAAACCCGATGGCGCGGCGCGAGGCAGTCGCATCGAAGGTGCCAGAGTTGACGGGCTCGAGCGCATGGATGGTGCCCGAGACGCGACCGATCTTGTGTCGGCCAGCGAGGATCTCGACGAGGCTCGTCTTGCCCGCGCCGGACGGGCCAAGTACGGCCACCATGCAGCCCGGCTGGATGCTTCCCGTGCTGTTGCGCAGTACGGGCAAGTCACGCCCGGAAGAAGAGAACGCATCGAAGGAAGTGGACGGCACCACTTCAGACAGGTGCTCAGCACTGGGCGCGGGCTTGCGCCTCCTTCGCAGGCCGACGCTGGTGTTGGGAACGGTGTAGGTGAGGTTGCTCCACTGAAGGCCTACAGGCTCGCTTATGGGTCCCTTGGGCTGGCGTCTGGCCTTCCTCTGCTGCAAGAGGCCGAACAAGAGAAGCGCAGCGATGGCAGCAACGGCTACGCCGAGGATGACAAGACCAGCAATGACGGCATTGCTGAGCCCTGAGCCGCTTGCTTGGCTGTCGGACTCGCCGGCTCCAGTGGCAAAGAAAGTATCCAGTTCGTTCTGCGTGACGCACGATCCGAATTGGCAGCTGTCGAGGGGCAGGCCCTGGGGCCCGAGAAAGTTGTTGAGGAGCTCGCCGCGGAAGGCGCAGTGGGAGGTGGCAGTAGCATTGTTGGGATCGACGTAGTCGCAAGGCATGGTGAGGGTGCCGTTGAGCTGGTTGATGACGGGAGAAAGATCGAGCTGGCCCTTGCCGCACATGGCGGTGCCGGGGATGCAGTAGCACTGGAGCGATGTGCATGTCCAGAGCGAGCTGCCAAGTTTGGCATCCGTCTGAGGGCCGAGCGTTTCTGTGGAGTTGCGAGTGGTGCAGCCGGTAGCCTGGCAGTAGAACTGCTCGACGCCATCGAGCCATACCTGGGAGAGCGCGGTGTTGCTCTGCTGGGGCCAGCTAGCCAGACCGGTGTGGGCAAAGTCGTCGGGCTGGTAGGTCTTGGACAGTGTCATGCGCATCTGACCCGGATAGACGCCGTTGACAGTGGCCTGGTTGACGTTGCAGTCAATGTAAGTGGTGCGGACCGCAGAGGGCTGCTTGTGACAGACGAGCGTGTCGTCGGTGCCAAAGAGGGAGGAGGACGAGCCGAGGCCAAGCGAGGATCTGCGTGCCTGGCAGGCATCTCGCGACTGGCAGACGTTGCAGTTGATGCCGCCGAAGCCGGCGTCGCAGGAGGTACATTGCTTGTCGGCGGCGGGCTTTGGCGTGCGTGCGTCTGGAGCAAGAAAAGGGGAGTTGCAGGTAGCCGTGTTGCAGGCAGTGCCGTTGGAAGATGTGAGGCCCGGCGGGCAGCTCTTGTACATAGAAAGCGCGCTTAGAGACATGGTTGCGATCGAAGAGGGGCGTGACGCGAATGTACCGAGGTAGGAGGAGACGGCGAGGTATATATGTGCGGTGCTTGCATGGGGGGGCAGAGCGAGGTGCGAGGCTATCAAAATGAAGGCCAGGCGGGGTATCGTGCAGGGCCCGTGCGAGATTTCGAGGTGGGGTTAATGCAGGTCCAAATGAAGCTATCTGGTGGGGCGATGCGCGATCTATGAAGGGGAGGCGCGGTTGTCGTGGGATCGCTGTGAGGTGCGCAGGACGAAAGGCACGCCGGTGCAGTGCAGATGAAAGGGTGGGTGTGTAGCGCTGCTGAGGACGTGCGCCCGTAGCGAGGACGCTGTGATCTCGAGTTCGCGATGAGGGAGGGGAGAGGATGGATGGAAGGAAGGAAGGATGGATGCAAGGAAGGAAGGAAGGAAGGAAGCTTCGATGTGTTGGACGAGGAGCATTGGCCTGCTGTGGCGAAGTTGGGCAGCTTGATTGCGAGGTGTGGAGAAGGCTGCGAGTAGCTCGGCGCGGCCGATGGGAAGCGACGCTGCAGGGCAGTCAGGGTGCATAACGTCCGCCCGCGGTGCCTTTTCTTTTCCGTGCCGAACGCGCAGGAGCGGGCAAGGCGACGCGGGACCCTCTCGCATAGGCCGACACAATCGTGTACGACAGCTGCCTCGAACCTCCCCCTCGCGTTTCGTAACGCTTGCAATGAACGTATGTCGATCGGCGTAGCATATATTGTAGCCTTGAGATGTACCGTGGAACTGTCGCAATCGAACCCACCTCGCAATCAGGCACATGTTGCAACGCTAAGGACGGTGCCTATTTGGTGATTTGCGTAATTCCGCCAGGGTGTGGCAGCGATATGTTTTCGAAAAATGGAGGCTTCGAAAAAGGGACGCGGGCGGGGGTGTAGCCAGGTCCCTGCATCTGGCGTGGTTCGACGCTGTGCGACGCGGGCTGTCAGTACGGTGCAGTACGGCGTGGCTTGGATCCGATGGAACGAGGAGAGAAAATGGAGCATAATTCGGGCTCGCTTATGCGTGGGCTCACGAAAGAGGAAAGAGATGCGACTCAGATCATTCCCGGTCTCGGGCTCCACGCCAGTCGACCAGAGTCGACCAGGAACGCCAGGGGTGAGCGGCCGCAGAGAATTTAGGGCTCGCCAGGAAAGCAGGGCCGGAGCGGGGCTGGTGGCAGTCGCGTCGGCCAGCCATGATGGAGCGCCGGCAACGCTCAGCTCAGCGCAAGCAGCAGAGCAGATGAGATCAGATGGCAGCTGCACGAAAGACATACTGTACAGCATTGGCGTCTCGAGGCAGCTCGCAATGCTGCACATCGTACAGCGTGCGGTAACTTACTCCGACGTTGGGAGCAAAGAGGCTCTACACGAGCAGGGCAACGCGTCGCGAGGTGGTACAGGGCATTGCAGTATGGTACCGTGCCTTTCAGTGCGACGCAGACACTTGATGGCTGATCCATGACTGCTTGGCGTGCTGTCGAGCTGCGGGTGGCAAGCATGCGCCAAAGTCGGACTTGCATGCTTGCCAGGCAGCTCAGCTCAAATTAAGGATTCGAGAGGAGAGACGAAGCTCGAGCTGTACGCCATGCCATGCGATGCGATGCTTGAAAATTTTCGCGTCAGATGGGCGCCTGGCCAGCTCGCTCGATCGAGGATGTAAGATCGCGGAAGCCAGCCAGGCCAGGCAGGCGCTGGGGGCGCGCGACCGATTCGAATTCGATGGTTCGCGACCGACGCACGCCGTGCATCATCATCGAGCCTCTCTGGCGTGCCGCCTCATTCGACTCCCATGCATCGCGTCTGCGTCTGCGGCTGCGTCTGCGTCTGCTCAGAAGAGGCTTTGGGCGCAACGCGTGCGTCGCCAGTCCACGCCGTACCACGCCGTGCCACACCATGCCCAGTGGCACCTCACTGACCGAGATGGGTCGAGTGCGAACCTTGCTGGGCATGCGAGGCGTGACACGACGATGCAATGCAGTGCCTGTGTAGAGACAAGGTTGTGGATCGGATGGGCGTCGAGCAGAGGGCCGAGTCAATCGGTCCCTGGCGAGCGGCGCCCAGCGTGGCCAGGCTGGTCTGGCGCTGTGGTCCAAAATTCGTGCATCCCGCTGGGCCCGCCGCGGCTGCTGGCACTGCGGGCGGAAGTGCAGTCCAAGTGCTGCTCCACTGCTCGGCTGCTTGGTTGCTGCTTGGTTGCTGCTTGGTTGCTGCTTGGCTGCTGCTTACCCGCACTGAAGCTGCTCAGGCTGGCTAGCTGCTTGCCTCCTCTGCTGCCTGCCGCCTCGTGTCGTTTTGAGCACCACACGCACACACACAGACACCGTTCGTCGCCGCTACTGTACTGCCGCTGCTGCTGCTGCTGCTGCTGCTGCTGCTGCCGCCGCCCGCACTCGTTCTGGGCCCACTCGCTCGCCTCTCTCCCGTCCGCCCTCGCGCCGTGGACCTGATCACCCTCACATCGTGCCCGCTCGCCATCCTTCCGCACCCCTCGCCGCAACCGCTACCTCCTCCGCGCTCGTCGCTCCGCATCCAACTGCGCTTCACTCTCGCTCCTCACTCTCGCACGTCTCCTCCATCCGGCGCAGCTCGTTCGATCGCGACTCGCGGCACGCGAATTCACCACCACCATCCACTTCCTCCTGGCAACCCATCGCCACCGCCTCTTGGACGCTCGTACATCTTGGCACACCGGTCATCCAGCCCGCGCTTGCATGTCCATCTAAAAAGTCTCCGAGAGCATCTTCCGTACATCGCTCACTTGCTCCGTCGCCACCCACCAACGTTCTGCGCCATCTTCCGCTTCGCCTTCCTCCATCCGTCACGTCGCGAACCAAAAGAGCGCGCCCCCTCGATACCCTCCTGAATCCCGAGCGCGCTCCACGCCGCATACTCCGAGCATCCTCTGCCACATATACCCTCTGGCTTGCATCTTCCGGGTCTCCGACTGCTCCTGCTTTGCGCCTTTCTTGGTCTCTTCTTCAGCCCACCAAGTGTCGACAGTAGTCCATCCGCTTCGTCGTGTCCTCGGCCACATCATAAACTGGCTCTGCCCCAGTCTCAGCCTCCACACAACCGAATCAGCCGCTGCTGCTATCCCTTCCCATCCACTCGTCTCATCTCCTCGGCCGCGTCGGATGTCGGCTCCTCACTGCCTCGGTTTGTGATCGCCATCCATCGAGCCACTCGAGCTCCCTACCGGCTCTTCCCGCTCACGTCCTCCTCGTCGTGCAGCAATCGAGCCTCAGCTCGAGCCCAACCCCGCTCGACGTCTTCCTCCCTCCACTGATACCCCTCCGTACAGCCACTCGCTGCACACCGCTGCAGCCATGTCCGGCTTCGACCAGACGCACAATGGTGCATTCTTCAACTTCAACAACCTCACGCCTCAGCAGCTCAACATGCTCCGACAGCAGAACCAGATGCAGCAGGCCGTGCAGATGTCTCAACAGCAGCAGCCCCAGCAGCAGCCCCAGCCTCAGCCGCCACCGGGTACCCAGCAACAGCAGATGCAGCAGCGCAACCCCATGATGCCCCAGCTCGGTCTGCCTGCCGGCTTCAACCAGCAGCAGCTCCAGGCGCTCATGGCTCAGCAGCAGTCTCAGCTCGCCAATGGTCTCATGGCCAATTCACAAAACCCGCTCATGCAGATGATGCGTCCTCAGCCCATGGTCCAGCAGCAGTCACAACCGCAGCAGTTGCAGCAGCAGCAACAACAGCCGCAGCAGCACCAGATGCAGCCGCAACAGGCTCAGCAACAGATCCAGCAGCAACACCAACAACAGCAGCAGCAGCAACAACAACAGCAGCATGCTCAGTTGCAAGGTCAGATGCCTCATCAGCAGGCTTCGACCTCCCAGCCCGCCCATCTGCAACAGCAGCAGCAGCAGACCCCCAACATGGGCGCTACTCCCCAGGTAGGCGGCGTAGCCGGGCCCACCCCCACCTTTGCCCAGCTGTCACACGCCATCGAGCAGGCCAAGAAGGGCAATCTCACACAAGAGCAGATGATTCAGGTACGTCCCCTTGTCCGCGCTCTCACATCCAGCTCTCGACTTTCTTTACTGACATTTGCCACGGGTCTTGTGCTTTTTCAACCACGTCAGTTACGGCAGCTCATCACTCGCCAACAGGCCATGCAGGCCCAGCAGCAGGCCGCCCAGAATCAGAACGCCGGCGCAAGGCCTCTGCAGCCGGGCCAGCCCATGATCAACATGGCCATGGCCAACGGCCAGAACTTCGCCAACGCTCTTCAAAGGACGCCTCAGATGCAGGCTCAGGCACAGATGATGGCAGGCCTCCAGCAGGTCCGCCCCGGTGGTCCCCAGTCGACCCCGACCATGGGCTCCCAAGGCTTCCTCCAACATGCCGCTGCTCAGCAGCAGCAGTCGCCCGCTCAGCAGCAACAACAGGTGCCCCAACAGGCGCAGCAGCCGCAAGCGCAACAGCAGCCCGGCCAGCCCCAGCCAGTCAACCTGCAAGGCCCTTCGCAGATGAACCAGCAGCAGATGACACGCGGCCAGCCTCCACAACCGCTCTCGGGTCTTCCGCAAAATGCGCAGCCTCAGCAGCAAGTCATGGGTCAGCAGCCTGGACAGCCAGGCCAGCAGAGGCCCGTCCCCGGCCGCGTCGAATCAGGCACCGACGCGCGCAACCAGCAGAACCCGCTCAACTTCTTGCGTCTCCTCCACCAGCGAGTCACAGACATCGAGAGCAAGCTCACCTCGGAACTCAGCGCCGAGGAGCGTCAGGTGCTCCAGCAACAGCACGCCGAAGCCAAGAGGCTCCAGTCCGCTCTGCTGCAGCGTCTCAACGTGCAGAATGCTCAGCAATTTGCTGCCCTCATGCAACAAGGCCAGCAGATGCAGAACGCTCAGGCTAACCAGTCGCAGCAGCCGCAACAAACTCCGCAGCCGCCACAGCAACCGCAGACACAGCACCAGCAGTTGCAACAACAACAGCAGCAGCAACAACAACAGCAGCAGCAGCAGCAACAGCAAGGCCTCGGCGTCATGGGCAACAACATGATGGGCTCCAATCTTCCCGCTCAGCCACAAGCATCGCCGGTCATCCGACCTCCCAACAGGCCAGGCTCTGCGCGTCCGCCACAAGGGCAATTCGGAAGTCCCATGCTGAACCAGCCCGGGTTGCAGTCCCAGAATGCCCAGCAGACGCAGCCGCACCAATCGCCTCAGGTGCGTCCTTCGCCGCAGATGGGTGCCATCAACGTTGGCACGCAGCCGGGCATGTCCGGGTTGCAAGGCGTGCCTTCCTTGCGACCCGAGCAGTTTATGAAGGCTCTTGTCGATCTGATGAAGAAGCGCGGTACGCCCATCACATCGCTGCCCAAGGTCGGAGGTCGCGAGCTCGATCTCTACCGCTTCTACCAGATCGTCCAGGCCCACGGCGGCAGTGAAGGCGCCCACCAGAAAGGAGCGTGGCCCGCCATCGCCATGTCTCTCGAGCTCGCTCCCTTGGGCTCGCCTCAGACTCAGGCCCTCGGCCAGGCTCTGGCGACCGAGTACCGCAACTACCTTGCGCCTTTCGAAGAGACCTGGCAGCGCGCCATGCAGCATCAGTACCAGATGTCCATGGCAGGTGCAGGCCTCGGCCAGGCGCAAGGCGCTAACCAGGCCAACGCCCAGGCGCCCACGTTCCGCCCTCCGTCGACACCGCAGATGCAATCACAGCAGCAGCAGCAGCAGCAGCAGCAGCAACCAGGTCAGCAGCCTAGCCAGCTGCAGGGCCAGCAGCCGTCGATGATGCCGCCGAATGCGCCAGCACAGCAGCCTCAGCTGCAGGCACAAGGTGCACAGCAACCCGTGCGACCGGGTCAGCCCTCACTCGCCGATTTCAACCCGCCTCCCCCGCCCGTCCTTACCGCCGACCACCTCGCGAAGCTCGGCATGACGCAGGAGCAGTTCAACAAGGTCTTCCTCAACAGCCAATTGAACAACTGGCGTCAGGAGCAGCTCCAGAACCAGCAGCGCCAGCTCAATGCCGGCTTCCAGGCGAACCAGGCTGGCGGCGCCAACATGACGAGCTTCGGTCAGAACGGTATGCAGCAGAACGCGCAACCGCAGCAGCCGCAGCTGCAGCAAGCGCAACAAGGTCAGCAGCCACAGCAGCCGCAGCAACAAGCCCAGCAGCAGCAAGCCCAGCAGCAGCAAATGCCGATGGGTTGGCCAAATCAGGCAAGGCCGATGATACCGCAAAACCCTGCAGCACAGCCGTCTCAAGTGCAGGCCGGCAGCTTCGGGCCGGGCGCCTCGGGAACGTCGATCGGCGGCCAGCAGATGCAGAATCCACAACCAGCGCCTCAGCAGCAGCCGCAGCAACCACAGGCGCAGACCTCGGCCCAGCCCTCACAGCCGGGCTCGCAAAACGCGCCGGGTGCCCCTAATGCGGCAGCTCAGCCACAGGGCCAGCAGGGACAGATGGCCGGACGACCGTCCAACATGGCACAGGCGCGCTTCATCGCGGTGAGCCCCGAACAGCTGGAGCAGGCACGTGCGGCCATGCAGAAGATCGACCAGGAGTTGGCGACACAGCGACCGCGATTGCCCATCATCCAGAACATCGCCGACGACGAGCGCGACCAAATTCTGGATCAGGTGCAGAAGCTTGCGCCGATCCAGGCGACGGTCACGGCATTGCTGCCGGCGTTCTATGCGATGAATGGCAATCTGGAGCCTGCCAAGCGCCTCAAGATCATGGCGTTCATGTACAAGGATCAGTACGACCTGCTGTCCAAGAAGCAGTGCATTCTGCGCTTGGCCGACCTGGACAAGCTCAAGATGCAGATGAGCAGATGCATCAGCTTTGTGCGCTCCAGCAACCCCGATCTGGCTGCGCGCATCATCGCTTCGCTCGGCGATCCGTCCCGCATGGCCGCTGCCATGTCCAACGCCAACGCCAGCTCCAACGCCTCTGGAGCGGTCGGCTCTAGCGCGCCTGTTAACTCCAACGTCGCGGCTCCCGCTCCGCCAGCAGCAGCTGCTGGCGAGACTGCGGCGAACGCGCCGCAGGGGCCTGAGGGTGCGGCCGGCAACAACGCCGACGGCACGTTCGACGCGGCTGCAGCGATGCATGGCATCAAGCGAGGCTTGCGTCCGGAGAACCTCAAGCTTCCGCCAAACAAGCGGGCGAAGAATGCGACGGGCAAGGCGATGAGCCCCGGTTCGGGCGCCCACGAGTCGCCCAAGGTGGCTCCGTCGCCGGCTCAGCCGGAGGACACGCCGACGCCTGCTGGATCGACGCCCGCCGGAAAAGGCGGCAAGAGGAACGACAAGGCTGTCAAGGCGGGCAAGGCGACGGCCAAGAAGGGCAAAGGAGCGGCCGGCACGCCGACGTCGTCGGCCGCGGAGCCGGACAAGAAGTTCAAGACAAGCGCCGACATCATGGCCGAGGTGAAGCGGGAGATGGCCGAGGCGGAGCGAAAGCGCCGCGAGGAGGGCGGCGCAGGCCCCTCTGCTGGCGACGCCTCTGCAGGCGCGACTGCCGCCAAGGTCGATAGCGCGAATATCAAGGCCGAAGAGGAGGCCGAGGAGAAGCGCAAAAAGGACGCAGAGCTTGCCGGACGCGATCCTGCTGGGCTGGTGGAGTCGACGTGGCAAGAGCTGCTGGCGACGGGTCATGCCAACAACAACAACTTGCGCGGCACGAACGGCATGGGCGGCGACATGTCGCTGTTCGGCGCGCCGAGTGGCGGAGCGGGCGGTGCCAACGGCTCGGATCCGAAAGCGCTGCAGTCGCTCATGTCGCTGCTCGGCCAGGACTCGATGCTGGCGGGGCTGCCCGCAGACGGCGCAGCGGCGGCGGCGGCGGCCAACAAGGGCACCGGTTCCGGCGATGGTGTAGCTGGGTCGGGCTCGGGCTTCCTGAACGGGAGCATGGACTCGCTGCCGTCGGCGGATGCGGACACTGGCTTGGACATTGATCTATTCGACTTTATCGAGGCATCGGCGGCCGGACCGGACGCGTTCAACGACACGGAAGCCGATCTGGGCGGCATGTTCGGTTCTGGCGGACTGAACGCGTCGACGCAGGAGAGCGAGCCGCCGGTGGAGACGCCGGAGCTGGTGACGAGCGCGCGGCTGCCTGGAGGGAGCTCGAACGCGTCGTCGAGCTCGAATTCGACGTCGAACTCGCTGCGAGCCAAGCTGCCAGCGGCGCTGGGGGGCAGCGGGCTGGATTTTGGCTCTGCCGGACCGTCGAGCACGAGTCCGGCGGAAATGAGCAGCTGCGATGAGATCGATCTGGACAAGAGCCCGTTCGTTCATCGGATGCGACTGGACCGCATCGGCTTGACGATCGCACCGGCAGCCTCGGCGGCGGAGGCCGGGGCGGCGGCGGCGGCGAGCAAGGCGACGAACCAAGCCGGCCAGAGCACTGGCAAGGCTGCGGACGAGGCGGCGGTCGGCCAGGTTGAGCTCGGACCTGGTTCGCACGGCATCATCGCAGGCTCGGGCGACGAGTGGTGGGACCTGGACCACTTTGGCAATACCATGGGCGGCAGCGGTGCATTCGGATCGGATGCCAATGCCGACCAGCCATGGGCGGTGCTCAGCTGAGCGTGAAACCACATATTCCCCGGGGCCGCTGTGCCCCTCGCCCTTTCGTTGCCATTGCATGCACATGCTTTCTCGTATCGACTTTTTTCTTCTCTTCTCCCATTGCACATTGTGATTTCGTCTTCTTTTGCAATCGTTCCCGTTCGTTCTCACTTGCCAGGCCTTTTCACGATTGCTGTCATGAAGATTGCGTTTACTGAGCGCTTTGCGCGCTTGTGCTCGTGCTTGGTTGGGGTGTGAGTGGGAACGTGCCGGGGGAGCCTGGTCAAATTTTGTTAGATTGTGCAAATGAGATGTTGGTTACCCAAGACGGGATTCATGTGATTGCGCTCGGAAGTGAAAGGACGGCTTGGCAGTGTCAGCGTCGGAAGTGTGCCGGTGGGGACGTGTTGCTGCGCCCATCGACGCTTGCGGATTTGCAAATGTCAGCCTTGGCTCGCTCGCCTCGCGCGCACGGGGCGGAATGTCGGGAGCCAAAAAAAAAGGAGCCTCCACTCAGCATTGATGCACAGCGTCCCGCTGCATCGACGCTTTGGCCCAATGACAGAATGCAGCTGCAGCTCGCCTGGCATGCTGCGCAATCCAGACGTGCTGCTTGGCCGCATTCTGCCATCGGCATCGACCATCCGCCATCCGCCATCCGCCTTCCGCCTCCCGCTTCCGATGTCTCTTCGGCACTGCGTCTGCACTGCGTCTGCACTGCGTCTGCATATGCATGCACATATCACAGCCATCTTTCACTGCCTTCCACCACCATCCTTCCTCGCTTCCTCCCTTCACATTGGCCCCCTTGCCCTCTTCCGTACTGGGCTGACTTGTTCTTTTCTGCCATATAATACCCACAACTTTGGAGCCGGACTTTCTCTCTGATACCATCCTTTTCCATCTCCCAGCAAGTGCACACAGCCCAACCATGACGACCCTCAACGTTCGCACGGGGCCGATGCTCCGCTACGACTCGGTCGACGTGAGCCAGTCCATCTACCATGCGTTTGCCATGATCGTCACCGAGGATGCGACGAGCGACTACTCGATCACGCCCACCATGCAGCTGCGCTGGCAGAACGCTGCGGCCGTCTCGGCAGCTACCGCGGACGGCTCAACCGCGGTGTCCGAGGACAACTCGCATGCCGCGTCGGAGGCCATCAAGCTCTACCAGTACCACGGCGCCGAGGGCTCGTTCACCTTCTGGCGCTTCAAGATCGAGATCCCGCTCGCCGACCACGAGCTCGCGGTGCACTACTCGATCGACGGCGAGGCACATCCGGCTTCGCAGTCCGAGGCGATCAAGGGCATGACCGGACACACCTTCTTCGTGCCCGCGCGCTCGCAGAACTTCCGCTGGGCCGGCCACAGCTGCAATGGCTTCAGCGCCAGCGTCGACGAGTCCGAGTTCAACGGACCCAACCCGCTGTGGGACGACATGCTCAAGGCTCACGCCACCAAGCCCTACCACGCCGTCGTCGGCGGAGGCGATCAGATCTACTGCGACAAGCTCGTGCGCGAGCCCGAGATGCAGGAGTGGAACAACCAGACCGACTCGAAGAAGCGCATGGCCATGCCGCTCACCGACGAGATCCGTACGTGCATCGACCGCTACATGTTCAACCACTACTGCGAGTGGTTCGGCGGCGGCTCGTTTGCCAAGACCATCGCACAGGTGCCCATGATCAACATGCTCGACGACCACGACCTCATCGACGGCTTTGGCACCTACCCGGACGAGCTCATGCTCGCCCCCGTCTTCAACCACGTCGGTTCGCGCGGCTACTTTTTCTTCCTCCTCTTCCAGCTCTTTGTCAACGACGAAGTCGACGGGCTCAGCGAGACGGCGCATCCGCAGCGCAGCATGCTCATCGGGCCGCAGGGCGTCTACATCCCCTTCCGCAACCACAGCCTGCTCTCGTACCTCGGGCCCAAGCAGTGGATCTTGCTCGTCGACTGCCGCTCCGAGCGCAAGATCGATCAGATCTGCTCCAAGGAGACGTACGCGCGGCTGTTCGACGCCGTGCGCGCGCTGCCGCCGGGCGTCGAGCATCTCACCGTGCTGCTGGGCGTGCCGCTGGCGTATCCGAGGATGGTCTTCCTCGAGCGTACGCTGAGCAGCAGCATGAACCCGCTCATCATGCTCGCCAAGGGCCTCTCGCCCGGCTTCACCAACAACTTTAACGGTCAGGTCGAGCTGCTCGACGATCTCGGCGATCACTGGTGTGCGGGCCCGCACAAGCACGAACGCAACTGGCTCGTCGAACGCGTCCAGGAGCTCGCGCTCGAGAAGCACCTGCGCGTCTCGTACATGAGCGGCGACGTGCACGCCGGCGGCGTCGGCGTCTTCTACGGCTACCACCAGCACGACCCGGCGCTGGATCCCAAGTACTCGCTCGCGGTCATCACCTCGGCCATCGTCAACACGCCGCCACCTCCGGCGGTGATCGCGATGCTCAACAAGCTCGCGAGCAAGAAGCACCGCTCGCTCTTCTACTGCGGCACCAAGGAGTCCATGGTGCCGCTGTTTGAGTCGGATCTCGAGGACAAGAAGCAGAAGGACAAGTAGTAAGTTTCCCCCCCAAGCCCCTTGCTGGCAATCGGCATTATGGCGATAGGAGATGTGCTGACATTGAGCTTTCGATTCGGGGGGTTTCGTAGTATCATTGGCGCACGTAACTGGTGTTCGGTCGACTACTTTGAGGCGACCGGAGAGCTGCAGTTTGACCTCCGCGTCGAAAAGGTTCGTGGAGGCGGAGAAACCAAGTCCTACGCCGTCAAGGCGCCTAGACCCTCGTGGGACATTGCCAAGCACCAGTAAGTTGCCATCCCTCAAGTCTCGACCCAGTCTTGACCCAGATTTGATCCTCGTTCTGACCTTCGCACTTGTTGTGTCGTTTGCCTAGTCATCATCTGCTCCACTCCAAGGACTTTGACAAGCACCAGGCCACGCTCACCTCGGCCAAACAGGCCTAGTTCGCCCCAAATCTCACCTCCTGTCCGATCGTGTATACCCTCACGTGTTTACCTTGCTCTCTCTTCCCTCCCTTCTTCGCTGCGTAATCAAAGCTACGAGTCTTGGTCTTTCTCTCCCACACTGTCTTTGTTCTGCAAATTGGGAGATTTGTCTTTCGAGTTGGCCTACACTGTGCGGATTTGTTGAGCCATGAGTCTCTGGATTTCCTCCTTGCGGTTCTCCTCGAGGCTGTAGGCATCCGCTGTCTCTCTGGCGATTTCCAAGGTCCTCTCGGCGGTCACCCTCTTGCCTACTGCGGCTGCGAGCTCGATTTCGGCGTCTCTCAAGTCGGCCTTGGTCTGTCGGATGGTAGCGCGCTTGGGACCGAGCAGCGTTGCGGTGACGAAAGCCGTTCGGCTCGCTTCCATCGCCATCAGTTCGGCGTCGAGGTCGGGACACACCTTCCATGCGGCGCTGAAGTGGGCGGGCGCCTGCACGGGCGCGGGCTCGGGCACGGCGGGCGTCTGCGAGGACGAGGTGCGCGAGAGCCGCGGCGCCAGATGCGCTGGCGTCGACGTCGACGGCGAATACGGCGAGGCCTCGTGCGGCGACGATCCCGCATGCCCATCTTCCGCCCCACCTCCGTTGTAGTACGCGTCGTACTGGTTAGGATTCGTATCCCGACGACCGCGCCCGAACGAAGGATGCCCGCCCCGGTACGCGGCGGCGGGAGGAGGGCCGTCGCGTGCCGAGCGCGGGAAGCGCGCATTCGACGGACTCAGATAGCTGCTCGCCTCGCGGTCCGAACCAGGCGTGTACCCGCCTGCGGATCCAGAACCTTCGCGACCCCGGAAGGCGGGCGAGGCAAGCGGCGCACCTCCCCGCCGCCCATACCCGCCCCGCGGTCCAGTGGGAGGCGCCGAGCCCACGCCGGCCTCCGAATCGATGCCGCGCCCTCGAGGCGAAGGGGGCCGATCCGCAGCACCGCCGTAGTGAGGCGGCTCGTGTGCATCCGCGTGAGGCGCACTCGGCGGCGAGCGTCGTCCCGCATATCCCACATCCGGGTATCTCGCGCCCTCGCCTCGGTCCCCCGCTGCCGCGCCGGGCCGATCCAACGGCGGTCGGTCGCGGCCTTCGACCCCCGCACCGATCGAGCCTCTGCTCCACGCGCCGCGCTCGTACCTCGCATCCACCTCGGGGCTCCTCGAGCGCGGGCGCCTTGGCTGCGGCGGTCCGTACTCGGGTCGGATCGGCTCGCGTTCGTACTCCATCGGTCGGTACATTCGGTCGTCCGCATCGTACTCTGGGCGTCTCCACCCGTCTGCTGCTGGCATGGGCGGAGCACGCGTGCGCTCGCGCTCCTGTTCGCGGCGCTGCTCCGCCATGCGCTGTTCGTAGCGCTCCTCCTCCTTGGCCTCCCAGGCCTCGCGCTCTCGCTCGAGCGCCGCACGCTCCTCCTCCGTGCGCGGCGCCGGTCGTCGGCTGTAGTTCCACGGCCGCGGCGGCGGCACAACTTTGTGGACGCGACGCGGAGGCCGGCTGGGTCCGTAACCGATCGCCTCGGGATAGAATGAGGGCGGGAACGGGTCGCGTGGTTGGCCGTAGGAGCGCAAGTCGTGCTCGTCGCGATGGTGCCGCGATGGTGCATAGCGTCGGTCGTCGGGAGGCGCACGCGGACCACGGTAGGCAGAGCCTTGATATCGGTCCGACATGGTGTGACGTGTGTATAGGGACGAGTGGTGGGGATGAGGGAAGTGATGGTTGCAAGGCGCAGAGTTGGCGGGGCGAATTTGGTTGATGCACTTCGAAGAGAATTTCGGAATTCGGAAAATTTTGGCAGAGCACAGCAACGCTGTCCTTCACCGAGCCAGTCGATATGCGTAGCATTCGGAGATCAGCGATGCGACACTGAATGCCCGTGATGGCGAGCACGGAGCTGGAAGCAGACGCGAAACGTACGAAGTGTCGTATCTCAGCTCCAGGCGAGATCGCTATGAATCGACGCTGCGCGCACTGGCCTCGACGCCGTAGTGGGGTCACGGTGATGCCTGCCATGGCCGAAACAACCGACGCTTTGCACACGTCAACACGCTATTCAAATTGGCGCTGTTCTTTCTTCGCTGCATGGCCCTTGCTACTGTTCACTGTCTCATGCACGTCGCGAGCGTGTTGTCGACGGGGCAGAGTGGCGTTCGCCTATTGTACGCCTGTTGACAGGGCATCAGGCGCCGCTTCTGGAGGAACAGAGGCTCGCAGGGACCCTTGTTGCAACAGAACTCCTGGTCCCGCTTTTTTCAGCTCGCGTGTAGATCTGCCCACTACTGCCGAGCTTGATGGTAGACCGACGAGGCACTGGTCCATCTGTCAACTCAGTCTCTGGGCCTCGAACGAGATACGATGCGGAGGACTCGCGATGGACGGCTATGAGGTGGTCCGAGGGCCGAGCAGCTGCGATGAAGGCAGGCGACACTCGGGTCGCTGCCCGCATTCACAATCACCCACTTCATCCGAGCAGCTGGACGAGACACAGGCGGCGACTGTGCTGGCATGTGCAAAGATTAGGTGTGTGGGGGCCCGGCAGCCGGCCCCCTTTCTTCGGATGAAGGGAGTGCGTAGAGTGGGCGTTGTCAGCCTCACTGCATGGAAGCAAAGCCCTAAGTTGAGGAGGCATGCTTGAAGTTCGAGACGCATCGACTTGCTCGAGCATAAAAGAAGAGCCAGAGCTGTCTCGATGCAAGGTCGTCCCCATCGATCGTGCTGGACACAGGACGGACGCTCGCAGCAAGACTCGAACGCAAGCTTGCTACTCTTCTCTTCTCTCAGTATGGGCGCCAAACACCTGTCACCAATGCTCTTTGCCTTTGTAGCCATCACGCTGGCGTGGTGGCCTGCTACGACCTCGGCAGGCGGATTGCCGAGTACGCCGTACGCTACTCGGTTCTTCGATTGCTGCGAGCCGGCCTTTAGCTGGCCGAGATCGGGCGGGGCTTCGGGTTCCGACCCTCGTTATGCGCCCGTAGACGTTTGTCAGAGGGACGGTGTCACGCTGGTGGACGAGCTCGCGAAGACGATGGGCAAAAGCGGATGCCAAGGAGGCAACCAGTTCGTGTGCAGCTGCATGCAGCCTTGGGTCGACACGGTGGATCCCACGCTGGCGTACGGCTTTGCCGCGTACAACATCCACGACCCCGACGGCACGATCGAAAGCGCGTGCTATCTTGCAGAATTCGAGCCGAACGATGCCAACGGTAAGCCACTCAAGGTGCGCAAGATGATTCTGCAGAACATCAACACGAGCCAGCACATCATGCGCGGCAGTTTCGACATGATGCTCGCTGGCGGTGGTGTGGGCGAATACAACCAGGGCTGCAGTGCACAGTGGGGCCACGATTGGGGCCAGCAGTACGGCGGCGTGGACAACGAGCAGGCGTGCTGTCAGCTGCCCGAGGGACTGCGGTCATCGTGCCTCTTCCGATTCACGTACTTTGGCGAGAACCCGCCGCTGGCATCGACGCCGCAGAGGGTCAAGTGCCCCGTAGGCATCATCGACCGCTCGGGCTCGCAGCGCAAGGACGACGCTCGGATGCCTGCGTACAAGGGAAAGACGGACAGGACAGGCACGCCGGCACCAGACCAGTATCAGCGCCAGCGAAGCGTGTGCGCCAACGTGGATCCGCTGGGCGTCGTCAACTCGGTCTGCGGCGGCAGCACAGGTGCGCTGGTCAAGGGCCACGCCAAGACTCGTCAAGATTGGCACGGCCGTCATCACAAGTACGACCACCACAGTCACCACAGCCATCAGGGCCACCACGGCCATGCCCATAGGCATGTCGAGAAGACGCAGCCCGAGGGCTACGGACCCTGAT
Organism: Moesziomyces globuligerus; assembly: GCA_030849465.1. NCBI lineage: Eukaryota > Fungi > Basidiomycota > Ustilaginomycetes > Ustilaginales > Ustilaginaceae > Moesziomyces > Moesziomyces globuligerus. The sequence goes on along the minus strand of JARVLF010000021.1, from coordinate 220,123 downwards.
TGCATGCGAGGGCGGGCGCAGGGTCGAGTCAAGTCATCTGGCTCGCTGTGCATGTAAACCTGCTCTGAATCCATTTTTTGTCTGGTGATGCTCGAAGCGGGATGGAAAGAAGAGCGAGATGAGATGTGTGCGCTCACGTGAAGCCGACTTACGAGGTGCTGTGGAAGAGGAGCGCGGCAACAAACAGAGTCAGGCTGTCACGCAGCGCGGTGTGACGTGAGGGCTGGCTGGCACATGTGCTGCACTCGACACGCGCCTGCGTTCTTTGTCTCAGGGCTGAGCGGCGAAACATGCAGGAGAAGAAGGCGGCGGCAAGCTCGGGCCTTGCAACTGTGCAGCACCCTGACTGAGCCCACATGCGCGCTGCCCAAAGCAAGCGCAGAATCAAGGCACAACCGGGTGGGCTTTAGCATTTGAGCTTGATTTTGATCTTGGCGATTCCGGACCCAGCGCTCAGGCCACTTTAGCAGCAGCAGCGCACCGCGAAATTCCTTCGGGCGTGCCGTGCCATGCTGTGCCATGCCGTGCCATGCCGTGCCATGCCGTGCCGTGATATCGACAGAAAAAAAGTCGGGCAACGACAGACGGCAGCTCCTGTAGCCAATGCTGGCCGACGCACGATTCACCGACGTCCTGCACAAGGCGCGCATCAGCCAGCCAGCCGAGCAGATGCCATGCATGCCATCATCCAGGTTACTGTAGCCTGTTGAGTCCAACTCGCCCTTTTCCTCTTCCCACCATCCACACCGCCATCCTTCGATACCCTTTGCATCCACCCACGCTCTTTACAAGCCAAGGCAGTGCGTGCTGTCGCTGCAACTCCGTAATAACCTCCCAGCCTTGGTCGTGTTGCGGACGAACGCCGAGCTTCGATCTGCAGCCCCTTCCTCCGCTCGGCTCTAGGCGCAATTCGCGCTTGCTGTTGAGTCGCCCATCGCACGCCATCCTGTACGCTGAGCTCCCGCCTTGACAGTCTCCACGATGGCGTCTTTGCTCAAGAAAAAGGACTTTGCGACCGCATCCGACAACGCAGTGCCCTCGGCTGAGCCCACCGAGGCCCAGATCAATGTCGCCCGCGCCCAGGATGAGTCTGAGCGCGCAGCCGTCAACGCCCGTCTGAGACAGAACGAAGCTGCCGGTGCTCGTGTCCTCGAATTCGACGAGAATGCCACGCCACAGGAGAAGGCCGCCCAAGCTGCCAAAGCCATGGATCGCATCAAGCCCAAGACTGCGGGCGTCACCGCTCAGCCGGATGCCGGTCACGGCATGGTCTCGGATATCGGCGGCAAGAAGGTCGACCCCACCCTCAGCCTCAGCGAGGTCGAAAAGCTCAACGAGCAGGAGAAAGCCGCTCCCGGCTCTCTCCCTGCGGGTCAGCCTACCAACAACCTACCCGCCTGGTACCAGGTCGGTTGGACCGGCGTCGCCCGCGCCAACAAGGGCCTCGCCCCGGACCAATCGGCCACAGACGAAGAGCTCGTCCAACTCGACCTCATCAGCTCCTTCCTCAGCGACGCCTACTATGGCCAATTCTACTGGAACGCTGCCGTCATCATGATCGCCGTCCTCTTCACCTACTTTGCCACCCGCCTCGGCGGTGGCATCGCCTCCCTCCTCGTCATCGCCGCCTTCTGTTCCACCTACTACAACACCTCCATGCGCCGCACCCGCCAACGGGCCAGGGACGACATCACCCGCGAGCTCGCAAAGAAGAAGATGATCTCCGAGCACGAGTCTGCCGAGTGGATCAACCACTTCCTCTCCCGCTTCTGGCTCATCTACGAGCCCGTCCTTTCCGCCACCATCATCGGCATCGTCGACCAGATCCTCCTCCAAAACTGCCCGGCAGGCATCGATTCCATTCGCATGACCACCTTCACCCTCGGCACCAAGGCGCCCCGCATCGACTCGGTCCGCACCTTTCCCAACACCGACGAGGACATCGTCATGATGGACTGGAAGTTCAACTTCACCCCGAGCGACGTCCAGGACCTCACCGTCAAGCAGGCCGCCCAGAAGATCAACCCCAAGATCGTCCTCACCGTCCGCATCGGCAAGGGCTTTGTTGGCGCCGGCCTTCCCATCCTTCTGGAGGACATCAACTTTGTCGGTCACATCCGCCTCCGCATGAAGCTCATGAGCAACTTCCCCCACGTCCAGCTCGTCGACATGTCCTTCATGGAGCCTCCCAAGATCGACTACGTCCTCAAACCCATCGGCGGAAACACCTTTGGCTTTGACATCAACAACATCCCCGGCCTCTCTGACTTCATCCAGGGCCAGATCCACGCCAACCTCGGGCCCATGATGTACCACCCCAACCAATTCACCATCAACCTCGAGCAGATGATGTCCGGTACCCCGCTCGACACCGCCGTCGGTGTCCTCCAGGTCAACATCTGGTCCGCTCGCAACCTCAAGGGCGTCAAGCTCGGCGGCGGCACTCCCGACCCTTACGTCACCCTCTCCATCGACAACCGCGACACGCTCGCCAAGACCGCCATCAAGAAGGGCACCGCCAACCCGCAGTTCAAGGAGACCAAGTTTGTCCTCCTCAACAGCCTCAATGGCATGCTCACCATGTCCCTCTTGGACTTCAACGAGCATCGTCCCGATTCCAACCTCGGCCAGGCCGCCTTCGATCTCAAGGAGCTCATGGAGGACCCCGAGCAGGAGAACCTCAGCACGCCGGTCATCCTCGACGCCAAGGAGCGCGGCGAAGTCCAGTACTCCCTCTCTTACTATCCCGTTGTCAAGCCCGAGCTTGGCGAGGATGGTCAGCCCAAGCCACTGCCCGAGACTCGCTCCGGCGTCGTCCGCTTCACCCTCCACCAGGCCAAAGAGCTCGACAAGCGTTCCGGCTTCACTGGTGAGCTGTGCCCCAAGGGACGCATCCGCCTCAACGGCCAGCAGGTCAAAGACACGCTCGTCATCAAGCGCACCACCAATCCCATCTTCGAGTTGCCCACAGAGTTCCTCGTTACCGACCGCAAGAAGGCCGTCATCACTGTCGAGATCCTCGATGACCGCGACCTGCGTTCCGACCCCGTGGTGTCCTACGTCAGTATCCGCCTCGAGGATCTGCTCGCTGCCAAGGAGAAGCAGCAGGACTGGTTCCCGCTCAAGAACTCCAAGAACGGCCGTGTGCGCATGTCGGCAGAGTGGAAGCCCGTCCAGATGTCCGGCAGCATGAACGGCAGCAGCGGCTACTCGCCCGCCATCGGCGTCATCAAATTCTGGATGAAGCGCGCCACCGAAGTCAAGAACGTCGAGGCGCTCACCGGCGGAAAGTCCGATCCCTACGTCCAGCTGCGCGCGCGCGGCCAGGCCGTTGATGGCAGCACCATCGTCAACAACAACCTCAACCCGGAGTGGAACGAGATCCTCTACGCGCCCGTCCACTCGCTGCGCGAGAAGATCACTGTCGAGGTCATGGACTATCAGAACACCAGCAAAGACCGCTCGCTCGGTAACGTCGAAGTGGATGTGGCGCAGCTGGCCACCGAGTCTGCCGGCGCCGACCCGCGCATCCGCTTCACAAGCACCGGTAAGCAGGTGCACAAGGACAAGATCCACCTTGGCCGTGGCATCTACAAGGGTGAGATCGAGTTCGACTGTCAGTTCTTCCCGGCCGTCAACCTCAAGGGCGCTGAGTTCGGCGAGCGCGAGAATGAGGCGGCGGCCAAGAGTGGTGCCATCATCGAGGAGACCGAAGAGGACGAGACGGCCGCCACTGTGACGCCTGCCTCCAAGGCGTCGCTCGAGGTCCCTGGGTCCAATGGCGTCAAGAAGCTCAACGGCGTCAAGGAGGCTGCTGCGGCTACCACCAACGGGCTCGCCGCGGCCAAGGGCCACACCAAGGGCACCGAGTCGATCGCCTCATTGTCGAGCCTCAAGACTGCCAACAGCGGTCGGCCGTCGACCGCGGCCGAGAGGGCAGAGGAGGGCGTCAGCATGTCCAAGGAGCAGCTGCTGCGCGAGCAGTCGGGCATCCTGGTGTTCAACATTTTGCAGGGGCAGCTTCCGCAGCACAAAAAGAACGCCCGGCTCGAGGTGCTGTTCGACGACGGCTACTGGCCCGCGTACACGACCGAGAAGGCACGCACGGCTCACACCAACTGGGACGAGGTGGGCGAGTCGGTGGTCAAGGAGCTGGACTGGTCGAAGTTCTTGCTCAAGCTGCGCACGGGCGAGGGCGACGAGGACGTGTTCGCCGAGTTCGCGGGCAACACCAAGGATGTGCTCGAGAAGACGCTGGACGCGCAGTACGAGTTCCGCCTGCACAACGCCGCGGGCGTGCAGGTGGCGAGTGTGGTGATCGAATGCCGCTACATCCCGATCGACCTGCATCTCGAGCCGGTGGAGAGTGTCAACAATCAGGGCTACCTGCGCGTGGATCTTGTGCATGCGCGCAACCTGCGTGCGGCGGATCGTGGCAACCGCTCCGACCCTTACTTTGCCTTCGTGCTCAACGGCGAGCGCCTGGCCAAGTCCAAGGTGGTCAAGAAGACGCTCAACCCAGACTTCAACGAGAACCTGGGAGAGTTCAAGGTGCCATCGCGCGTAGCCGCCGAGGCGATCTTCGAGGCGTACGATTGGGACCAGGTGGGTACGCCGGACAGGCTGGGCAATGCGCAGGTGGATCTCTCGGTGCTCGAGCCATTTGAGCCGTTGGAGAAGACGTACGCGCTGACGGGCAAGGGCTCGACGGACAACTCCGAGGTGACGCTGCGCTTCGTGTTCAAGCCGGACTTTGTCACCAATCGCGAGCGCAAGGGCACGAGCATCAGCCGCACCTTTACGCACGGCGTTGCAGGTGTCGGACGTGCGGGTGCTGGCGGCGTGTTGGCGGTTGGCACGGGCGTGGGCAAGGCTGGCTTTGGCGTGGGGAAGGGCGTCGTCGGCATCGCCGGCAAGGGTGTCGGAGGCGTCACGAAAGGTGTGGGCAGCATCATCAGGCCTGGTGGGAGGAAGACAGCTTCGGGTGAGGTTGTGGCCGATGAGCTGGTGGTGGATCCAGCAACAGGAGAGGTTGTGGTGCCGTACACGGCGGATGGACTGCCGATGTCGTCGTCGGGTGCAGGCTTGCCCAACAACCTCAACATCCCCGTGCCCGCGATTCCGGAGGACAGCAGGGCAAGCTTCGACCATGATAACAGGTCGATGGCTGAGTCCCAGGGCACGCCGTCCAAGCGCAAGTCGAGGCTGCACAATCCGTTCAAGCGCCACTCGTGAACAGGAGGTGGTTCGTGTACATAATGCAGTGTCGAGCAATCATAGTGCTGGACGAACGGCGTGTGCGGTCGTGTAGTGCAGCAGATTTTGTAGAGGTGGATCGAGGTGGATCGAGGTGGATCGAGGTGGATCGAGATGAATGCTTGGCGGCGAATGAGGAAATGTCAGTGGTAGCTTGTGCTCTCGCAGCTCGAATCGATGCGATGGGCGCCGACGACTTGGTGCGGGACTGAGACTTTAGCTGGCTCTGTCGCACCGTGAGCATGCAAGTGTTCTTGCGACAGGACTGTCGCTGACGATGCTAAGCGGCCTCGAGTACACCACTCGGTGCCTCATAAGACGGATGGAGAACGGGCTGGATCGAGCCCGGGTACAGCGACCAACCCGTACGCGGAAGCAACCTCGGACGATCTGCCAGAGATCGGCAACACGCCCGCGTGGTATGCGTAGATGCACTGCTCATACTGATCAGCCAAGACGTGGCACAAATCGTGCCCCGCTGCCTCACCATGAGTGCAAGGGGTCCGAATCCAACTCACATCCGACACAGCTCGGTCTTCGATTGGTCGAGATTCGCCTGGCATGCCGACGCGATGCCCATGGATGAAGGCTCCGACCTTGATGGACAAAAGGACCTGGCCCCGACACCGCTCATATGGCTGCGAGCTTCCAACAAGGAGTTCCACCTCGACTGCTTTGATTGCTTCGACCTCGCATGCGCTACGCCTCGACTCGAGTGAATGTGCTGCGCTGAATCGAGGCTCAGGTGTGACACAGCTCGACTGGAATCGGTGAAGATACGGATCGAAGATACGGGTCAGGATTCCGGTGCGCCAAGCAAAGTCGGGGGGTTGGGGTCTGATGCACAAGCATACCCGTAATTTCTGGCGCTCTCTTCGGTGTTGGACACCTGCAGACGTCAAGGGTGACTCGTGGAAAGTATGCACACAGCTGAAGGCGAATTCCGCGTTTTTCGACGCACGGTCGTGGATCCTTAGGTCGGCTTTCACCTCCCAACCGCGAACGTTTCACAGCCAGGAAGGATGCCGAAGGGAAAGGAGCTCACGTCTGCGCAGCGTGCCGAGATCATGTCGCTGTCCGAATCGGGACTCTCTCTGGCTGCGATCGCCGAGAGGGTTGGCATGACGAGGAACACGGTCGCCAGTACGGTACGACGCTTCAGTCATAGCGACGACTTTGCTTCCAAGCCGCGTTCGGGTCGACCACCGAGCTGGACGGCAGCGCGAGACCGTTACCTCGTCCGCGCGATCAACAAGAGCCAATCGTCGACGTGGAAACAGCTCGCAAACGAACTCGACGGCATCTCCGTCTCTGTCCTCCGCCACACCGCGTACCGCAACGGTGTATCCCTGCGCAAAACCCAACCCGAAACCCACTCGGTCAGCCGAGATCGACAATGACAGCACAAAGCCGCCCAAGAACAACGACTCAACGCCGGACAAGGTTGACGAGACCGAAGAAACCGATGTTCAGCAAGGACCTTCCGTGGTCAGTCAACAAGGTTTGGAGCAAGGTGGAAACACGCGAACCATCACAAAAGCCAAACAATCCATACGGAGGCGGGGGAAGCAATCGGTCAGGAAGGAAGATTCGACCGACTAACCTCCCAGAATGGCCGAAGCGATCTGGCAGACGTTGTGATCAAGACGATATCCATGTCCCGACGGCCTGCGAACAGGGCCAGATTGGATCGAGCGGAGGAACGCCAGGCAGCTGGACTACACGAACTGCCCTCCCATGGATCAGACACGCAGTGCCAACACAACAACAATCGATGAAGACCATCTACTGAGCCAGGCCCGGATCCTTCGAGACTCTACTTGGATCACAATCGACAGAGACCGGCTACCTTGCAGATAAAGTCCACGCGTGGGTATGACACAAGGGCGTGAATTGCTCTCGCACGATGCGCGCCTAGATGCGGCGGAAGGCGGCGATGCTGGTGGTGGCGGCGGCGGCCTCTTCGTTCCTGCTCGGGTTCTGGTTCTTGGGCTGGACCATGCCGAGCATGATCTCGCGGTCCGACAGGTTGGCCAGACGGCTCGACTCTGCGCGGATGAAGGTGACGATGCGGTGGAGGTGGTGGGGGAAAGCGAGTTCTGGATGAGCGGCGGCGATGGGGTCGATAGCGGGGAGGATGTTACCGGGTGCAGGCATGGTAGCTGGATTGCTGGCCTCGGGAGGCAGGGTAGAGCTCTGAGCATTTGCGCGGTCTGCAGCGAGCGAAGCGGAGGCGGCCCTAGCATACGGGCTTGCATTGGGCCTAGTGGCGATCCTCGGGTCCAACGTCGCCGCATCCCTGGCGAGCTCGGGCTGACCTTCGAGGTCCTCCTCCTTCTCGCCCTCTGCGAGCTTGTCGACGCCGGCGAGCTTCCTCTTTACGCCGGCGACGGTGCCCCAGCCTGCGCCCCAGATGTTACGCCAGACGGCCTGGGCGAGGCGCACGTCTCCAGCCGCGAGTCCCTCGTCAAAGCCGAGGATGGAGCCGCGGTGCTGCATGTGCATGTCGCGCATGTAGCCCTTGACGAGGCGCGAGGTCTGGACGCCAAAGCGATCGCGCATGCGCGACTCTGCATCGATGAAAAAGTGGTTGACCAGCTCCTGGCTGTAGGTCTTGTTGGCCGCCTTGTCGAACGCGCGGAAGCGCGCGAGGAGGAGGTAGACGTGCAGGTTGGTGATCTGGAACCACGACTGGTACGTCTCGGGCAACGCGCAGTCGCCGTACCAGAAGTTGCGCTCGACGTGGGCGCGCTCGGCGCAGCGATCGTACAGATCCGACGTGACGCGGATCGAGGTCGAGGTGAGCGAGTTGTAGCCCATCAGCTTGGCAAGGCCCTTGACGATCGCCACCGTCACGGGCGAGTACGGCTCCTTGGACGGCGCAGGTGCACTCGGCGACAGCTGCGAGGTATGCAGAAGCGGATTCGCGCGTGTCGACTTGGTCGCCTTCTTGCTGACCGCTGCCGAGGGGGCAGGCGCCGAGGCGGTGCGTGTGGATGTGTAGGTTCGCCCCACCGCCGACGAGGCGGGGAGCAGCACGCCCCGAGAGGCGGCGAGGGTCGATGTCGAAGCCTTGACGAGCATCGTGAATGGCCAGCAGCGAATGAAGCGGAGGTTCGATGCTAGCAGTGTAGGACCAGGCTGTGGTAGGGGGGTTGAGGCAAGGTCGGACGATGGAGCGGGGACGAGCGGGGTCAGAGGAATGCGTCGAGCGCGTTTTCTTTGCTAACCAAGCTGACCTTTCTTCGGGCGCTCTGGTGCTGTGACTCTGCCTCGCAAAACGTTGGCAAAAAACGTGGGTGGAGGTGATGGTCATCGGGACACACACACCCATCGGCATGGAGTGAGCCCCGATGGCACCATCTCGCAGCCCTAAGAGACAGCCCGCGGAAGTCGCGGTTACGCGGGACACGGCCGAGGCTGAGAAACTTTTGCCGAAATTCGCAGCAGATGCTGCGCTATGAGCGAGGCTCGCTCAGCTTGGCGGGTCAGCCTCGACTCTGTGACTGGCGAGGCCGAGCGCACGCACCGCCGTGTGCGGTTGGAGCATGCGTCTGGCGAGCTGCGAGCGTGGACCCTGCCCGCACGGCACACGTCGCTGCTGTGCCCAATTCTGGCCTCGTGCATGCCTCAGCTGTGCACCACCAACACCGCCCTACATCCCCACTAAGTGCGACGATGATCAAGTGTGCAGGCGGAGCGGTGGCCGGCCCTTCACGGCTGTGCACACGGCCTGCAGCGTCTACATCGGCACGCGCGTCCAAGCCAACCCCAGCGCCGATGCACTGCGCTTCGCTCTCGACAGCATCCGCTCCAACACAGCGCAGCACCCTCCTGGTCGCCTCTCCGAACGCGCTGTCGCTGCATGCAAAGGGAAAGCAGCGATGGCTGGAGCCAGCGGTGCATCCATCGTGGGGATGCGCATGTGGGCCGCAGCAGCGACGCCACCAGCAGACGTTTGTGCGCACCACCTCGCCGTCGGGCGGGCAGGCGCGGATCCAGCTCAAGTCGACGCGCAACGGCGTATTCGGCCTCTCGACATCGCGTGGCACGCGCGCCTACCAGGAGGATACGGCATCGGTCTCGTGCCTGCACGTATCCGTCGACGAGCTGCGGAGGAACTACCTCAAGCTGCACGCGCACGCCTCGACGTCGGCAGGCGCCGCGGCCGCAAACGCGGCGCTGGCGTGGGATCCGGATAAGGCGGGCGGCGAGGAGCTCGCGGGTCAGGTGGTGTGGTTTGGCTGCTTCGACGGTCATGGCGGCCAGCAGGTGTCGACGTTCCTGCGCGACGAGCTGCACAAGACGTTCGAAACCGTCGAGAGCGACATGGTCACCGACACCGTCCAGTACACCCGCGAGCTCGGCGGCTACTTCCGGCGCTTCACCGGCGGCGTCCTCGAACGATGGGTGCGCAAGGAGCTGCTCAAGCCCGTGCGCGCCGGCGCCGCTGCAGGCCGCCGCACGCCTCCTCCTGCCGCTGTCGATGCCGTCAAGGAAAAGGAAGCAACCAAAACGGATGCGCCCAACCAGGTAGACCATCTCTCCAAGCCCGATTCGCTCGGAACCATGCTCAGCCACGAAAAGGACGACAAGAAGCAAGAGGCGACCCCGGACGAGTCGAGCAAGACGCTGCTGCAACCCACGCGGTCGCAGGGGGCGATCAAGATCGGCGGCAAGACGGAGGCCGATACGGAGGCCAGTGGGGACGTGCAGATCAAGCGCATTCCGCCGCCAGAGGGGATGGAGAAGGAGACCATGACGATGGCCGAGCGGCTCACGCTGGCGTGGCTGGTGGCCGATCGACAGATCCAGTCCAAGTCGCAGCTGGACGTGGGCGGGAGCACGGCGTCGGTGGCGCTGCTGCACTCGCTCGACATGCCGGCGACGGCGTGGTATTCGTCCGAGTTTGTCGGGGTGCATGTAGCGCATGTGGGCGACACGCGGATGCTGCTGTGTGCGGCCAAGGACGGCAAGGCGGTGCCGCTGACGACGTACCACCATCCGGACGAGCAGTCCGAGTCGGAGCGGCTGCGCAAGATGGGCGCGGGCATGATCACCGACTCGTTTGGCGAGGCACGGTGGATGGGAGCGTTGGCCAACACGCGTGCGTTTGGCGACTCGCGCTTCAAAAAGGTCGGCATCACGGTCGAGCCCGAGATCCTGTCGCAGGTGATCCGCGGCAGCGACTACGCGTTTCTGATCGGCTTCAGCGACGGCGTCGGCGGCGTCATGTCCGACCAGGAGGTGGTGGATCTGTGCCGAAACGCCAGGCATCCGAGCCAGGCGGCGCAGAGCGTACTCACCTTTGCCGAAGAGCTCGGCGCCCAGGACAACTGCACCGTGCTCGTCGTCCCGCTCAAGGCTTGGGGCCAGGTAGGCGGCAAGGACGGCACGCGCGAGAGGCGCGAGATGCGCAGATCCAAGATCGACCTCTTCCGCGACCATCGTCAGTAATGCCAGTGCTCACCGCTACCAACGTTCAGTTAGACCAAGGCGGCCCGACTGCGAGAGTGTGGTCAGCAACGCGATCGGGAAGCGCTGCATCGGGTGCGGAGCGCGTTTTGGGTTGGGCTGTCAAGGCGATGTCGGACGCGTCCGCCTCAGGGAGAGAGAGAGAAGGGCCATCTCGAATAGTGCGCGTAAATGGATTTCTGAGCTTGCTTGCAGTCGGGCAGTTGGCGAATAAAAGTGGAGCAACAGAGGCATCGCAGCGAAATCGGGCTTGGAGAGCGCGGCGCAGATGACGGCGAAGCGCGCCGCTGCCAGACGCGCTCAGCCGTTCTTCGTGAAACGTTGTTGGCGCCTGGCCCTCTTGGCCTTGTCAGTTTGCGATCCGCTTGCTTGCGCTTGCTTGCGCTTGCGCTTCCGCTTCCGCACTGGCCCGCACGCCTCCTCGCCCTCTTCAGCGTGGCAAGCTTCGGCGCGTCTGTTTCATGGCTGTGTCGAGCCAAGAAGGAGAATGTGTCGGTCAACGTGGGGTGTATGAGCGTGTGTGTGTGTGTATCTCTGTGTCGTGCAAGGATTGCGGGATGGAAATTTGACGGATCCCCTCGTCACCGTGTACTGCCCAAGCGACTGGCGTGTGGGCTCTCTCGGCTGCACTCTGTGCTTGCGGCCGCTCCTCGTCACGCTGCAAAACGCCAGACGCCTTGCTCTCGCCTCGTCTCGTCTCGTCTCGACTTGACTCGGCCGCTCCTCCTCCTCGTCGTCGTCACGTCCGCGCTTGCAGCACACCCGCAACCCGCTGCTCCTCATCCGACTTCCTCTTCCCTTACATCACTCCCGCTCCCCGACCACCTTCCACCTTCTGCAACACACACCTCCCCTCCTCTTCCACCCTTTCCCCTCCGCAGCTCCAACCACGTCATCGTGGTCACGTCCATCTGCGCCCACTCCATCGTCTCGTACGCGCCTCAACTGCATTCCGCTCTGCTTCTTTTTGGATAGAGTTGTGCGCACAGCCAAAGCACTTCGATCCTTCGCTTTGGCCCAACCTGCCGCCAACCTGCGTCTTTGGCATCCCTCACCACCACCATCCGTCCCCTCCATCCTCGCATGAAGTCCGTTCCAGATTCGTTCTCCCTCTAGCTCCCCCTGCCTTCGTAGCCCACCATGCCGCTCGTCAAGCGCAAGGTCGTCGAGCTCGTGCCGCCTCCCTACGCAACGGGCTCGGACGACCCCGATGTCTTCTATCTCGCAGCCACGGGAGAGGTCTTTCCGGACTTCGAGTCTTATTCCAACCGTCTCACCTTTTACAACCAGAAGATCTTCCAGTGCGAACTCACCGGCCGCATCAACCTCACCTACTTCGAGGCGCTCAAGAGCGAGCGCAAGGAGGCCATCGCCCTCCACAAGATCTTCCCAGAACAGCTCAAGGCGCCCGTCCTCCGCGCCGTTCAATTCCAGATCACCGGCCGCATCGACGAACTCGTCGACCTCGTCTACGACCGCTTCAAGGACCGCTTCTTCCCCGCCGAGACCGTCTACTTTGACCTCGACGGCGACAAGTACTACGCCCTCGTCTCCAATGTCGAGCCACCCGCACCCGCCCGCGCCTCCGCTAACGGTCACGATGCCGAGACACATGTCAAGGACGAGCCCAACGGCGATGCCCACTCGTCGGCCTCTTCGCCGCGCTCCTCCCCTCCGCCCGCGCCGATCCACGCGGTCGGCACGGACCTCGCTCTCGAGCTCCAGGCCGCCAACCAAGCCGACGACCCGTCTAAATACGTCTACCACGTCGACCTCATCGACGACGAAGACCAGCCCACCGGCGGCACCCACATCACCTCGTCCGAGAAGCTCAGCAGAGACCGCCTCGCCTTCTCCAAGACCATCCTGCGCAAGTACCTCCGCGACTGCATCGTGCGCGCCGCCAACATCGGCGCAGAGTGGCGCGTCAAGGATTGGCTCGCACGCAAGTACGCCATCCCGCTCGAGCCGACGGACGAGATCACGCAGAAGAACGAGGCGCTCAAGGACGCCAAGCTTTCGAAGCGCAAAAAGTACCTGCTCACCGACGGCGACGACTCGGGCACCGACTCGGCCAGCAAGAAGCTCAAGAAGCTCAGCGCCGCCGCACAGCGCAAGGCCGATGCCGCCGAGCAGGCCGCGCTTGAAAAGGCAAAGGAGGAGGAGAGGCTGCGCAAGAAGAACCTCAAGTATCCCATCGACGATCTCGAGCTCGACCCCATCACCAAGCGCGAACTCATGGTCAAAGTGGCCGGCGAGCTCGAGCGCCGCAAGGAGCGCCCCATTCCAGGACGCGGTCCTCACGCGCTCCCCGTACCCGGCGAGCTCTTCGAGCTCTTCATCGTCTCGTACTACTTCCTCGTGTCGCACGGCAAGCCGCTCCTCCTTTCACCCTTCACGCTCGACGACTACGAACAGGCGCTCCAGCACCGCCTCTCCGATCCGCCCTGCACGCTTCTCAACGAGATTCACCGCACGCTCATCAACCTCATCGTGCGCGACGGCGGCTCGAACCTCGTCGCGGCCACCTCGGCGCTCGAAGCTAGCCTCGACCTCCCCGCCTCGGCCTCGGCTCCAGCGAGCGTCGACGGCGACAACGACAAGGCCGACGAGGCGCGCAGCGAGGCCGGTTCCGACGTCGACGAGCTAGACACCACGCCCAACGGCAGTGGCAGCGGCAGCGGGAATGCGGCCGCCGCCAACAGCAGTGCCGAGGCGGCGGCGATCGCCAGCCTGCTCGAGGCCGCGCGCGAGCTGAGCCAGGGCTGGGAGACGCTCGTGGTGCGCGCGGACAATCGGCGCGAGCGATGGGAGAACTCGCTGGTCGGGCTCATCGCCGCGCGTGCGACGCCCGCCACGCTGCCGCGCATGATCGGCATCCTCTCGCACCTCACGGGTGTCGAGCACGTCGACGGCTACATTGACGGCGAGTGGGTCGCCGAGCTGTACGACACGCCTGCGCAGCGCTATCCGCTGCTGGGTCTGGCGGACAAGCTGCACATCCTCGACTTCCTCTGCTCGCAGGCGGTGATGACCAAGGCGATCAAGACGCTCTACGACGAGTGCGAGGCGCAGGTCACCGAGCTCCGCAAGGAGAAGATCGAGATCAGCCGCGAGCGCAAGCGCCTCGCCGAGGCGCGCGACGAGTTTGAGGGCAAGCGCAAGGACGACAACGATGCCGAGGCCGGCGACGGCGAGACTGGTGACGGCGATCCAGATGCAGAGCAGGAAGGAGACGTCGAGGGCGACGAGGAGGAGGAGGAGGAGGAGGAAGAAGAGGAAGAGGAGGATGAGTTGGCCTCGGATTCGGACGCGCGGTCGACGCGCGAGGGTTCTTCGTTCTCCGAGGGCGGCCGCAGTCGCGGTGTGGGCGGTGGATCGCGGCAGGAGGTTCTGCGGCAGAAGGCGCTGACCAAGCGTCGGGACGAGGCGCGCAAGCGCGCCGAGCAGGCCGAAGCGCGCGAGGCGCACCGCGCCAAGCTGGCCGAGAACAAGGTGCTGACGGCGCAGCGACGCAAGCTCGACGAGGACGAGGCGCGGTTAGCGCGGCGGGACGAGGTGATGGAGCGGGAGTTTCGACGGCTGCTGCATGTGGCGCGCATGGTGCCTCTGGGGCGGGATCGGTTTGGGGACAAGTACTGGTGGTTTGATGGTGTTGGGAGTTGTTCGCTCGTCACTGCGGGGGATAAGCCTACGTATCAGACGGGGCGGTTGTTTGTGCAGGCAGCGAGCGAGGATGAGGTGGCGTTGCTCTTGCCGGATAGCGAGGTGAAGCGATCGGCGTATGCCGAGTTGCTCCATCCGGCCATGACGCCCGAACGCCTCGTCGAGCGCAAGCACGACGAGCTCGGTGCAGACGGCGTGCTCAAGCCGGGAGAGTGGGCCGTTTACTCGGAACCCGAACGCATCGAGGAGCTGCTTGCCTGGTTGAGGCCAAAGGGAAGCAGGGAGCATGCGCTCAAATCGCATCTGCTCAGGTTTCGACATCTCCTCGAGGCCGGTATGCGCAAGCGCAACGCCGACCTCGGCGCGCATCTGCGCGACGCCTTTGACGCCGTCCGTCGCTCCGCCCGCGCCAAGCCAGACACCAACTCCAACCAGAGACTCGCCTACATGGCCTGGAAAAACACGCTCGACAAGTCAAAGTAATCCGTCCGGCTCCACAGCCAGCTGGCAATCGCAAACTCTCTTTCCTTTGGCACACACGATTTCGAGGGCTGTGCCACGTGTGAACTCTATTCGCGGAGCAACTGTGCGTGTGTGTAAGGGATGGAGGGGTTTCAATCTTCGGTGATGCATTCGAGTCTGGGTTGTTCGCTTGGTCTTTCCCTGTCCGTTTGATCCTGACTGCTGTGCTCTTGTTGTTGTTGTTGTTGCTGTTGTTGTTGGTGTTTGTGGCGTTTTCGGATCTTGCGGAGGGCTTCTTCCTCGAGTGCGATGGCCAACAATCTCTGAACCTCGTCGTTCTTCTTTGTCCTGCTGCCGCCGTACCAGATCAAGAAGCCAGCAACAGCGTTGCACGACAGAGAAAAGGCGATGATGGTAGCCGTGACGCTGGTGGGTCGATTTTTGTAGTAAATCCCCCAGGTCGTTCCACCCAACGAGGCCTGTAGGCACGAGTGGCAGTCGAGCAGCACGACGATCGCAATCATCAGCTTGAGCTCAAACGGCCGATGCGTCACCGTCTCGCGGTAGCGGTAGAACGTGTGCGAGGCGTGGAACTTGCGCTGCTGATACTCGAGGTTCGCCTGCTGCTTGGGCGTCAGTACCACCACGTCCTCCGCATCGCGTGGCAACTCGGACGCTATCGACGCATTCCGCTTCAACTGCCCCAACGGTAACACTCCATCCTTATTCGCATATCCCACCCCCTCCCCCTCCTCCGCCTTCCCCTGCTTGGACGATGCTTTCTTCGAGTCGTGGTGTTTGCGGTGGAAACGATGCTTGTGCTTGCGCTGCAGCTTGAGTTCCTCCACCTCGCCCGCCTCGCTCTGCCTCGACGCAACCGGATCAAGCCTCTCCCACGACTCGTCACTATCCACCCCCGGACGATCGCTACCACTACTACTACTACCCCCCTGCTCCTCCCCCCGTTCCTCCACCGGCTTTGCCACCGGCTCCTCGGCCTTGCGCAGGCCAGACTTGACGAGCATGGTGTTGGTCATCTCGGCGACGCTGAGACGCGGCGCAGCACGGGGCAGTTCGTTCTTGTCCTTGAGCTTGGGCAGCTGCATCTGCCTGCGGCGCTTATACGTCAAGAAGTGGTAGTGGGCGATCTGCACCATGCGGTACGTATCCACCGCCCTGAACGGCGCGAACCCGAGTCCGACGGCGGCAAAGAGGGCGCAGAGGATCTGATCGCAGATCTCGACCCAGTACCGCTGCCGATCCGGATTGCCCACATCGATCCACTTGAGCAGGAACAGGCAGATGGCCGTACCCCAAAACGTGATCGAAAACGCATAGATCGTGATGATGAGCCCGTGCGGCGTACGCACATAGCGGCCAAAGCCGCGCGCCGCGCGCTTGAAGCGCGCCTTCTTGGTCAGCAGCCGATGCACGTGTTCATCGAGCTCGTTGCGCTCCTCTTCGTCCATGTCGGCCCACTGCGGGATGTGCCGCCGACGTTCCTGCTCGGTGCTCGGGGCAGCGCGCTTCTTGCGCCGCGTCGACACGAGCGAGGTGACGCGACGGATCCCGCTAAACCCGCCCTGCGTGGCCTCGTCGGGCTCGGTGCGCTCGCCCATCTCGATGTCGCGCGTACGCTGCGCGGACGGATCGTCGTCGTCGTCGGGCGAGGCAGGCGCACGCGCGGCGGTGGGAAGGCTGATGGTAGGGCGTCGGTTGTACAGCCTCGGGATGGGCGGGAAGAAGATCGAGTTGCCCACATTCTGCAGCGCGGTGACCGTGGCCACTTCCGGGTCGACGACGTCGAGGTAGTCGACCACCTCGTCCTCGTGCATGTCGCTGCTGCCAGACGATTCGGGTGGATAGCCGCTCGCATACTCGTCCGACGACGCGTGCGGCGAACGCCCCAGCACCGCCTGGCGCTCGTCGCCCGCCGCCGCATCGTCGCGCTCCGACCGCCGCCGCATCAGCGTATCGTACAGCCGGCGCGACGAGGCCATCAGGCCGTCGTTGGCCACCGTGTTACGTCGTGTGCGCCTCAGCTGCCCGTCATTCTGCGCCCCGTCTATTCCGGCTGTTGCAGTAGAGGCATCCAAGTGGGCTGGCAGAGGGACATTGAGCTGGCTGCGGCTTTGCTCCTCCTGTACGTCCGAGAGGTTGCGCAGGTGAGGCGGATGCTGATTCTCCTGGGCGCTCTCGGACGTCTGCGCTTGGTCTTCGGGTTCGGCACTGGCGCGCGGGTCGGACGAGTGGGAGGACGAGGTGGACGTGGATGCGCGTTGTCCGGCGCGCTTGCGGCGGCGTTCCTGCTTGCGAAGCTGGTGATGGCGCATGGCAAGGCCTTCCACCGCACCCGGTCGGCGGCTGGATGATCGTGACGGTACACGCGGCTGCGTCTCGTGTTCGTCGAGTCGGATGGGCGGATAGTCGGACGAAGCGGTATGCGGGTGGTCGCGCTCCTCGTCTTGGATCGCCCTGCGCACAGCGCGCATCTCGCTGCGCAGCAGCTCATCATCGTCGTCGTTATCGTTCGCAGCCTCGGATGCGGGAGTGTTGCGGCTTTTGCGGTCGGTGCCGTCTGCCGGTGCGGTGGATGCTGAGCCGCGGCGCCAGGTGCGGAAGCCAAAGTAGTCGTCCGAGGGCTGTGCGGCCTGCGAGGGCGTGCGGGTGCGCGGGCGCTGCTCGCTCCCGGACGTCAACGGTCGCGCATATGCATCCGCAGACGAGACCAGACCATCGCCACTGAGCTGGGTATCGCTCCGCCGCACGCGGATCGACGAAGGGATGCGCTGCACACGCGGCATCGTAGCCGACGCCCGCCCGTAGTCCGCAGAGGTTGCGTCGTGATGAGTCGGTACCAGCTGTGTGTTGTTGAGCAGCTGTCAGCTCGCTGCGCGGCGAGTGTACGTTTGGCGGTCGAGCGGAAGGTGGTGGTCCTGCACCAAGTTCGCAGCTACTCAGCGAGAAGCATGTCACCTTTATCACGCAGAGTTGTGTTTGTGGGTGGCAGGCAAAGGCAGCCTCGCTTGGTGCTTGTCCCTGCAGCCCACAGCTGTGGTTCCACGCCGGCGATGCATCCGAAACCCATTTTGCGATTTTCCCCACTCCGCCTCGCCAAGCTCAACGAGACCTGTCCGGAATCAACGTCCCGCCTCAAAAATCTCCCTGCCAGCTTCTTGGCACACCACACTCAATCCAAGTCCCTTGTTGAGCATTGGGACCGTGGCCCTCATCGCGCCATGGGCGTGTCATCCGTGCACGAATCTCTCTGCCGTCGGTCCCCGCAGCCAGGGCGCAGATCGGCAAGCAGGCAGCCAACGCGTACGTCTGCCTTGGCACGCTGCGCTGCCTACGGTACTGTAGCTGCAAATCTGCCGAGCTGCACACAATTCGGTCATCGGGCATGTGCTTCCATCCCCCGCCGAACCACCCCAGCTCCGCGGTCATCCCTCGCCGCCTTAACACGTTCCAAGTGGACAAATTCCCAGCCATTGTATCTTCCACCTGCGGCTCTTTGAATCTGGAACCGCTCAAGTAATCTGCAAACTCTCTTGGCACTGCACTGCAAATCGGGAATGTATCAAGATTCAAAGCGCTCGTCGATGCTATGTCCTACTTGAACGTGTGTCAAAGAAGCTAGACCACCAACGAGAGCGAGACAAGAAAATAAGAGACAGGGAGAAAGGCCAAGAAGCCGGCCTATACGCCTGCTGGTGCGTGACGTCTATTCTACTACGCCACGCGCGCTTTAGTTGAACGCGGCCAGCGTCGCCTTGCCATCCACCTTGTCCATGGGCAGGCCCTCGACGAATGCAGCCGTGCACTTGGCCATCGTCGGTGATGCGCGCGAGATCGGGTCGGTCTGGTAGAAGTTCTGGATCGGTCTCAACAGCGGCGCACCCGACACCTTGGCCTTGGCCAGCTTGGCCAGCTCCTCGACGGCCAGTGGCGCCGACGCCGTCGACGCCTCGGCCACCTCGTAGCGCACCAGCGTCGGCGAGATCTCAAACATGCGGTCGCGCACGTCCAGAATGTCGTTATATGGCACCGTCGCACCCATCACCTCCGAGAGCGCACGCACAATCTTCCAGTCGTCGCGCGCCGCACCCGGTGGCGGCACCGCCGCGCGCGTCATCTGCGTGCGGCCCTCGGTGTTGACGTACGTCGTCGCCTTCTCCGTGTACGCCGATCCGGGCAGGCACACGTCCGCAAACTGCGCGCCCACATCTCCGTGGTGGCCCTGGTACACCACAAACGCGTCGCGAGGGATGCTCTCGGGCGTGATGTCGTCCGCGTTCAGCAGGTAGATGAACTTGGGCGTCGTCTTGGCGGCCGCGGCAGAAGGCGTGAAGCCGACGTCGAGCGCACCCGTGCGCGACGCCTGGCGCTGCAGCACGTTGTAGCCGTTCCACTCGCTCGTCAGCAGCTTGTCCTTGTTCGCCTTGACCAGCTCAGCCAGGTTGCCCAGGATCGCCTGGCCATCGGCGTGCTCGGCCACAGCGCTGCCCACCACGATCATCGGCTTCTTGGCCTGCTTGAACTTCTTGGCAAAGGCGCCCTTGCCAGCGAGCAGCTCCTGGACCGCCTTGGCGTCCGCGCCAACGTGGTCGTACTCGTAGGTGAGGTCCACCTTCTCGCCGATCACACCGACATCGAGGCCGTTGTGCAGGTAGGCCTTGCGGATGCGCGTGTTGACGATGGCCGCCTCGTGACGCGGGTTGGTGCCCACGAGCAGCAGCACGTCGGCCTCCTCGATACCGGCGATGGTCGAGTTGAACGTGTAGTTGGATCGGAAGTCGGCACCGTACATGGGCGCCTGGTCGCCGTTGATCTGGTCCGTGGCGAGGTTGTCCGAACCCAGCTTGTTGATCAGGTCCTTGAGCACCACCATCGACTCGACGTCGGCGAGCGAGCCGGCGACAGCCTTGATCTCGTCACCCTTGGCGCCGGACGAGGCGAGACCCTCGGCGATGGTGGCCAGCGCCTCGGGCCACGAGGCAGGCACGAAGCGCTCGCCCTGCTTGATGAGGGGCGTCGTGAGGCGCTGGTACTTGAGGCCGTCGTTGGCGAAGCGCGTCTTGTCGTTGATCCACTCCTCGTTCACGTCGTCGTTGGTGCGCGGCAGGATGCGCATCACCTGGACGCCGCGCGAGTCGACACGGATGTTGGATCCGACCGCGTCCAGCACATCGACCGACTCGGTCTTCTTGAGCTCCCAAGGACGGGCGTGGAAGGCGTACGGCTTGGAGGTGAGCGCACCGACGGGGCAGAGGTCGATGATGTTACCGGACATTTCCGAGTTCATGGTCTTCTCGATGTAGGTGCCGATCTGGAGGTCGTTGCCACGGCCAGTAGTACCCATTTCCTGGACGCCGGCAACGTCGTTGGCGTATCGGACGCAACGGGTGCACTGAATGCAACGCGTCATGACCGTCTTGACGAGCGGTCCGAGGTTCTTGTCCTCGACGGCACGCTTGCCCTTGATCTCGTGGAAGCGCGAACGGTCGGAGCCGTATCGCATCGACTGGTCCTGCAGATCACACTCTCCACCCCAATCGCAGATGGGGCAATCCAACGGGTGGTTTGCCAGCAGGAACTCCATCACACCCTCGCGCGCCTTGGCGACCAGGGGCGTGTCGGTGAAGATCTGCTGGCCGGGCATGGCGGGGAAGGCGCACGAAGCCAGAGGCTTGGGTGCACCCTTGGACTCGACCAGGCACATACGGCAGTTACCGGCGACCATGAGACGCTCGTGGTAGCAGAAACGGGGGATCTGGGCGCCGGCCTTCTCACAAGCCTGGATGAGCGCAGTGCCCTGCTCGACCTCGATCTCCTTGCCGTTGATGGTGAGCTTGACCATCTTGGGGGGCGCAGGAGCCGGGGTGGCCTGGAGGCGCGAAGCGGAAGTGGCGAAGGTGGCGGTGGTGGCGGGGAGGCGCGCCGCGTTGCCAACGCGGTGAGCGGCGCGAACGGCCGAGCTGGAAGCGGCCAGAGAGCGCAGCATGTTGGGCCAAGGTAGAGGTCGCAGCGGACGGATGGTGGGCTAAGCGTGTGCGATCAGCGTGCTGGTTGGGGCTGACGAAAAAGACAGACAGCCCGATGCGAGAGTGCGGGAGTGCGAGCGACGACTGGGGAGCGCCGCAGGAGGTGGAGTCTCGCCGAGGATGGCTGACAGGACCAAGGTTCGGAGGAGAGAGGTCGGGGAGGTGGTCGGTGGCGGGTGGATAGGTGCGTGTTCCGTCCGAAGGAGGGGTGAAGGTCAGATTTGAGAAGCGAGTTGGAAGCGCGCCAAACGAGACCGCAACTTGCGATGGCCCGCGAGCTGGCCGCTTGACTAAGGTGTGCGGCTGATCCGCGCCCCCGAAGCCAACCTGCTCAGCGCCGCCTAGGATGGCTTTCCTGCCTTTGCGTCGATCTCGGTGAGCCAGCCAAGCCAGCCAAGCCAGCCTTCCCTTGCCGCCCTCCGACTGCCAACTCGCCCACACCACAGCGCGAGATTTTTCAATTCAAGCCCTCACGCACGCTCACAGCGGCCAAGCCGATTTTGAATTCGAGCCAGTTTTCCTATTCCCTCTGAATTCCTCGTCGCCCGCCGCCTGTTGAGAGCGCCTCGCCGTCCAAAGCGCCGCCTCAGCACCCAATCAGAAGCCTGACGTTTGGTGCGCTCGATTCGGGTCCGGCAACGTGTTTTTCAGCGAGCCCTGCGCATATGTTCGATTCGGTGTAACACCCATCAGGTATGGATTACGAACGGACCTCCTCTCCCTTCGCGACGCTTCCAGGGCAACGAGGCCTTGGACTGGATCTGCGCGGCCTGGCACGTTCCGGCTTCTGACAGTCTCACGTCCGGACGCTTGTGCAGCTGCAGGTATCCGTCGGGATTGCGAGGATGAGCAGCCTCTTGAGACTGCAGGCAGTGAAAAGGAACCCGTTCGACTCGAATCGTGGTCGCTTCGCTTTGGATGTGTTTCAATTTTTACGTTGTGCAGTGTGCGGATTGTGATCAGCACTGACGCTCTACAGGATGGTTCCAAGGCTGTGGGGATGCAAAGGATGCAAAGGATGCCGCAAGTCAGATTCAAAGGGATCTCAGCGTCAGCAAGCCGAACAACCATTGGCAGAGCGATGCGAGAGCCGGGTCATCATCAAAGGTACTTACCCCATCGACTTGAGACCTCGGATGTAGTAGGTCTCGAGGTTCTTCTCGACACTCTCCTCCTCGCCCGACGGAGCGCCGCTGAGCACGAGCTCCAGCTTGGTCGAGTCGCCACCCTCGGTGAGGTTGAGGGCGAGCGTGCCGTAGTGGCCCTGAGGGAACTGGGGCGTGCGCCACTTTTGGATGAGCTGCTTGGGGGCATCGACGCTGATGACCTTGCCGGTGATGTTGCCACCGAACAGCGCGAATTCCGAGTCCGCCTTGGCCTCGAACTGTGCTGGCGATCGCGTCCACATGGGGATGCGCGATGGGTTGGTGAGGAGATCCCACAGATCCGAGATGCTCACCGCGAGCTCGCTCGACACGCGCACGTCGCTGGAGCTCGTCGACACGCTGGTCTTAGAAGCACCAGTAGCAGCAGGAGCCGTACTTCCGGACGCAGCGGTGGTGGGGGCAGCAGCAGAAGTAGTGGGAGTCGCCGCGCCCGAGGTCGAGGCAGGGCTGTCATGCCCCAGGTCCCTGGCGTGCGCATCGATGAGGTTTTGTCGGAACGAGTGGAACACAGGACGGAGCGAGGGAGCGAGCTCCTTGCGCACGGCATCGTAGAGCGCATTGGTCTCGGCCGACGACTTGCTCGACATCTCGGTCTCGAAGCGGTACTCGTCTCCCTCGTCCTCCACCTCGTGGCTCACCTCGGGGAACGTGATGGTGCCGCTCGCCTCGGTGCCGTCGTCCGACGAGCCAGACCAGGCGTACGTGATGGAGCAGTCGTAGATGGTGATCAGCTTGCCCTTGCGGTTGCCCAGCTCCACGTCGCCCTCGAACGAAGACAGCCGGTCCACCTTGACATGTCCGCTCTTGCCCACCGTCACCGTCTTGCCCACCGTAGCCTCGGTGATGTGGTTCTTGGCCCAGGGCGTGCAGCCCTTGGTCTTCCAGTGATAGTGCTTGTTCCAGGTCGACATGGTTGTGCGCCGGCCAGCGTGTAGTGATAGCGAGAGGGGGGTGCGTTGGTGGAAGGAGTGCTGAAATGAAGAAAGAGTCTGCACAGATCAGCCCCAACAGCTGTCTTTCAAGCGAGCGCAAGTGGAGTCGAACATGCATAAGTCAAGTTGGCTCGACGTGCTTCCCAGAAATTGCCAGAAAGAAGCTCTCGTCGACACCTCGCGCGGAAGCATCGGGCCCGATGCGAGCCTCGACGGGACCTTTGCGGTCTAACAATCTGATAGTTGGCTCACAGCACGTTCTGAGCTGTACCTTCACCAAGCAAAACCGTAGTCGGGGCCATCTTGTGTCGGCACGCTCGGCTGTGGATGACTTCGAGCAGAAAAAGTCACTGGCTTCGGGCTTGAGCAGCTGCGGCAGAAGGCGCGTCCCGCCAGCCACCGTTGCTCGGCACCTGCGAGTCGATCCGTAGGACAACAGGGTCCGCGGAGGGCGGAGCTCAGGACGGCAAACTGGCGTGGCCAACATTCAAGACTGTGTCGGCTTCCCGCGGTCCACTGGCTCAGCTGGCAGTGCCGGGCCTCCACGTTGAGATGCGAGGGCTGTGCAACTTTTGGCGCGCGGCGCTGAGCTTTTTGGCGATGCATGCTGACTGTTCGCTTGACACACCCGACCGTCACACGGTAAGCCCCAAGCAGCTCGCTGGAATGAAGGCACCCGCAGACAAGTCACCAGACTGGAGGAAGGCACAAATGTGCAACACGAAGGATCGCACTTCCTTTGGCGTGGCTACGCCCTCCGAAGCGACACTCGGGACGACGACACCCAACGTCAATTTTGCGGCGGCGGCAGAAAGTGATCTGCATGGACGGCCCGATCATTTGGCCCCGCTACCGAAGCCCTTCTCGCAGCCTCTAGTGACGCTGATGTGCTCCGACTTTGCTCCTGCTCTTCCGTTGAAGGATCCATGGCCGTACGGCACAAACAAAGCCAAAGCCTCGGGCACCGAGATGCTCAGTAGTCGAGTCTTCTCTTGAGAGAACCGTCGAGGACTTTTGGTCGCGGGTCCGTTCGCCGCTGTTGGCGATTCGTCGAACAGCTGATCGTCTCACGAAAAGTTTTGGACCGTGACGCCTGACGAATGTTGCGAGAGAAGGCAAAGTAGGAGACTATTTGTAAGGGTCCAGGGTCAAAGGTTGAAGGGTCCACCATCGGTACGCATAGTCATCTTCTCGCGCTGCCCATACCCGGTACCGCCCGGTTGCAGCCGAGATCTTGGCTGAGCTTTCTTCGAATGTTGCCTCAGAGTCGGTCCTGACAAGCCACCACGCCACTCGCCTTTCCAATGAAGCACCGAGAGTGTCGACACTAGAGTGGGACCGATGTCGTCATGCGTTTCCCAGCTTGGTGGCAGGGACGTGGCTGATAGGACGCCCTGACTGGCCGAATGGCCGCACCTGCCCCAACCGCGACAATGAAAGCTCAGCTTCGAGCCCGCCGCGGGTCCATGGAACAGTCCAATATAAAGATGCCTCAAGACAGAGCCCCATGTCTGAGCGCCCTTCCATTACTGCGCAGCGTCTACATTGACTAGCATAAGGTATAGGTGACCCTGACAAGAGCGCCAGCACCGCTCAGTCCGAGCACACTTTCACCCACTTCCAACACAGTTCGACGTCACGAGGCCCTATAGCTGCCAAACAGCTTGCGAAAAAGCCGATACGACGCAAGCGGCATGAGCCAGCCCTTCGATGGTTTCGTCGCCCGCCGTAGAAGGCGCCACGACCATCGACACTTCTGCTCAGAGCACTTCTCTGCCTTCGGATTTGTCGAGACAAGATGTAAGCCTCCCGATCGCCATCACCACCGCCGTCCCAGAGGTCGAATCTCCGTCCGGCGGCGTCCCTGTGTCCTGGTCATGTCTTTCGAACACACCTCTGCCTTCTTGTGGGGAGACTGTACAGCCCGGTCACAACTTTGACTTCGGAGACCCACGCGCCAGCCAAAGCGTTGCCGGTCCATTTCCATTGGAGCAACAACTGCCGACAGAAGGAGATCCAGCTGCGCGGTCTCCTTCACTAGACCATGTCTCTTCATCAACGCCCAATGCCCGAGCCAGTCGTCTCTTCCGGGAGAGGAGAAAAGAGCGCGAAAGAGTGCTCCGTCAGACGATCTCGGAGCTCAGCGAGCGAAATGCAAGGCTGGAAGCGATCCTGCTCGTCAACGGAATCGCCCCGCCCGTTGAGGCGACTTGGCGACATGAACTCAGCATACATCGTTCGCAAAGAGCAGGCGATCCACCCATCCATATTCCGGGCTTGACAATGACGCATCCCTCGATGCCTCTCAACGTTGGGTTATCAGATCAGACTGGCAGGGCGAGCTTGGGGTCCGGTCTTGAGCGCAGCGATCGCGAATCCTGCCCGACCGCCTCCACAGCTTCCAGCGACCCCTCCGAAAGGACGAGCTCGGAACAGCTCGCCCAGCAGTCGGTTTCCCGACCTGCCATGCAGATATCTGGCATGGTGATGCCTGAAGCTTCCCAAGTGAGTATTGACGCTCGACACAAGATACTTGGAACTGAATCGAATATTCCTCTTATAGAGAGCTGACTTTGTTTTGATGGCTGGTGAGCAGAGCAATCTTTCAAGCATTTCCGACTGCCAGCGAGAGGGGCACCGCGGAGCTACAAGCTCGGGACAGCGTCAGGGACGTCTGCCCACCGGGCCTGAGAGTCGTAACCCAATCAACCTCGCTTCTTTCCAGGGTTCGAGTCCTCTGCCAGCTCCTGGGAGAGCTACGTTCTCAGCTTTAGCAGCCGCGATGTCGGCAGCAAGAGCGGCGGCACAGCGGCAAGCCGGACAAGTTCCAGACAGACAGGATCTATTCCATGCCTTGGCTCCATCGGCACGACGAACAATCGGTGGGGGCCTCTGGCGCGCTAGATCGCCGTCCGACTCTGTGTCGCCAGCGTCACTGTCGTCTCTGCATTTACCGGAAAGGAACCCAGCCACTGGCACTGTCCCGACTCAGGCGCCATTTGGGGCAGCATCACAGGCTGCCGGCGGGGCAGCACAGGGCACCGGCCTTCACCAATCTTCCGCGTTTCCGGAACAGCACATGTCCAGCGAGCCATGGCTACCACCCTTGGGCACGCAGACCACACACTACGGCACGCGACTTCCTCAACACGGTATGCCCATCCAACTGCCTTCGGAGTTGAGTCCTTCGTCCACACGTACTGCCTTCATGCCAGACAGGCTGGGCGCCCCGGGCCAAGCCCTACAAGTGGACGCGGCGGCCAGAAGCACTGGACAGCATCGTTCGACGACAAGCCAACCCTTTATTCCAGCGTTGACAACAAGGCCGATGTGGACTTTCGGCCAGGGGGTGCACGGGGTCCTTGACGCTGCTCCTGCTGCGATCCCTGCCGCCCTTCCCGCTACGGCAGCCGGCGCAGGTCCTACAGTCCTTCCGGCTGATGGTCCTCTCTCCTCTGCTTCGGCTCCGCCGTTTCAGCATTTGGGGTCCCCTGAGCAGGGCAGCATTGGCTCAGCTATGGCTTTCTCGCCCCCGCGAGACTTTGCCAGCCAGGGCAGTGGGGGTTCAACGGATCGGCGTGCGAGCTCGCTGAATGCGGACAGCGAGCCGCTCATAGGCGTTGCTCCGTGTATCCTCGAGGAGGGCGAGCTGATCGCGCGTGCGATTGCCTCGAGCTCCGCCTACGCTGCCGAGCCTTGCACGCCGGCGCCGCGCAGAGCGCGAGGATCCACCGTCTCCTTCCCATTCCACCGTGCTGAAGGGCCCCGGCCCGGCACCACCTCCGCTCGCCGTCCGCGTGGCTTTCCACCTCATCCATCTAGCGCCTAGCCCAGCACTGGCTGAGCAGAAACGTCGTGCGCGCTGGGTCGTACGTTGGCGTCTGCTGAGAACACCTTGTCTGCACCGAAACTCTCCACACGAGCGGCCGCGTTCCGCCGTCTCTTGCGCCCTGTGTGCAGGAGCGAACACGAGTGGCATTGAATTGAGCCGTGAAGGATGGGTATACGAGTGCTTGGACGTGAGGAGGAGGGGGAAGCCATTGATCAAGCCTTTTGATCGTTGTTGGAGGGTTTTGCAAGCGGGGCCTTTTTCGCATCCTGGGAAGTCGGGGTATTTTTCTTCTTGACGATGCCTAGGGCGGAAGGGTTATGCTTGCGTTTCTTCTTTGGCTGATCCTTCTTTGGTTCGTCGCTTTTCTCTGGCGATTTAGGTCTCTTGTCTGACCGATCCGTTGCGGGGGGTTTGGAGGAGGTAGCTTGAGCGGATCTGAAGGCCTGGAGTTGTTCGAGTTCCTGCTGAGCCTTTTGACGATCGATGAGTTTCTTCTCCTCGTCCAGCGTGGCTAGGAACTCGGATTCGGCCTCGTCGATACCACGGAACTGGTTCGAGAGCTTGTACATGTCGTCGTACTTTGCATCCTTGGCCTCCTTCTGCGCCTGCAGCTTCTCAAACAAACTGCGCGGATCATACTCCTCCCCCACCGCCGTCTCCGCACCGGACCCTCCATCCTGCAGCGTCTTCTCCGATACGAAGCGCGACGAAACCGTCGCTTTGCCCCCAATCATCACCCCCGCTATCACCTCCAAAAAGGTCCAAAAGTTCAGAAGCGAGTGGTCATCAGGAATCCAACCACGCTTTTCAAACCCCCACCCTTTACACCGCGTGTGGAGGCTAAACCCCCCGACTCCCCCGACTCCCGTCCTCTTCCCCGAAACCCGTCCTTTCTCAAACCCTCCAACACATCCCTCACAATCGAATTCCACATCCAATTCCCGCCCCACCCACACCCAGCTAACCCCCAGCGACGTGAAAAAAAGGCCGAGACTGATTGCAGGATGAGAATGATGTGTGTGGGGAAAAGGGGGGTAGAAACAATGACATGCATGGGTGGGAGTAGACTCGACTCGCCGCGGTGCGCGCAGCTCGTCGATCTGTACATTTGGCTTGGGCGTTGTATCGAGGCAGGACGAGAGGCGAACAAAAAAGAAATTACAAACCATCGGCACATGGACATCACTGCAGTCTCGCCTCGCCCCAAGGAAACGAGCAAGGACGAGACAGATGCCCTGTTGCGTGTGCGAGACTTACCTTTTTGAGAGGGGATGCGGATGGGCTGCGAGGAGCGCATCTGGTATCAAGATTTTTCAGGCGGAAGCACTGGAACCCGCAAGGAGACCGCTGTTCACTGCTGCATGCCGTTCTGCGCGGGAGCAAAGTTGAAGCCGCCCTGGGGAGCGTTGAGGTCGGACTGGAAGGCGAACGCGCCGGATTCGTCGACCTGAGGAGCGCCGAGGCCGGTGTCCTGCGCCTCGTCATCGGGGAAGTACTTGTCCATGATGTAGAAGCACTTCTTGTAGATGTCGAGGTTCTCGTGGTGCTGGAGGTTGTGGATGGAGACCATGCCGCCGCACTCCTCGATGTGGAGCGCATAGGCGTTGGAGGCGTCGGCGCCCGCCGCCTCGCGGTCCATCTCGCCGACCTTGAGGATGTTCTCGAGGCCGTCGAGAGCGACCTGGATGATCTTGTTGTCCATGCTGCGGAGGAGGTCGCAGAGCGGCTTGATGCAGCCTTGGGAGACGAGGTAGCGGATCTGCTGGGGCTCCGAGAGGCCGCCGCTGGTGGCGTTGCTGATGGCCCAGCAGGCCTCCTTCTTGGTCTTGAAGTCGGCGTGCTGGAGGATGTCGATGAGGGGCGGGATGATGTTGGCGTCGATCACGGCCTGGATCTGCTGGGAGGAGCCGGCGGTGATGTTGGAGATGGTCCAGCATGCCTCCTTGCGGATGCCCTCCTTGGGCGAGGAGAGGAGCGAGAGGAGCGGGGGCAGCGAGCCGGACGAGATGACGACCTGGGTCTGGTAGTCGTCGCCGGTGACGATGTTGCCGACGGAGCGGAGGGCGGGTGTCTGGACGGCGGTGGAGGGGTGGGTGAGGAGGTCGACGAGGCGGCGGCAGACGCCCGACTCGATGACGCCCTGGATCTTCTCGTTTGCGCCGTCCGAGAGGTAGGAGATGGCCCAGCAGGCGTCGATGAGCACCTCGTCGTCCATCGAGTAGATGAGCTTGGTGAGGACGCTGAGGGCGGGCGAGACCATGGACCAGTCTGGCTGCGGGTTCTTGCCGCGGCAGAAGTTGCTGAGGGTCCAGGTGGCGTTGCGGAGCATGCTCTGCTTGTGGTTTTCGCTGAGGAGGGCGATGAGGGGACGCATGGCGCCGGCCTGGAGGACGTAGTCGCGGCACTTGGGGCTGTCACCGGCGATGTTGCCGAGCGCCCAGACGGCCTGCTCGCGGACGTCGAGGACGGGGGAGGAGAGGAGCTCGATGAAGACGGGGACGGCGCCCTCGTTGATGACGACCTGGGTGTGGTCGGAGGTGCCGGAGGCGATGTTGGTGAGTGCCCAGGCGGCCTCGAACTGGATCATGCTGTGCGGGCTGCGGAGGAACTCGACGAAGCGGGGGACGACGCCGGCGGCGATGACGCGCTCGATGGGCGGGTTCTTCTCCTTGGAGAGGAGCTTGCGGAACTTGGTGGTGGCGTCGAGCTGACGGTCGAGGTTGTCGCTCATAGCATCCTCGATCATCCTGGGGAGCTCGTCGGCGAGCTGTGCATCGATGGCGGCGGACTGTGCATCGTCGTCGTCCGAGTCGGCGCCGTCCGTGTCGTCGCCGATGGTGAGGTTCCTTCGCTTGGCCATGGACTCCTCGCGCTTCTGACGACGGATCTCGACCTGAGCCTCTTCACGCCTGCGGCGGAGCTCATCCTGCTTGAAGACGCCCTTGGCCTTGAAGTTGTCTTGTCGACGCGACATATCGCGAAGGCCGGACATGGTGAGAGACGTGCGGTTGTGAAGCTGAAACGCCAAGTGAGGAAACGGAGGCGAGAACGATGGTATCGGAGAGCGGCAGGAGCTGGAAGCGTCTGCAAGTCGAAACGGAGAAGAGAGGAGGAAAGGAGATGAGGGCGATGAAGGGTGGTGATGATAGAGGAGATGCAAAGTGGAGTGTGTGCGAGAGGAAAAGAAATGGCAAAAGAGACACGCTCGCACCGCTGAGAGTGAGTGAGTGATTCTGGAGTGTAGGATGCGCGCCTTTGTGAGTGCCGTGTGCTCGCGCTGCCAGTCGATTCTGATTATAAGTTGGGCTGCTGCTGGCTGAGTGTGATTTGCGAAGCGGCTTGCCAGAGACAGCCTGCGAGTGTCAATCTGTGAAATTGCGGAAAAAAACCTGGAGACCAACACCTGGCCGCACACGCACGTCCACACGCAGACGCCGCTCTGACAACTCACCTGACTTGCCCGCTCGCGCTGGGCAGCCGCCTGATCGGACGATCGAATTTCAGAGGCGGAGAAATTCGAGCTCGAGGTGCCGTCATTTGGTGAGACCTCGATGGACAAGCAGCGTCACTTGGCGCCGTCTCGGGCGGGAGGATTTCGAATATTGACTGATTTGTGCGTACCTACGGTCTGACACTTTGATACTGTACGGAACTCTCGGTCTTGGCCCGAGGAAAGTGGCTGCGAGCTTGGCTGCGAGCTTGGCTGCGGCTCGTACACCGTCTCGCCTGGGCCAGCTGACAGGCTCTCGGAAGATGACCGCGGCCGTCGTACTCGCACTTGGCCTTGTCTTGCTTGCCCATCACGTAAGGCTGCAGAGCCTCCATCATATCCGCGATGACTGCGATGACTGCGATGAGTACGACGCTCGACTGCCTGTGTTCGAGCGAGTATCTCTTGCCGGGAAAAATGCGTTCCGCGGCACGCGCCCAGCTGAGTCCAAGTCACACGCCGCTGCGAGTGACGGGCGAATCATATTTCACCCAGCCTCGCAGTTCGTGGGCTCGTGAGAGAGCGTGTGTGTAAGACTTGACTGCACCCCCAACTCTGGCCGGCTCCCGGTGCACTGTGGAGACATTCGGGCTTGCTTTCCACCGGTACTTAGCTCCGTCCAATATCCGATCGCTCCACCCAACCTGTCCCTTTCCTAAGCTCGTCCTTCCACTCCCCACCATCATCCCAGCCTCCTCACTACCACTCGCTTGAGCGTCTTGCCCCAGGCGCTCGAGCTCGCATCCGTTCCGGACTGCTTATATCCGCAGGTGCTCTCGACGCTCGCCTTACCTCGACCTCACAAGTCTGGCAACGACATGCACGCAGTTGCAACTGCATCCCATCCATCTCGTACACACATGATGCAGGCCGCAAACGCACACAGCTCCGTCACCCAGGGCGACCTCGAGCTCTTGGACGTGCTCACCTCGATGCCTTCCTCGTTCCCGCACCAGCCCCACTTTGCACCCTCGACCTCGGCGCCTCGCCCCCTCTCGACGCTCAATGCGCTCCGACGTCCTCCCATCGACCCCATGGTCCTCGCTGCAAGTCTCAGCTCCGGTCCGCACGTCACCCGCCATCACTTCCACCACTCGTTCGGCAACCAGGACCCTGCTGCCAACTCCCAGCAGATGCCCGCTAGCCAGCGCAAGGCCGCAGCCGCCGCCTCCGCCGCTGCATCCTCTGCCGCTGCATCTTCCCAGTCATCAGCTCCTCGCCTCACTCAGTCTCGCTCGAGGAGACCGTCGGCCGCCAGCGGCTCGTATGCCAATTGCGACTTTGACGACTTCGAGGAACTTGCTCCCAAATCCACCGTGGCCTCCTCCTCGGCCGTCAAGATCGAGCCCGTTCCGGACGTCACTGACGAGGAGCGCGCCTTCTACGCTAGCAGACAGGCCCCTCGCAGTGTCCGCCTGCAGAAGCAGAAAGAGCTCGAGCAGCAGCGAGCCCGCGCAGCTGCCTCCACCTCGCCTGGCGCTTCCAACGCTACCTCAAAGCCTGACGTGCTTGATGCTCAGAGCCAGCCGCAGGCTGTGCCTCCTCCCGTGCCCTCTAGCATGATCGCCCAGGCACTCGACCAACGCAAAGCCTCCGTGGCAGCTTCTGTCCCGCAGCATGCGCCTCTCACCCCGGGTCCCGAGAGCATGGGTGGCATGCCCGCTCAGGTCAGCATGCCCGTGGGCAAGGCCAACATCTCGTCGATCGTACGCCCACCACCCGTGCGCGTTCGCTGCTACGCGCGCACTCGAATTCCCACCCCGCACGGCGAGATCTTCTGCCACCTGTACAAGAACACGCACGACACCAAGGAGCACCTTGCGCTCGTCATCGATCCGTACCAGAACGACGAGGGCAGTGTCCAGGTGGGCGCGGACGGGCGTGCGCTCAAGGAGTCCGATCCGATCTACCAGCAGCACGCCCTGCGCAGCAAGTCGCTCGACGAGGTCTGGGGCCCGGCGGAGACGGACATGGAGCGCATCGTTCGCGGTGCGTACGTCGGGCGGCTTGGTCCGAGCTTCCAGATGGCTTCGCGGCCGCTGCCACGCCACGCGCAGCCTGCGCAGGCGCACGCCGAGCACGACGATGCGCTTGCGCCGCTGGTGCGCATCCACTCGGAGTGCTTTACGGGCGAGACGATCGGTAGCCAGCGCTGCGACTGCGGCGAGCAGCTCGACGAAGCCATCCGACTCATCTCCGAGGCGTACGATACCTCGAAGCCCAGCGCGCGCGAGCAGCATCCCGACCAGCCGTCACGTAAGCTCGGTCGCGGAGTGATCGTCTACCTGCGTCAGGAGGGTCGTGGGATTGGACTGCTGGACAAGCTCATGGCGTACAACCTGCAGGACATGGGTCACGATACGGTCTCGGCCAACATTCTGCTGGGTCATCTGCCGGACGCGCGCAAGTACGACATTGCTTCGGCCATCCTGCGCGACTTGGGCGTCGAGGAGTGTCGGTTGCTGACCAACAATCCGGAGAAGATGGAGGCGCTCGAGGCCGAGGGTGTGCGTGTTACCGAGCGCGTTGGTATGGTGCCGCGCGTTTGGAAGTTTGGCAAGTCGCTTCGTAGGCGTCGAACGCGCAAGCGCGGCGAGGCTAGGCGAGGTAAAGCTCAGGACAAGGTCACGAGCGCAAGTGGGGTTAGTAGTCGTGGCTCTTCGCTGCGTGGATCGATGGGTGGTGGGGTGAATGTCAAGAAGGCTTCGTCGTTGTTGCGACAGATCAGTCTATCTGGGATGGATGGGAGTATCATCTCGCAGGCGGGCACGGGGACTGAGTCGGATTCCGAACTGGATGCGACTACAGCAGGTCTTCGGCATCAGGGTGAAGATGTGCTTAACGAGACCGATCGCTTCGACTCGGATGAAGACCAAGCAGGGGATGATGAGAGTGCGAGTGATTCGGGTGATTCGTACATCGACCATGTACTGCGCAGGTCCGGAACGACCATGATCGGTGCTTCCATCACAAAGGGTCCCGAACTCGAAAAGTACCTCCGCACAAAGGTCGAGAGGATGGGTCACCTACTCACCCTCCCTCCGCATCACGAAAAGCAGCCTACAGATGCCGCCCAAGCCCTCGAATCCAGCATCGACGATGCTCCCGTCTCCCAACCCAACTCGGACGACGAAACCGATCGTCTCCCCGCACTCTAGATCCCCCGCACCTTCCTCGGTGCGAAACCTTTGGAATCCAGTAGACCGTGTTTTGATCCCATCACCAAAGCCTTCCTCGCTTGCAAAGCTCGTCTTCATTCTCACGACTCGGCGATCGATGCGCAGGCACACAGGAGCGCACATACATTTTTGGCAGCCGTGCAACCCTGGCGACGCAGCCAACGTCTCAAGGTCAAAAGGGAGAGCAGCGAGACCATTTCGATGGAAGAGTGACTGAAACAAAACGAAGAAAACAACCGCCGGGGGATGGGGGTGAGGGACGTTGGGGCGAAAAGAGCATAAGATAAGGAGGCTGACGCACTTTTAGAACGACTGCTGTGTGACGCGGGCGGGGGGACTCTGATGCTGGAGGAGGGACCTGCGCTTGTTCTTTGCCATCTCCTTCTTGAGCGCGGCGCCGTCGAGCGGTTTGAGGAGCTCAAAGGCGCAGAGCAAGTCCTCCGAGACCGACATGACGGCGCCAAAGTTGTCAAACTCGCCGCAGTAGTTGGGCGCGCTAAAGATGGTGACGAGTGTGCGTTCGTTCCAAAACTCGTAGCCGTCCTCGACGACCATGTGCGCGCGGCAGATGAGGTCAAAGTCGTACTGCGCGAGGAACTGCTGGATGACCGCTTTGCCAAAGCAGTAGCTCACGCCACGCTCGTTGTCCTCCCAATCCAGCGCCGTGTCCGACGGATCCGACCAGAGCAAATCGTTCAGCAGACCGTAGTCCGGCACATCCGTCGGTCGCTCGATGCGTCGGATGTCATCCATGTTGGACAGCGAAGGCGAGAGGCCGCCGTGGACACAAAAGATCTTGGACGCCACCACCGCCGCGATGGGCAGCGTGTTGAACACGTCGATAAACGTCTTCCAGATCTTGATGTTGACGCGACGCTTGCACTCGTCGTAGAAGCCGTAGACGCGCGTGACGTTGGCGCACTCGTGGTTGCCGCGCAGCAGGAAAAAGTTCTCGGGGTACTTGATCTTGTAACAGAGCAGCAGCAGGATGGTCTCGAGCGACTGCTTGCCGCGGTCCACGTAGTCGCCGAGGAAGAGGTAGTTGGCGGATGGCGGGAAGCCGCACATCTCAAACAGCCGGAGCAGATCGTGGTACTGTCCGTGCGTATCGCCGACGATCTTGACCGGCGGGCTGAGCTCGATCAGCGTAGGTTGCGAGAGGAAGATCTCGCGTGCCGCCTGGCAGACGGCGGTGATCTCGGCGTTTTTGAGTGCGGGCTTGGGGATCTTGCCCGAGTAGCCCGCCTCGAGCAGACGCGAGATCATGTCGTCAATGTCAAACGTGCGCACCTGATCGCCGGCGCCCACGGATTGCGCACCCTTGCCGACGGATCCTGGGAAGCCGGCGCCGGCCTGTGCGAGCGGATTGGAGAGGATGGTGGCCGAGGTGGCCGAAGCGCCCTGGGAGGCGCCCTCGATGCCGGCTGCTGAGGCGGCGTCGGCGTCGCTGCGCCCAGCTGCTGATCTCGCTACGGCGGGGCTGCCCGCCTCGGAACCGTCCTCGGTAGCTTCGAGCACGTTGCGCGCGGATGGAGAAGGCGAGGGCAAGGGCGACTCGTGCCGGCTGACGCCGCCACGCTTTTCGATCTTGGCAGGCGCAGACGAGCCGAGGCTGCCGTTGTTGCCGGCGCCGTTCTCGGATACGGCGAGCGAATCTTTGCTCTTTGCGCGAAGGAGGTTGGACGAGTCGGAGCCCGAGAGGCCGTTGGAGCCTTCGGCGGCATCGTCGCCCTCTTGAAGCTTGGACTTGCCTTTTCGGGACGAGCCGCCCATGATCTTACCAAACGACTTGAACATGATGGATGTGGATGCGCAGATGCGGTCGGAGGGAGCAGGGGAGCGCTGTGCGGGGAGGCGACGACCGGAGGAAGCGCTTTGTCTAGACTGGAGAAGCGCTCTAGACTTGGGGTTGAGAGCTCGGGGGTTCGAGATGGGATGAGACCGTTCTCGACCTCGAGACGGCGTCTGCGACGGCGGGCGAAAGCGCAGTGCGATGATATGCTGCAGCTGGAAGAAGGAGTTGGATGACGAGATTGTCTAACACCGCCGGTCTAGGATATCGAACGTGGGGCGTGGAAGCTGACGAGGTGGTTCGAGCGCCGAGATCGGTGGAATGGAAGCAAGCTCTGGGGCGTGGTTGGAAGGACTCGGGTGGGATTGAGCAGCGATGGCGTGAAATGATGCGTGCGTGTGGATGGGCAGGCACTGATGCGTCGAGGTGGGAGATGCACTTGGAGCAAACGAGGGTCGAGGTAGCCAAATGCACGTCGAGGATTGGCCGAGGCAGACGTGCGCTGGCGAGCGGAGGGGGTGGGTGGGAACAAAGTTTGGCTCCGCTGCTGGGAGGAAATGGAAGCAAGTGAAGGAGACGACGGCGGTTGGCAGCGGTCGGGGGAGGGGCGAATAAGGTTGGGATGTCGATGCGAGTGGGATGAGAGTCGACTGCAAGGTCGGCGGATGGTGTCGGGCTAGAGAGGTGGATTGAGCGCGGCAAGAGCCGTCGCAACACTCTGGCGCCCAAGACAGACACGCACACTAGCAGCCAAGACGGCCCGGGCATTGTGAGAGCGGCAGCCCAGCGCTTGGCCTGCCTGCGTGCGCCCGCATGCTGAGTAGGCGCTCATGCAAGTCGCGAAAACGGAAGGTCGTGCGCGGCGCGCGGCTGTAGCCAGGCAGTCTGAGTCTGGCTCCAGACTGGGCGCGGCACCACAGCGCGTTGTGACGCATCAGCACTTCATTTCGCCAATGAGCCACCACACTGAGCCTGCCAGCCAGAAAAGCTGCGCGGGCCCAGCCAAGACTCACCCTGCTCCCGAGACTTCTCGCCTGCTGGCACTCGCAGCTCTGCGCCCGCTCCACTCCACTTTGGCCTCTCGCTTCGCGCCCTTTTCTGCCCCTTGTCCCTATTCCCTGCTTTCCAGGCGCCCCCTTTTTTTCCATTTTGCCCTAGCCTTGACGCTCGCATCCGGCTTCAGGGCGCCACACCAGCGTGAACTAGCTTCTTCGCCTGCTTGCCTGCTTGCCTGCTTGCCTGCTCGCCTGCTCAACCCACCCCAGACTTGGCAAGCGGGAAAAAACATGTCCAGACGACTCAAACCTACTCTAGACAAGCGTGCACGGTTCGCTCATCACAATAGCCGGCCCTGTCCAGCGTGCTGCGATGAGAGTCATGGCAGGCGTTACCGTGGATGAGTGACACATGATGCCGTCGCCCGACGTAGCTACCAGTCGTTTGACAAGCACAGCCCGTGATGCACCAGATGGAAAGCTGACCCGCGCCACTTTCGCATGCGGATCAATGTGGTCCAGCGTCAGCATCCACCCCCACTCTGGCTTGATGCCGTCTCGGCATGTGGCTTTCCTGGCGGAT
This sequence comes from Moesziomyces globuligerus, assembly GCA_030849465.1. Classification (NCBI taxonomy): domain Eukaryota; kingdom Fungi; phylum Basidiomycota; class Ustilaginomycetes; order Ustilaginales; family Ustilaginaceae; genus Moesziomyces; species Moesziomyces globuligerus. Next base: position 183,251 of record JARVLF010000021.1, on the reverse strand, counting down.
TGCGCGGTTGCACATGCAGTCGACCGCCAAGCGCCGTCCGAAGGAACCCCATAGCTAAATTCATCCGCCCTCCTTGCCTCGCTCCTGTCGCATTCAGTTCGACCCTCTTCGGCATCGGCACAGCCAGCACAGTCGACAAGCTGTCAAGGCTGCTGATACAGTATCTGCCTACTGGAAAGCAACCGACAGCCATGGGCAACGTTGAAGCCGTCGTGGGCCAGGCGGCCGGAAATGTGCAGTCGCAGAGCTCCACCCCGCTTCTTTACTGTCTGTTCTTTCGAGTTAACATCTTTGGCCTCCACCAAGATGTGGTCATCAGTCTGCTTCGGCCCGATCCGCCATGGTGCAGATGACAGCCGAGCCCCAAGGCCGCCTGTGGGACGTCCTCTTCTTGCTCTTCTCGACGTTCATATAGTCTCGTCGGTAGGCACAGCAAACATGGGCACCAACACTTCCGCACCTGCCTCTTATGTCGACCAGGACACGAGCATGAGCGGCCTCGCCAGGATGGGCGGCGCCCAGCCTCGCCGTAAATCGGCTCAACCCGCCACTCGACGACCTGCTCCGGCCACCTCCGCACCTGCCACGTCCACGTCGACGGCTCACGCTACTCAACCACGACCCAGCGTCGACACCCTACCGCCATATCAACCTGCCCAGGCGCAACCCGACCCCTGATCTTGCCCCCGCGTGTGATCACTGTCTCTCCGAGCCCCATACCCTCAGCATCTTGCTCTTCGTCTAACCCCCTGCCACACCCTCCTACATTGAATCCGGCACAATTGCCACGTACAGCTCGTAGCTCGGCCCGAGGTGTGTGTGATGGTATGCTAGAGTTGCATTTTTGGTGGTGATGAGGATGCCAAGAGGAACGCCACAAAAGTGGCCCGTGATCGTAAAGTACACATGGCAATGACAGTGCCGATTACACCGACAGGCAGCCGAGCTGCTCGGTCAGCGTTGCCGATGCTTGCAGCACTGTTGAGCTCGTTCACATACGAGAGGACGTTGCTACAAGGGCAAAGAATCGTCCTTCTTGCGCATGCAAACTCGCTTAGGCCGAGACGGTGGAGAGGAGGTCCGAGTCACCAGCGTCGAGGATGGTCATGACACTGCAGTAGCGGAAGCGATGATGATCGAGACATGGTCAGAATGGCCGTCCTGAGAGCAAAGCAGTGCCACTTCGAGGTGGTAAACGGTGATGCGGAATTTCAACTTACCCGACGCGGAAGAGCTTACCGGCGGCAGTACCGAGGGCGACGTTGGTGCCCTGGTAGTGGTGCACGGCAGTCTTGGAAAGCATGGCGTAGTACTCGATCTCGGACTTGCGCAGGGGGGGCGTGTTGGCCGAGATGAGCACGAGCTTAGCCTTGCCAGAGCGCATGTTCTTGAGCGCGCTCTTAAGGCCGAGGGCGACCTTACCAGACTTGATGACAAGCTGGAGCTTGGTGTTGATGTTGTCCTGGGACGACTTCTTAGCCTTGGGAGCCATGGTTCTGTCGGTGAAAACGGTTGGGGTGAAACGGTCGGGGGATGGGTGGTGGTGATGGAAAGGTTGAAAGAGGCCTCCAGTAAGTATCACGTGTGATGCTTAACTTTCGCAGGCAAGGTCCCTGTGAAGGTCGACAGGTCCAAATTGGGATGCAAGGTGAAGGTCGGCATGCAGTTCTTCCTTTTCGCTTTCGCTTCCGCGAGATCCAATGCGGCCCTGCTTCGAGTATCTACGCCCACCTGTGCGGATCCCGCTGCTCCTAGCACGTATCCTCCTGCGTCGCGCGAATGCGACCCATTGCTGTCGCTGCCAGACCTGCGTGCTCTCCAGACGGAAACGGAGCCTGCCCCCGTCATCTTGTCTCCTTCCAACCCTGATGCTGGAGACCATCCTGAGGTCTCTGCTGGTGTGGCCGTACTGAGTGCGACCCGCCCCCTGCGGCGGCGGCAACGTCCCCATGCTACCATCAATCCATCGCTTTTTCCATCGTGCTGAACCCAACAAGGTCGAACCTGAACGGCGACCTTCACGAATGCTGTATCCTAGCTGCACTTGGATGTCGATGTCGATGATGAGTACTTACGCTATGTGATGTATATGCGGTGAGGTCGATGTTGACTTGGGGAGAAGGGAAGCAAGTGTCGTAGTCACGCATTCGATACAGTGCGCATCCCACTTGCGCCCACGCTGCGATCCACACACTCTCTCTGCCAGTCCGCGAAGACGGCTTCCGACTTGCAATCTGATGCCTTCTCGACCGCAAACTAACATCTGGAAAGGGTTCTTCAGCCCGACTTCAGCAAGGGTGCGCGTCCAGGCGCGAAACTTCCGCTTTTCGAACTCACACGCCGCTGCCTTTGAAGACGAACTCTGAAATTCGAGAAAGGAAAGCGTGGGAATTTTTACTCACGTGATATTTTGCCAGGCTCAGCTGCCGCGTCTAGAGTTGAGTTGGCCACGAGCATTCTCGGTCCCGGATGTCGAGAGGGCTTGCACCGAGACACAGGCTTGGCTGGGCTGCGCGAAGCAAAGTCGTGCGCCGACGCGAGAAGGCAAAGGCGTGGGCGTGGCAGCCACAGGAGGGTGAGTTGTGCGCAGGTGGTTCGCAGTCAGTCACTCGTCGAGAAGGCCGAGAGCGCCTGCTGGCAGAGTCGTGCGCCAAGCGCTCGCATCCAAGGCCTGAAGGCTCTCGTCGCTATCACACCTTTCTTCTGCTCCCACCAGTAATTCTCAAGACATACTCTAGCCAAGGTAAGCTCGACACCGACATCTCGACCATCCGTACTGCACGATCCGAAGCTGCGATCTCGTCCGACACATCCGCCCGGAACACACCACCGTCATCAGCTTGAAAAGCACAAACGTCTAGCTACACCGCCGAAACCTCTGCACCAGACATACTTTCGCGGAACAAACCATCTTCAGCAGTCTCGTCGACGCTCCTACCGCACCCCATATCATCCATCTGGTCAGCTTTCGAGACACAAGCCTCCGAGACAAACGAGGAATCATTGTCTTCCGCGCTAGACCGATCTGCACACTCTCCAGCATTTTCAGCACCAGCCTCACCAAAGATCGCAGCTCCCGGATCGTTCGCAGCAACCTTGGAAATTCATTCTCAACTTCACTCTGTTCAGCACCTGACCACCACCCATCATTCCAACACTTTCCCCACCCACTCTGAAAGATGACGAAGGGTACTACCTCTTTCGGTAAGCGACAGTAAGTATCATTGATGCAGCACACTTCTCAGCACCGTATTCCGCCTTGCAGTCGACGCCGCGAGGTGCTTGGAGGGAGAAGTCAGCAGCAGCGATCATCAGGCAAACGCGAAGGGAAACGCATCCAGCAGGGACAGGGGACATGGCTGCACAACGTCAGGCCCGGATGTATGGCCGGACTCGGTCACACCGCCATGAGATCCAGGACGGGATGTAACAGGCGGAGGTGATGGAAGCCAATGCCGTCGGCAACAAGGCCTCATTACGGAGAGGATCTGATGGGATACGATCGCGTGCGCGGAGGCACACGACATGGGTCCAATACTGCTGGGACATTTGGATATGACGATGGGAACGTCGATTGGGCGTCGATTGCAGGGCGAAAGGGACGCTAGCTTTGCCAACCACTGCGATCCGGGCATCGTGCTCACCATTCGTCAACTCTTTTTCTGCTCGCTCTTGCAACTTACAGCACCAAGACGCACACCGTCTGCCGACGATGCAACGCCCGCTCGTTCCACCGTCAGAAGAAGGTCTGCGCCTCGTGCGGCTACCCCGCCGCTAAGATCCGCTCGTACGAGTGGGGCCAGAAGGCCAAGCGCAGAAAGACCACCGGTACCGGCCGCATGCGCTACCTCAAGAACGTCGGCCGCCGCGCCAAGAACGGCTTCCAGACTGGCTCGGCCGGCAAGAAGGTTGCCGCCTAAATCGTGGTTGCTCGTCCATAGCAATTCCAGGTTTCCGGTCTCTCCCTCCTCTTCCGTTCTTCATTCTCGCTGCAACTTAGTCCGACGTCGAGCGATCGACGTTTTCTGCATACCGGACGATGCGATGCACCTCTGCCTCGGCGCCGACTCTCGCATCGTTCCTCCCGCCCTTACGTCCACCCCAAAAATCGTCAAAGCGCTATTCGACCCGTCCTTTCATTCCAGGGCCATGGCTTTGCACCTTTCCCACCCACACTTGCTGCTCCTCGCCTCGGTTCCACTTTCTCCATGTTGCGAGGACGGCATCGCCAAATCATACAGTTGGGCTCACAAGCCCGAGAACAGGTCTATCGGAGCGGCTTGCGCGCGGACTGGAGTATGAGGTGGAAGGCGGGAAGGATGATTCTGTGCATGTGAGCAGGGCTGTGTCGTGGATTGAGCCCGGTCAACAGGAATGTCGTGCTTTTCTGCAGAGGAAAGGTGGTATTCAGCATGGCTCTTGCGAAGTTTGAAAGGGTGACGGGGGCTGTAGTGAGATCAGGGGCGTACTGGGGTGTGTTGAAGGTTTGGGGGACTCGGGAGATCTGGAACAGATGTAGCTGTCGGACATCTAGTCTTGAGGCTTTGCAATCCAGCGTCACAGGTTTACAGACCTAGGTCTTGTGGTCTCGAGCCTTTTCGAGCTAGAGGCCCAATGATGGTTAGGCTGGTGCAAGCCATACGGCACGTCATGATCCGAAAGTTCGGTCGAGCCAAGTTGACGACGACATAACCTCACAAGTTAAGAGCGCTCGTCAATGGATACGAGTCGCTGCAGCCGTTCCTCGCTCCTTCCCACCATCGCAGCTCGTCACTCTCCACCTCACAACCGCAACTACGGTCGGCAGTCGAGTTAGAATCCTCAGAATCCTCAGAAACCTCAGAAACCTCAGAGTTCTCAGAGTTCTCAGAGTGCTCAGAGTGCTCAGAACACTTTGAATCGCTCTGCATGCTCTGCATGCTCTGCATGCTCAGAACGCTCCAAACGCTCAGGTTCTTAGAATGCTTAGCATCGTCATGATGATCAGCGTGGTCAGGATGGTCAGGATGGTCAGGATGAAAGGCGGCGAAAGACGCGAGCAGGAGCGCAAGCAACACCACCAAGCGGACCAGAGCTACTCCCACCCAACGACCAATCCAGCTGCCACGGCCGGGACTTGCATTGCATCCAACCTCCACTGCTCGACAGTGCTGCTACGACTGTCCGAACCGGCAAACGGACAGAACGACGCCACCAAACCCCCCTCACATACAATCGCACCCGCGCAGCCAAACGTACACCACCACTTACACGGAACCAGAGCGGAAAGAAGAAGAGGAACGCAGTTCAAGATTCGAGACGTCACGGACGGGGGAAAATAGCGGCGGAGAGGGAGACAAAGGGGAGAAGGGGGGGGGGACGCGTTGGCGCCGTTGCCTGGGAGCGGCCGATTGGCCAGAACGACGACTCGGCCTAGTTTGTGGGAGTGTTTCTGCCGCCGCTGAGGAGCGCCATGAGGTTTGCGCCGTTGATGGCGTGTGCGCCCACGGCCACGGGCTGATGCTGCTGAGGCGATGCTGGGGGCTGCATCCCGCCTGGGCCCTGAGCATAGTAGGGGAACTGTGCGGGCGAGCCGGACCTGCGCTCTGCAGGCACGCCAGCCGGCCCACCCCCCGGAGTATTGGGCATGTCGTACGGCGAGCCCGGCGGCGGCGGCATTCCGGGCGGGAAGCCCTGACCCGCCATGACCTGCTGCTGGATGTGCGGCGGCATGCTCATCAGCTGCTGGTACAGCTGCGGCGGCATTCCCGGCGGCGGCGGTCGACCGCCCGGGAACGGCGCAAAACCAGGGAACCCCCCGTTCGGCCCCCGCGGGCCGGCTACGCCCATGGGCGGCGGCGGCGGCATGTTGCCCATGCCCGGAGGCATCGGTCCACGCGCCAGCCCCAGGCTCGCCGCAAGGTGCGGAGGCAGCTGCTGGAATCCGGGCGCACCCATCGGCGGGCGCGCCATCATCCGGGGGTCCATACCCGGCGGCGGAGGTCGCCCAGCCATCGCTCCAGGGAAGCCTTGGAAGCCTGCCATGCCCGGGCCAGCGCCCGGTGAGCCAACTCCGGGGCCAGAGGGGCTCGTGGGAGAGCCAACGTGGAGCTGCTGATGAGCGTCGTTGTACGCGCTGCCGCCGCCCATCGCGGGCGAGTCGGATCGCGGCTGCTGTTGGTACTGAGCGAAGGGCTGCTGGGCTTCGTGCGTCTGCTGATGCTGGTGCTGCGGGCCCAGGTGCTGGTTGTGGCCAACGCCCGAAGACGTGCTGGATTCTCGTTGGTGCTGTTGCTGCTGCTGGTGGTGGTGGTAAGGCAGCGGCGAGCGCGCTTCCTTGCCGTAGCTGTGAGCATCGGCGGATGACAGGCCGGGGGAAACGATGCTGCGAGGTCGTTCGGCGAGGTGATCGCCATTGCGACCTTGACTGGCGCCGAGAAGCTCCTTGAGTCGATCGTCATTGTCGCCGCGCTGCGAGTAGTGGTGCGCGTGCTCATGGCGAGCGTCCTTGCTTGGCGTGGGCGTGCCCGTGCCGCTTCCGCCGCCACCTTGCAGCATAGCCATGAGCTTCTGCATGCTTTGCTGATCTGCTTCCGAGACGTTCTTGCCCGAGGCGTCTTTGTGCGATCCGTCTGCCTTGTCGTGGATGGCGGTCTTGCTGAAGAGATCCGAGATGTTGATGGAGGACGACGATGCGTTCTGTGGCGACTTGGACGCGTGTGCGCTAGCAGCGTCCTTGTCCTCGGAAGAGGGCGTCGCAGGTTGAGCGCCAGCGGCGGGGCTGCCGAGGCCACCCATGGATTCGAGCATCTTCTGCTGCGCAGCGAGCGCCGCTGCTTGAGGGTCGCGCGGCGGGGCGCCGCGGCCGTCGAAGAATCGTGCGAAGCGGCTCGATCGCACGGGCAGGCCGGGCGGTCCTTGGCCTTCGGCTCCACCGTGACTGTTGGAGATGCTATCAAACATCGAGTTGCCCGATGTGGAGCGCTGGTTGGCAGCGGCCATCATTTCGGCGCGGATTGCGTCGAGTTCGGACTGCTGCGGGGCAGGATCGGAGCCGAAGGCATAGTCGTGCGCGCCGTGTCGGTCGGCACCAAACGAGTCGCTGTGAGAAGATTCGAGCGGCGTCTTTTCGGTCGGTTCGGGTTCGCCGCGAGCAAGCCTTTCGCGACGTTCGCGCTCCTTCATCTGAGCCTTGAAGGCCTGAATGCTGTCGACGGCGCCAGCCATTCCGTCGCCTTGCGAGTGCGGGTCGTCAGCGTCCTTGCGACGGCTGCCAAACTGTCCAAAGGGAGCGCGGTTGTCGACGGGGAGCGGATCCGAGTCGTCTTCGAGCCAAGCTGGGTTGTCGTCGGCATCGGCCGACCAAGGAGCACCGCCGGCGCGCTGAGCTCCGCGTCGTTCGTTGGGGCGCAGGCGGTCGGATGGAAGGCTGGAGAAGGGGCCGGCGCGGTCGCGGTCGCCGGGCCTCCTCCAATCCGAGGCGGTGTCGGCACCGCCTGTGCGTCGTGTCCTGGGCGAGTCGATGATCTCGCCCTCCTCGCGACTCTCGTCGGCGTCCAAGCCTCGATCGCCACGGCGTCGGTCGCGGTTAGGATCACGTCGACGGTCTTCGGGGAGCATCTCGCGCATCCTGTCCTTGCCGTAAGATGTGGAGCGCTCGCCCATGCCGGAACGGCGACCGTCTCCGAGAGCATCTGCATTGACTTCGCGAGGAAGGCCGCGGCCGCCTCCCGGCGTGCCTGCGGGCTTGAAAGTTCCGCTGGCTGAGATCTGGCCGAAGGGGTTCTTGCCAGCGGGCGCGACCCTGCGGCTGGCGACCTCACCGAGACGAAGGCCCTCGCTTCGTTCGCGGTCTTCGTTCCTCCTGCCTCCGAAGCGAGCACCAGCGCCTTCCCTCCTGGGGCCGAAACCTCCGAGGGCGCCTCCGATGATGCCGCCGTTGTTGGCAGAGTCTTCGACGTCGGCGGAGCGGGCGGCAGCGGCGGCGTCGTCGGCATGAGTTCTGCGCGAGTTCTCGCGGTAGTTGTAGGTGCCCTTGGGGTGGTAGGGCTCCCAATCTCCGAACCAGTCTCGGAGATCGGCCATGTTGGTGGGTTTGACGACCAAGGTGGAGGCGCTGTAGGCGAGGAGCGCACCGCGGGTGTAGATGCGTGGGCAGTTGGGTGGTCGTTCGTATCGAACGATGGTGTGAGGATCCGAGTGGTGGTGGAGAGGCGCATTGAGTGATGGTTGGGAACCGTTTGCGCCGAACGGGTTGGGTGGTAATGCTGCTGCTGGTGGCGCGGCTATGCCCAGCCCAGGGGGTGGACCTTGAAGGAGACAAAACGGAAAGCACAAGGTCAGACTTGAAGATGCCAGAGTCGAACGAAGGGGGGGTTGCTGTAGCCTGAACTGAAACTTACCAGCTGCCATGGTGGAAGCTCGAGAAGCGCGAGTGGAAGCCTCACGCGTTGCTTGGCCGAATAATGAGTGTTGCTAGCTAAGCACGGGCGGCAAGGGCGCGAGAGCGTAGAGCGTAGGGAGACCTTCGCGGCGTTACGTAGCAGAGGCTAGATGGCGCAGGTGGATTTGACTGGCTAGAGTAGGCAGCGGGCTCTTGGCAATTATTGTGGCTGTGGGGCGAGTTTGGATGATAGGCGTTGGTGGTAGCGAAGAGCCGAATGCGGCGACGATGGCGGTGAGAAAGCGCAGCAAAAGCGCGAGCGAGGATGCGTGAGATCAGGCGGTGTCGCTGGCGGTGCAGTGTACGTGTGTGCTGTTGGCAAGCGGTGAGTGGTGGAGTGAAGGATGGGAGCGTTGAGGATGATCTGGGCCGGGGTTGGAAGCGAGTGATGCGTGATTGGACGACGCTCCGGCCAACTGGCTTTCTGGCAAGCGACTCAGCGACGCCTCGCTCCCGGAGATCAGATGCCACTCTCCCAGTGGCGAGCAGAGCCCACCCAAAGCTTGTAAAGCTTGTTTCGTACGGACCCAATTTCACATTCGCCTATTAATTTGTTTTCTCATTGTTAGAGCCATCACGGCCACGAATGCGTGCGTGCAGCTGCATCTCCTCGAATGAACATCGCAAGGCCAAGCAAGCTACGGTAATGTACCGTACAGCGAGCGGCCTGAGGCGACACACTGGCATCTAGACGGTGCCAGTCTCCTTCCAGGGATACTCAAACTTGGGATCGTCCTTTCGGCGCCACAGCTTCTTCTTCTTGCCGGCGGTGTCTTGCGCCCACACCTCGACGCAGTTCTTCTTGCGGAAGTCCCGGATGAATCGAGGGTCCCACAGCTCGGACGAGATGCCCAGGTCCTTGCAGCATCGCATCAGCGCATTCGACTTGGCGCCCTCGGACGCGGTCGGCACACCGGACGGCTTGAAGAACTCCTGCTCGCCGCGAGCTGTTGCGACGAATCTGTGAATCCCAACCACGATCGAATCAGCAACGGCGCCTACGCCCAGCCGACGCTTCCAAACACCACTTACCGTCCCTGGCAGATGAGAACCCATTCTCGGCTCACGATGCCCTGACCCACGTTGGTCTCGCTGCGCGGCGCCATGCCCCAGCCTCCTGGGCCGAAAGCCTTGTTCAAGATGCGACGATACTTGATCTCGGGCAGGTAGATGAGTCCATCTGCATCGTTTCAGCAGAGACGATCGAGCGAGCAGAGTCAGGATGCGGTGCACTACAACTACTGGCTCGAGACGTGCACTTACCAGGCTTGATCTCGATATCGGCCTCGTTGATGGGGCCCAGCAGCACATCCACCGTCTCCCTGCTGAACGAACGCTCGCCGAGGCCTGCAAAGCTCGTACCCCACTCCTCCGACACATTGCTCGACGGCGCCGAAGTCACTGCCGACGATCCGCCTCCATTGCTTGACGATCCGTTCACCAGCCCGGGCGCTGCGACGCTCGGATCGATGTCTAAGCCGGCTGGCTGCGCCTCGGGGCGGCTCGAGTGCACGGCAGGATCGTTCGAGTTGCCGCTCGCCGTGTACGGCTCTTGCGGTGCACCATCGCTTTCCAGCTGCTCGCGCATCGCTTCGGGCAGCGGGTGCAGGTCCTTGAGCCCCGTGCGAGCCACCGACGGTGCCGCCTGCTGCTGCTTGACAAACGTGCGGCCTCGCGAGCTCAGCACCGGTGTCGAGACCGAGCAGAATCCTCGCGCGGGCGCCGCGACCGAGGCCTGCCTGATCAGGCCGTGGCCCATCCGGACGATCGAACTCCTCATGTTGTGTCTTTGGATGTGCTACCTTTGTTGGCCAATTTTGGTGCGTTCCGTTGCGTTCGAGCAGACAGACAGGTCGACTAGCGAATCGAATCCGTGAGCTTGCTGCGGTTGGTGGTGAGGAAGTGAGCCAGTTGCGAGTCTCGAGTTGGTGCTCCGTGCTGAATGCCTCGCCTGAGCTCAGGCCAAAACGCGCCGCTTTTGTGGAGGGCTCAGTCATCTTTGGACGCGCCCTCGGCGGCGCTTCTTCTCGCGCGGGAGGAAGCATTTCAATTTCCACGCCAAGCCGACGCGCACAAGAAGCTCGACACCATCGGCGCTCGACCAATCCCTTCTCGCTCATCCACACATCGACCTCACCACGCACGTTCGCAGCGCATCGCCTGCCTCAGCTTCTGCACCGAGTCGGCTCTCGAAGCATCCCAGGCCCCACGTACAGCTCGGAGATCCACTCGCATCGATCGCATCCTTCATCTCGGCCACAACGGAGCGACCGGATCCGAGCCTAGTGTCATCCTCGCACAATGTCGGACCACGAGGCCACAGATGCCGGACCGACCGCGGCTGCCGCTGTTACCTCCGAAGCACAGGAGAACGTCTCGGCCGCGCCCGAGGCTTCGACGGACAACCTTGAGGACGCTCTATTCGGCGACGACGATGAGGACGACGAGGAGCAGGTTAAGCCCGTTTCAAGAAGCAGCGCGTCCAAAGACCCGGAAGCATCGACACAAGCTGACGCAAATGGAGGCGATCAATACGAAGACGATGAGGATGATGAGGACCAAGGTATCCGTCGCAACGTACGTCGATCCCGCCAACGAGTTGCCTCGGCCTCGGCTTCCCCACCCCCTGCAGGTGCCAATGGCCTCGCTGCTCCCCCGCCCCTGGAGCCTCTCTCCCCCGCACGTCGCTCAGATCGCTCGGACCGCTCGTCTCGCAGCGGCAGCCCCTACGGACGCGAGGGCTCGCAGGAGATGGACGACGCCGCGCTGCGTCAGCTCGAGTACAAGGAGGACGAGGACGAAGACCTGCAGCCCGACGATAACATCGAGGTCGCCCAGCTCGCGCTGCCGCAGCTGCCCGTGCGTCACACCAAAGAGCACTGGCTCGCCAGAATACCGCATTTCCTGCGCTACGTCACCACACCCTTTGAGCCCGAGGCGTGGGACGAGGAGCAGGAGGAAGAGATGCTCCGCGACGAAGGCTTCAACTCGGGCTTTGCGCACGACGAGGGCGCCACCAGTCTGCTCCGCACCTCCAACACCATTCGATGGCGCTACACCGACCAGGTGGACGAGGACGGTGCCAAGGTGCCCGAGTCGAATGCCAGGATCGTGCGATGGAGCGATGGCACCATGTCGCTCCAGGTCGGCAGCGAGCTCTTCGACATCACCCAGCAGACCGAAAAGGGTCGCGTCTCGGTGGCCAACACGGGCGCCAACACGCCTCAGCTCGGTGCGAGCTCGCAAAGCGCAGGTCCGTCGTCGCAGCAGCTGCTGAGCCAGGCCACGCAGAGCGTACCTATGGGTTCCAGTGGATCGTCCAACCGACCGTCGCAGAGTCTGTCCTACCTCGTTGTGCCGCACGAGCGCGAGCAGGTGATGGAGTCGCAGGGACCGATCGCCGGTTCGCTTGCCTTTACGCCCGCGGACACGCAGTCCGAGACGCACCGCAGGATCGCCAAGGCGCTGCGCTTCCAGAAGACGGCGCGTGTCGTGGCGACGACGGCGGGCGAGGGTGCGCTGGATCCCGAGGTGGAGAAGGCGCGCATCGAAAAGGAGCTCAAGGACGCCGAGAAGAAGCGCATCCGCGAGCGCCAGAAGGCCGATCGCAAGAGCGGCAAGTTCGACGACGACATGTTCGACATCGAGTCGCGTCGTCGGAGCCGCTACGTCGGCGGTCGCAAGCTCGGCGCCGGTCCGCGCAATGCCGACTACTACAGCGACGAGAGCGATCTCGGCGGCGGAGTCGACGACGTCGGCGGTGCTCGTGGAGGCAGCAAGCGCAGTGCCGCCGCTTCGCAGCGCTACGCCGAAGATGACGATGACGGCTTTATCGTCGATGACGAGGGTGACGATGAGGAGGACGAGGGTCAGGGACGCGGTGGGCGACGCAAGAAGAAGCGCGCTTCCGACGACGAGGATGCTATGGAGGTCGACGACGAGCCGGATGAGATGGAGCTCGCAGAACGCAAGATCGAAGAGGCCGAAAAGGCTCGCAAGCGCGCCGCCGCCGCAGCTGGCAGCGGCGCAAAGCAAAAGCCTCGAAGACCCGAACCTTCCTTCTCCTCGGACGAGGACGACGACGACAGCGACAATGCCGCCAAGGACGAGGCCGTCGGTAGCCAGACCATCGCCAAGAAGAAGCGCATCGTAGAGAGCGACGAAGAGTAAGCCCTCTCGCCTGCGGCGACGTTGTCTTGCCGTCCTACACCCCCCGCAATCCAATCCCGTGAACTTCCGCTGCTTCCTTGGAGTGCACTCGGACTCAGAATGTGCCAGTCAGAGTTGCAGAGCGGTCTGCGTCCAATGATCTTGGGACGAGGCCGAGGTGGGGGACCAAGTGGGATACGCGTAGAGACGTGTGAGCTCGGAGGCTTGGCGCACAGCAAACGTCGTGCCATGACGGAGGGGTGACCCCGCTTGTCGGCATGCTCTGGTTTTCCTCGCAGCGGAGTCGATTTCGACGAGGGCGAATGGACTGAGCCTTGTGCTGGCGTTTGTAAACACTGGCAAGAGTCAGGCACATAGATTCGCAGCGTACACAATCTCATGACGCTAGCCTCGCAACGCAGGATACTACCGATGCATTGCAGAAGCTATAAGGTACATTGTGTGTGATGTGGATGGGACTAGTTGAGCTGTTGGTTGAATTCGCGGGCGATGAGCATGCGGCGGATCTCCTGGGTGCCAGCGCCGACGGTGTAGAGACGTGCGTCACGCCAGAAGCGGGCGACGGGGTAGTCGTTTGTATAACCGTTTCCGCCGAGCATCTGCATGGCTTCGGTGGTGATCTCTACGCAGCGATCGGAGCTGTAGAGGATGGCACCCGCGCAGTCACGACGAGAGATCTTACCCGCATCGCACGCGCGCCCGACGGCGTAGACGTACGAGCGTGCGGCGCCGAGCTTGGTGTACATGTCAGCGATCTTGCCCTGGATGAGCTGGAACTCGGCGATGCGTTGACCAAACTGCTTCCTCTCGTGCGCATACGCCGTGGCATAGTCAAACGCAGCCTGCGACAAGCCCAACGGTCCACCACTCAAGACCAACCTCTCCAAATCCAACCCCGACATGAGCACCGCCGCCCCCTTGTTCACCTGCCCCAGCACGTTGGTCTCGGGCACCTCGACGTTGTCAAAGTGAATCTCGCACGTGTCCGAGCCACGCATGCCGACCTTGTCGAGCTTCGGCAGCTGGCTGAACCCCTTCATGCCCTTCTCGAGGATGAAAGCGGTGATGCCCTTGGAACCCGCCTTGGGCTCGGTCTTGGCATAGACGATAAAGGTCGAGGCGATGGGGGCGTTGGTGATCCACATCTTGCCGCCGTTGAGCACGTAGTGATCGCCCTTCTTGATCGCCGTCGTCGTCATGCTGACCACATCCGACCCCGAGCCGGGCTCAGACATGGCGAGACTGCCGACCTTCTGACCCGAGATGAGGTCGGGCAGGTACTTCTGCTTCTGCTCCTTGGTGCCGTGACGGTTGAGCTGGTTGACGCACAGGTTGGAGTGTGCACCGTACGAGAGGGCCACCGATCCCGAAGCGCGCGAGAGCTCCTCCATGACGATGGTGTGGTCAAGGTACCCCTTGCCGAGACCGCCAAACTCTTCGGGAACCGTGATACCCAGCAGGCCCATGTCGCCGAGCTTGGTCCAGATGTCCTTGGGCGATTCGTTGTTCCTGTCGATCGCCGCTGCCTTGTCTGCGGGCAGCTCGGCAGCCACGAAGGTAGCAACAGCGTCTCGGAGTTCGGCCTGCTCCTCGGTGAGGCCGGCGACGTCGGCGTTGTAGAACGTCGTCGCGATGCCGCGGCGTGCAGCGGCGGCGGAGGGGACGCGAAGGCCGGCGCGACGGAGAGGCGCAGCCACAGCGCGAAGGGCGGAGAACGACATGCTTGAAGAGATGGAAAGGTCGCGAGAGGGGACGGATCGTGGTCAGGAAGCAACGTCTAGCAAACCCGGCAGGGAAGTTGAGGGAGGGAAAGAAAATCGTGGGGGGGCCGGTTCCGGCTTACTCGACTTGGGGGAGCAAAAGGCAGCGCGCGTGTTGCGGGGGAGAGCGCCGACAGCGCGCGGCCAAAAGGGTCCCCGGCAAAGTGAGGCGGCTCTTCGGTGCCAACGGGCCAAATTGCAGTTCTCCCTTGAGCCGAACCAGTCCCACACGCTGGCCCGAGATTTTCGCTTTTAGCGGACAAGCCCGGGGTCCCCGCACTGCGACGTGTTCCTCCCGCCCAGACACGGCCCTCGTCCGACTCCGGTACCTACGACCTCCCATCAAATCCTGCCCCCGCGAGCTTCAATGTGCTGCTCGCTCTCATCCAATAGCTCCGGTGTGGGATTGAGAGTGCCGCTGCGTGCCGCCGCTGCGTGCCGCCTCTGCGTCGTTGTTACAGCATCCAGTTGCGATGTGTGGTGTCCACGGTGGCTTGCGGCAGTGCCTGAACCTAATCTAATTTCACTCCGGCTAAATTCATGGATGGGCGAAAATTAAAAGGTCGAAAAGGAGGCCCGAAAAGGGAAGCGGATATCAATTTCATTTAGCGGCCAGCCTGCCATCGTTCCGCAGCAGCGTCACCAGCAAGCATCACCAGCATCGACCGCCACCGATCCAAGCTTCACCTATAGCCCGACCGCACAGCAAGATGCCGACACTCATACGAGCACGCTCTGAAGCACGAGCAGAGCCACACACACACCAGACTCGCAAAGCTGCCGCGCCACAGACTACCGCTCTCGGCCGAAACGAACCAACACCTCCACGGCGCGTCTTGGCCCTCAACAAGCCACGCATCCACTCGCCCGCACCCTAGACCTCGATAAAAAATCTGCACTTGCGTTGACGGTGAAACGAACCAATGTGGATAACGGCGCACTGATCCCTGCGATACAACCGCGAGACTAGATGAGAGCAAAAGCGGGAGCGGGAACATCGAAGCATATGCGTGAGGGGAAAAGGGGGATGTCCAGTGAAAAGCCAGGAAACGAGCGGGAGCGGTGATACGATACGACGGCCCGGAGCCGGAAAGGAGGGACACGAGGGAACAGGTTACAAAACGATGCCGGGAAGGGAGGCCAGAGGCCAGGGTATTGTGGCGCAAGCTCACGCCGAGGAGTCGTGCAGGAGGCGGGGGCTTTTCGAGGTGGGTATAATTGAGGTCATCGAGGCAAGCGCGGTGCGGAGGCCGGCCGTTCAGTACTTGAGCTGAGTCGGATCCACCAACTTGCCAGCGACGAGCACCGACTTGCTCTCGGTCTTGGGACCTTCTGCGTCGTCGTTGCGGTGGCCGGAGCCGATCTGCGCCAGAGCCGGCGCCCTCTGCGGCGCAATTCCGAGCACCGAGCATGTCAATCGGTACTTGGCACGGATCTTCTCCAGCAGGGCGAGCATGTCGAGTTTGGCGAGGTCTTCGTCGTTGGTCGCCTCTACCTCCGCACCCTCTTCCGCGGCTGCTTCGCTAACCTCTTCCGCAGGTTGCGGTCGTCCAAGATCCGTCGACGGATCCGACGAAGTGTTGGTAGTCGGGAAGAACGAGATGAGCCTTTCGAGGCCGGCGAGGTGCTGGATCTGCTTGGCCTGCTTCCGCGAGCTGTGTCCAGCCGCTTCCGCCTGCTCCAGGCATTCTCGCCACACCTTGGCCAGTCCTTGGTAGTACCCTACCTCCTCCCACAGCTCGAAGCCCTTCTCGCGTCCGAGCTCGCGCCCCTCGAACGTGCCGTGCAGCGCGCCATGGTCGAAGCCTTGCTGGTAGCCGTCCTCGTATGCCGCCTCTTCCACGTTGTTGACCGACTCAAAGTCAAAGTCGAAATCGAGTGGATCCGAAGCCATTGCCATGTCGAAGATACGCCAGCAGTCGCGCAGGATGATGCTGGTCGAGAAGAAAGCCGTGTGGAGGCATGCGGTCCAGAGCCAAAATGCGCTGGCATCCGTGAATCCTCGGGTCGCGCAAAAAACTTTCTCGGATTTCGGATTTATCGACGCGTCGAAGCCAGGGTCTCGCTCGCCGAGCCCAAGCTAAGCGGACCTCCCTCGGGCGCAGCTACAGATGCAGCGTTGGCTCCGACAGCGCCTCCACTGGCGCCGTTGGCTGCCATGTTCATGGCCGAGTTCGAGTTCATGCGAAAGAGCGGATTCTTGCTAAAGCTGAGGCGGATGCCACCGTTCTTGATGGCGCCCCCGAGCGAGTGGCCGTTGAGCTCCGACATGGCCTTGGACGCCGTGTGCACGTCCTCAAATTCGACAAAGCACATGGGCCCGTTGGACTTGAGCCGGAACGAGAACTGACGGAAGCCGCGGCAGCTGCTGAACACCGCCCTCAGCTGGTCTTCGATTTGCGACAGCACCGCGCTCGATGCGTTGCTTGGGAGGTTGCCCACGAACAGCGTGTTGACGGGAGGGTGGTTGTCTCCCACCACGTTGCGGCCCGTCGGACTCGGCAGGTCTGGACTCGGCACCTGCTGCGGCGGTCGGATGCCGCCCACGGTCGGGCCATCGTCTCCTGCTGGCGGCGAGTTGAGCTTGAGCGAGCCGAATCGCGTGACGACCGATGCCGGCTGCTGCTGCACATCGTCCGGGCCCGCCGACGAAGGCGTTGAGCTCGCCCGGCTGGTCTGAATCTTGCCGCCTTCGTCAGGCCTGCTGATGGCAGCGGATCCGCCGCCCGAGCCGGCTCCTGCGCCCTGCTCGTGGCTAGCCCCGCCTATGGGAGCCATTCCGCGGGAGCCTTGTCGAGCGAAGGAAGGTCGCTGCGCGGACGTGCCAATACCGCCGCCTGCACTGGTGCCGTATAGGCCTGGCGGAGGAGACCCCACCGCGGGCCATTCGGATCTTTGTGCACCGCTCTGCGACTGCTGGCTCGGACCAGGTCCACCTTGCGGACCTCTGCCCGGCGCTCCCACCGGTCCGGGCCCGCTCTCGGGTCCATAGTAGTCGATAGGGCCCATGGATCCACCCCACTTGTCCACGCCCACGGAGCCTTGCGACGGCTGCTGCTGAGCCTGTGGCGCCTGTGCGGGGCCGGTCGGTCGGCCTTGATGGTCCATGCTGCCAGAGCCACCGATCGAAGACCGAAGCGCCGAGTGATTCCCCGCGCTGAAGAAGTCGGGGCCCCCGAACATTTCTTGTGGTGACAGCAGGTCGCTGGGTGTGGCAGCAGGTCCGTTGGCGGCGAATGGTTCGAAGCTAGCGTTGCCCTTTGCGAATGGTCCGAAATGACCAGCCTGCGATGGAGGGCCGTTGAGCTGTGGACCGGCGCGAGGATCGAAGGGACCGCCAACAGCAAACGGCGGAGGTGGCCCGCCCAAGCTCGAAGGAGGCGGCATGGGACCGCTACCACCCTCGGGAAACCCAGGCGCCGACAAGACCGGCCGTTGCTTGGTGTGCAGGTTCTTCTTGGCCATCTCGGTCTTGAGCACGCAACCCTTCTCTGCGTCCACCTTGCGGCCGTTGAGCGCATCGCGTGCCTCGAGCGCCTCGGCGCGTGTGCGGAACTTGGCGAAGCCAATGATTTGCTTGATCTTTCCGGCTGCCATCGCCGACGCGTTGTTCGCCGAGGCTCCAGCGGCGAGTGCGTTCGGCATGCCAGGCACACCTGCCAGAGAAGGGTAGGCATCGTTGAGTGCAGCGCGATTGAGGCCCAGAGGCAGGCTTGGATCGTCCCATCCGGGCGTCATGCCACCGGCCGGATCGAACACGCCAGAGCCGGGCATGCTCACAGCCTGGTAAGGACCTCCCGGGCCAGTTGGCAGGGGACCGTTGACATCAGGCACGCGACCGTTGGGTGCTGCGCTGCCGAGGCCAGCTGGGATCTTGAGCGTAGAGGCCTCGAATCCTTTGGCAAAGAGGAACATGTTTGCGAACTCTCGTTCAGTCATGTCGTCGGGAAACCCGACGATGAAGACGGTGGTGATTTCCTCCGCCGGGCCACCTTGGGCGGCGAGCCCGGCGGCGTTGCTGATGCCGGCTTGTAGGCCATAATGCTGCTGATTCGGGGGCTGCTGCTGCTGCTGCTGCTGCTGCTGCTGCTGCTGTTGTTGTGACGGCTGCTGCTGCTGTTGCAAGCCTGGCGGAAATTGTTGTGGTGCCTGGTGCTGATGTTGTTGCGACTGCATCTGCATGTGGTGGTGTTGAAGCTGCATCATGCTGCGCGGGCTGAGGTTGCCTGCGTTGGGTGGCATGCCCATCATCCCTGGTGGTACGCCTGCGCCGCCACCTGGCCCGCCTATCGCGTACGATGGACGGGCACCGAAATCATCATGCCCGATGCTGCGAGGGTGGCCACCCATTTGCGAACCCTCGTCTCGTCCCGATGCGGCGTAGTGGCCAGGCGACAAGCCGAAGCGGGTGGCGGGGAGATCCTGTTCGTGGCTGGAGGACAAAGAGAAGCCCCTCGAGTCGGCGCTCGAGCCGGAGTGGAACGCAACATTCATTGGGTCCGAGGTGGAGAGTGCTGCTGCATTGGCGCTCTTGGACGCCTCGGACGAAGCGAGGGTGGAGCCATTAGGCGAGAAGAGCTCGTTGTAGCCGAGGAAGGGCTCAGCCGAGGCGGTTGCCGCAGACAGGCCAGAGTGAAGTGAGGGTTTGCGTTGTGTCGTGCTGTTCGGCGCCCGACTGGCATTGTTGGATGCCTGACCGATGGACTGCCAGCGCTCGCTCGGGTCGCCCATAGGGAAGTTGAAGGTGCGCTTGGTAGGCGAAGGGGACCGGCCACCGGATCGCGAGCCTGTGCCAGGTTCTCCGCCGGGCTGCGGTGACGTGAGACGAGGAAAGGGCTGCATGGGTTGCGGTGCTGCGAGCGGCGTGTGGTCTGCGTGAGCCAAAGGCGGTGAGGATGGAAAGGCGAAAGAAGCCGACGGACCAGCTTGATCGCGTGGAAGGCCAGGCGGACCCGAAGAGGCCGCTGATCTCGAGGAGGATGGTGCGGGCGCAAAGATTCCAGGTGGAGGGTGTGGCCTCGATTCTGGACTGTAGACCATGCCGAGGGAGGAAGATGTTCCGGGGAAAAGGTGCGGCTCGCTGTTGAGTATGCGCGGGAACGGATCTGCGCCGTCGGGCATAGTCCGAGGAACGGTGGGGGGATGCTCTGGCGCCTCGTCAGCCCAGGTGTAAGTGGGGAACGGGAAGGAAGCACAAGATTTGTTGGGATGATCCAGGGGCAGATCGGCGACGTGAAGCGCAGAGAGCGTTGTTGACATGAGCGTCCGACGACGGGCACCGGATCGAGGGATCGAGGATGAAGACAAGCAATTGCACGCAAGCCAAATACCTGCGTTGGATGTGTCGATGGCAGGAGACGGTCCTAGGACGTCGAGCGGATGGGAGGGATGCTAGACACAGCAAAATTGACGGCCGGACACTGGATGAACAGAGTTATCTCGGATGCGAATTGAGGAGCTGCCGAGTTGGAGGAGGACTCTATCATGCCAGCAACCGGGCCGACTCCAGCGTAGACAAGCCGATGATGACGACAAGGGACGAATGCACTCGCAGGGATTGACCAGAGAGCAAGGCTGGCAGTCGATGCAAGAAGAAGGTCGGAGGTTGCTTGCGTGTTGGCGCGCGTGTATTGTAGGTCTGTGTGCTTGCTCAGACGAGCGTGGTGACGACACCCGAATGGAACTGGACAGGTGTCAAAGATGTCGGTTGCGCAGGAACGCCAAGCAGGAACGTCGGATCGCGGAGAGGGGCAGCTGTCTGACCGAAAAAAAATGGGATTGGGATTTGCAAATGTCGAATGCGGGTTGGTGGTGGAGGTGGGGGTGGTGCGGCTGCGAGAGCGACGTGCGATGCAGATATGTAAGCGGAATGCGGCCGCGAAAGACAGATGCGAAGGGAGACGACGGACGGAGACGAAGGCGTTGGACCGATGACGAAGAAGGGCGGATGGGAAAATGCAGCGGATGGATGGATGAAAAGGGAGGGGGGGGGGGAGATGGTGGTAGTGGATCAGGTCGGGACGAGCGACAGGGCGCAAGGGAAATCGGAGATGGGGTGCCGTGGGCGAGGCAGAACTGGATCGAGGACGCGCATGGAGGGGAAAGGGGGGGCTCCATGGCGCTGGAAAGTTGCTCGAGACCCGGTAGATCTGGCAAAAACACCATGGCCAAGCGGGCTCGGTCGCGAGGTCTCTCGACACTGGGCAGGCGCGGGGCGAGCCATTCACCATGGGCGTATTGGAGCGGCGCGTTCGTGTAAAGAGGAGTCGGGCGTGCGGGCACACTGGGCAGGCGGGCGGAGGCCCAGGTTTTCGATGCGCTTGACTCAGGGTCGCGCCCATCCCAACCTGGGCCATCCGCGTTGCGCGGCGCGTCAGCAGAGGACGAGTTGGATGCTGGCGATGCGGGTGGATGGACGAGGGTGGATGAGGAATGAGACGAACCGAATACAGGAACGGAGCGAGAAGGGCACTGCGCCAGTGTCCGCGCGCGTCGACGCGGCGAGATGGAGTGCGTGTTGGGCATCCTGGCAGTATGCATCGGCTGACAGCTGACACCCGAGCGCCGACGGTTACAGAGTGCCAGGGTGCTGTTTCATGAGCGTGGTGAGCCGCGTCTGAAGTGCAGATCCGGTGGGAAAAGCGCGAGACACGGCGGCAAGGGGCAAAGGGCACACCACCAGCCGCGACAGCAGCTCAACATTCGACTTTGCTGCCATTTACAGTGCAGTGCAGTACAGCGTAGCGTGCCAAATGAAGCAATTCCTGGCAGATGGGTGCGGCACGGGTCTCTGCTTGCAGAGGCAACGTCTTGCATGCTCGGCACTCGATACTGTATCGTTGCCTGTCCCGTCGCGTCTCGGGTGGGGCCGATGGTGCGTGTCAGCCCGGGGCTCAACACGCATCTCGGGCCCAAGCTTGGCCCTCATCGTCTTTGCGCCACGGCGACGACAACAAGCCATGTCGAGCGTGATAGATAGCGGAAGCCGATAAGGAGCAGCAGTCGCGTGTGGCTTGAGAGCTTGAGCTTGACTTTCAGGCGGAAGCAAGGGGTTTTAGCTGCGTGCGCGACGCGGCGACGCGCATGTCCGTCGCGTTTATTGGATCGAATCACGATCAGAGGCTCTCCTCGGCATCGGGCTCGCCGAATCGGTGTGTCGACTCGAGGATCTCGTCAAGCCAGAGTGAGATGCCCGTGATGCATCAAATGCGGTCAAAGGGCCAAGCCGCGCTCGCTGGCCCTTTCAGGCAGAAGGCGAAGCTTCTGCGGCGGCGGACCAGGCCACGTTGCGTCGATCTCAACAGCAATCACACGGCCGCGGATCTTCACGGCGCCGTCTCTGCGCGGCATCTCATCAGCATGCTGCGGACCGATTCGCTCCTGTGTGGGATATGCGTGAAATTTTGGCCGAGACTGATGCTTGGATATGGTACAGAAACAAGGGAAAGCAGGTCAGGGAGCTCGAATTTTGGGGTGAGGGGCTGATGAGCGCCGACGGCGATGAGGGAGGACGTCGGGTCTATGCACGGAGGATGGGCGACTGGGCCTGGGAGAGGAACTTGTGCATCTGGTCGAGCGAGATCTCCTCGCGGATGACGGTAGCCTTGATCTCGTTGTCCGGGTTGGCGGGCACGGTGACGGTGCCGTTGGCGAGCTTCCAGCCGGCTTGCGCGTTGACAAACTTGTCGAGCTCTGCGCCGTCGAGGTTGAGGTAGCTGCCGATGCGCTTCTCGCTGATCGAGGTGAAGGAGCCCTTGACCGAGTTGAGCGCGACCCTGCGCGCGGCGTTCTCAAACTCGCTGATCTTGGCGGCGTACTCACGCACGTCCGAGTAGTCGGCGCTGTTGAGCGTCGACCAGAACTCGCGGAAGCGCGCCTGGAAGAGGAGCGTGCTGAGCTGCGACAGACGCACGATCAACGCATCCGTCAGGTGGCCCGCCGACGCCACCTCCTGGGGCTTCTCCACAACCGCCTCCTCGTCGTCACCAGCGAGCGAGCCGGCATCGTCACCGGTCGTCGCCTCCTTCTCCGCCTTGACGGGCACGGTGGGCAGTGGCGCCTCGCCGAGCAGCGAGATGCACAGGTTGAAGTCAGGCAATGGCGCGGCTACAAGCGCCTTGAGCAGAATGTTGATCACGACGACATAGTTGAAGTCCGAGGGGTTGAACTGGTACCTGTGATTGCAAAGCCAAGGATCGAGAAACGTCATCGACGGTCAGTACGGTTGGAATCTAGATCGCGAGCATCCATTCGAGGTGCGAGCGGTTTCACGACAGTGCACAGCGTCCATGTCCATCTCGAAATGCAGAGCGTTCGTATGGCCGACGTCGGAAACGGAAGCCGATCGTA
Source organism: Moesziomyces globuligerus (assembly GCA_030849465.1). Lineage (NCBI taxonomy): Eukaryota > Fungi > Basidiomycota > Ustilaginomycetes > Ustilaginales > Ustilaginaceae > Moesziomyces > Moesziomyces globuligerus. Next base: position 160,550 of record JARVLF010000021.1, on the reverse strand, counting down.
GGCCGAGCTATTCTTTGATCCGTCCGAGGATATTCGCTGGGGAAGAGTCAGATAGAGCTAATATAGATGCACGTCATCGGGTGGCCGGGGCTTCACTCCCAGCCACCCAATCGCTTTGCATTATGGTAATATGGGATCATCACTCGAGGTAGCACGGACCTGGGCGCATCCCTGGCCGTGTTTTGTGTTGGTGATCCTGGACCAGCGATCAAGTTGTCCGGGCAGATGGTGCGGCGTGTGTGTGGTTGGTGTGCGGCGCCGTTTTCCTGCATGCCTGCACGCGAGAGGACACCGAGTGGACGCTGTGCAGCTTTGAGAACTTACAGCTTGAGGATGGCGAGGTTGGCGAGCAGATCGTACGAGCCATCGTCGAGCTGCTGGGCGAGGTAGTCGTGGAGGACGTCGAGGTTCTGCGGGTTGTATCGGTCGACGCCCGAGATGAGCTGCTCGATGTGCTCGGGTCGCGTGGACGACGAGTGCCACTTGTATGCGCTGGTGGATTCCGAAGCCATGTTGGAGTGTGCTGTGAGGTGCCGACGCTGGTGGAGATGCGGTGGTGGTGAGGAAGGCCGAGAGCGCAGCAATCCAACAGCTTGCAACCGGCTCCAGCAAGTTGAACAGCGCAAAGGCACTCCAGCCTGTTGTCTTCGTCGAGGCACACCAAGCGAGCAAATTTGGAAGAAAAGCACAGCGCGGCACACGCACACACACACCCACTCAATTCCAACCAGCATCTGGTCGTATTGCCGCTTTGTACTCGGCACTACAAAGTCACGTGTGGTCCGGACTTCAAGAAGAAGCGGCTCAGCGAGTCTGTGTCTCCTTTGTCCTCGACTTGAGCTGCCAGCCTCCCCGATTCGCCCAACGTCGAGACGCGATTCGCCGCACCAGCTCAGGGTCAGAAGATGGGCTGATTCGCATGTCGAAGGGAAGGGGCTCCAAAGTTAGAGCTGCAGAGCATGTTGGTGTTGCTCTCGAGCCAAATTCACCTTGGCCTGCTCGACACCACCACCCTCCCACGTCCAGTGGCCACCTCTCCTTCATTCGCACCCATCCCGTCTCGCACAGGAAAAGCAGCACGATGTCGTCCACCACCACCGTCACACAGACCGAGGCACAGCCCGCCCAGGCCAGCTCCATCACGCTCGACTCGTCCCTCGCCGGCTACGACGAGGAGCAGATCCGCCTCATGGAGGAGCGCTGCATCGTGCTCGACAACGACGACAAGTATGTGCGCGACGGCAGCAAGAAGGAGTGCCACCTCATGACCAACATCAACAAGGGCCTCTTGCATCGCGCCTTCTCCGTCTTCCTCTTCGACCCCGAGACTGGCAAGCTCCTCCTCCAGCGAAGGGCTGCTGAGAAGATCACCTTCCCCAACATGTGGACCAACACCTGCTGCTCCCATCCGCTCGCCATCAAGGGTGAGCTCGAGGAGGCAGAGCAGATCGGTAAGTCACCTCCCCACCAGCCCTCGTGGCTGTCCAGATTGCATCGCATCGGCTCGCACGTGCTGACGCTCCGCTCTTGTTCCTTGCATCTAGGCGTTCGTCGAGCTGCTCAGCGTAAGCTGGACCACGAGCTGGGCATTCCTGCCGATCAGGTGCCGCTGGACGAGTTCCAGTATCTCACGCGCATCCACTACCTTGCTGCCAACGGCGACGACGACATCTGGGGAGAGCACGAGATCGATTACATCCTCTTCATCACCGCCAACGTCACGCTCCAGCCCAACCTCAACGAGGTGTGCGACACAAAGTGGGTCTCGCCCGACGAACTCCGTGCGCTCATGACCGAACTCGACCCCACCGCCTTCACCCCCTGGTTCAAGCTCATCGTCCAGAAGTTCCTCTTCCCCTGGTGGTCCGACCTCCTCGCAAGGAGGCAAGCAACCAACCCGCTCGACGCAAAGTCTCTCAAGGACCTCACAGACCACACCATCCACCGCATGCTCTAGATCCGAATCCAAGCATGCCGTTTGAAGCCGCACACCTTTCGCAGCAGCGAGACCGCTACACAGATCATCAGTGAAGCGCTGCATCGCTTGATACCCCCACGCTGAAATGCGTTCCTCCAATTCCAACCCAATTCCTTCCTTGCCCATGTCCACTTCCATTCCATGACATCCAGCAATTGTCAAGCACGTGTGCTCATGTGGCGCAGAACTGCATTCTTTCACGATCACGGACGAGATGCGAGTTCTGGGATCGAAACTGCTCCATGCGTAGATGGGAGCGTGTTTTATTTTTGCAGGGTGTGTGGGGGAAAGGGAATCAGATGCTAACCGATACAAGCATGTGAAGGAGGGGGTCGGCAAGAGAGATGCCGGTGCATGTGTGGGGTGGTGGTGAGATGTAGGAGTCGAAGTCGAAATGGAAACATGGTACAATTGCTTAGACCTCGGCCTTGACAATGGTGTCCTTGCCAGTGCAGTAGATACCGTCGAGGAACTTTCGGATATCCTTGTTGCGGACAAGGGTGGCGCCGTGGAGGAGAGCGGCCGACTGCGAAACGAGGTCGATGTCGTTACCCTCGACCAGAACCTGGTCCTTCTGCGCCTTGTCCTCCTGGATGGTGACACCCTCGAGCATCTGGATGTTGCGGACGCGCTTCTCGCCAAGGAAGTTGCGGATCTCGGCCGACTGCTTGTCACCAGCAATGATGATGTTGATGGGGAAATGGGCGTAGACAGCACGCATCTTGTACTGGAAACCCTTGGTGACACCCTTGATCATGTTGGCAACGCATGCCTGGGCGGTACGCAGGCAAGCGGCGTGCTTGCGGGCGGCGTGCCACACAATGAACTTGATCTTCTGGCCCGAGGGGCTCTTGATGATGCGGGCATCAAGGTTCATGTGCTTGAGCGACTGTTGGTTTGGAACGAGTGGAAAAGAAAGTCAGCATCGGATCATCGGCTGAGCAGAAGCGGGGCAGGGAGCTCTTTCGGTAGCGGCAGCAGCAGCAGCAGCAATAGTGACAGAAGCAGAAGCAATAGTGACAGAAGCAGAAGCGATTCGACAACTTGTCGAACGCGCATCGGAAGCGGTTTGTTGTGTGGCGTATGATGCACCGCAGCTCGCCTTCGAGACGTCTCGTCGATTTCGATCTGTCCCAACGGCGGTAATTCTCCTGATCCAAGCTTTCTGCAGTCTTCTGGTTCCCCATCTCCTCCGTGGTGGTATGTCGATCAAGAGCAGGAACACGACTTGACTATGTGTACCACCGCGCTAAAGCAATGGTGCTCCGCGACCGTTCTCCTGTCCGTGCGGTCGATCCCTGCTGAATTGTGCGTGTTACCATCGAAGCCTCCATGTTGGGTCGGATCTGTCCCTTCTGTACTTTGTAGTCCTGCAATCCCCCTGATCTGTCGTCCGCTGATGCTGCTGCTGCTGCTGTGCTGCCGAGAGAAGCTGTCCGATGTGTGGAAGAAAGGCGGGATGCTAACCTTAGTGAGAGAGCCGCGGGGACCCTTAACGGTGAAGACGCGCGACGAGACGCTGACGGTAACGTCGGCGGGGACCGCGAGGTCGAGCTCCTTGAAGATCTGCAGCATCTTGGATCTGCGACAGGTGCGAAAGGAAGATGGGTTGGAGGGCGAGTCAGTTTCGGCTGATTTGGGCGGCGCTGATGAAGCGACGAGACGTAGCGACGACGGGCGGAAAAACGACAAGCACGAGCGTGGGCGATAGAAGTCGGTCGAAGGTGCGGCACGAAAGTTGGTGGTGCGAATGGGAGCTCCGAATCAAGCATGCGCAGGTATCAGGTGCCTGCGGATGCCAACTCCCACAGCGGTCCTATGACGCGTCGAGTTGCGTGACGAGCTAGACTCGACGGGGTCGTAGGCCATCGAACTTTCATCTATTCGTTCGTATCCTCGCTTTGGTAGGGGGACGCATTGTAGGCGACCTTCTCTGCATGCATACGTCCGTCGATTATCTCCACCCTGATAGATCACAGGGCCCCTGAGCGAGATGTTGGATAGTACCTTTACCGTGTTGCTGGCGATGAGTTGGTGGAAGTGGTGAAGAAAGGAAGGGCGTAGGAGTTGTAGGTAGGATGATCCGGGTCGAGCTGGCTAGCGTGCGTCTAGGCTGATTGTGCAAAGTCGGGATCGATGGATTCGCTCGTGCTGCGTGTGTCGAATGATCGTCGCCGTTTGTCGTTCGAGCGTGGCAGGCGTATATACTAACCTTGAGGTGATGTGGGGTGTTGACGTAGGGTGAGGGTAAGGAGGATGATCGGATGGCGACGAAGCTTCTTTCGCGGTCAGCACCAACCGCGCTGGCTGGCGGCCCAAATTCCAACACAGGCCTGCACGCGGCGATGTGCGCTCAACGCTGCCACTTGCTCACTCGAATCCACTCAATGCCGCCCCGCTCACAGCACTCGCAGCTCGAGACCGCTTCCTGGCTAGCGTCGTTCGCCTTTGGCATGCATCAAGCCGAGCCACAGCTGGCCAGCTCCAGTGCGTCGACCTCGCGAGCAGATGGCCGAGGGCCCAGCGTCAGGGCTTCGATTTCGACTTGGAATTTCGAGTGATTCGAATGCACTGTATTCAGATCATGTGATCTACAATAGTCGAGCTCAGACCTCGGCCGAGCTTCTAAAATTATCAGACTTTGCATCGCATACTCGACCTAACAAGCACGACACAGTCGCCTGAATCGAGGATCCATCCCGATCCTATCACGATTGTGTGTGATGCGCATGGATGTAAAGCCGAGAGATCTGCTTGGCGGAAGTCGACGAGGCAGTGGAGTGAGAATCTTGGCAAATCATCCCGACGCCGATCCCCGCACGGTGCAACCGCAGAGCTCTATCCCCACGCACCACTCATCCGCTCGTGTCGCCCGTCTTCCGGATCGTCATAGCATTCTACCCTCGACGCTACATAAACACCTGTCTCTTGGCGCCTTGCCACTTGCTCCTCCCTACCACGACCTCTCACGAGCCTCTGCAACAAGCAGCACCCCGTCGCACCACGCTGACCAGTTGCTCTCAACTGCAACCCCTCGACTCGAGTCTCAGGAGCAAGCTGTATCGTCGTCGGATCCCGTCGGCTAGGTGCAACACAGAAGACCACGATGCCGTCCAATGTGCGGCTCTTGACGGGCAAGAGCAAACCGCAGCTCGCAGACACGCGCGTCCAGATCGCCGGACGCATCCTCACTTACTTCTCCGCGGCTTACATTACCGTCACCTTCCTCTGCTCTCTCGCACCCGCTGGATCCTCGCGTGGCACACTTGCCTCCTCCGGCCCGCGGCGAGGCTTCTCTACGACGAGCTCCGGCCGCTGCGATCCATTCAGCATTCCCGGCTGGGTAGACTGGTCGATCGGCACCAACGATCTCCCCGCCTGGCGCACATTCGATCCGTCGTGCTCCACCACCAACCTGGTCGGCACACTCATCTCGACGCTCAACATCCAGCAGGAAGACCCAAGCAAGATCGCTCCGCACGCGGTGCATAAGCTCCCGACCGGCTCGGGTAGCGTGGAGGAGCTCAGCGCGTTTCTCTCGAACCGCACGGTGCTCATGATCGGCGACCATCAGGTGGATCGTTCGTTGGTCGAGCACTTCTGTGCGCTGACGGGACACACAATACAGCCGGTGGACAAGAACCATCCGTGGGGGAGTAGCCTCAATGCGGTGCCACCCAAGCACGGCTTTACGCCCGTGAAGAACAACGCGCCGCTGGCGCACTACTGCCACTTGCCCGAGTACGACTTTGTGCTCATGTCGGCGTACGCCTATGGCGCGGATACGTTCGACTCGTGGCGGGGCGAGCAGCTGTACAATGCGCCGGGGCTATTCGAGGACCGCATGACGGATCTCTTCGAACCTCTCGTCAAGGATATGGCTTCGTCGGCGCATACCTCTCCCGCGTTGCCACTGCCGCGCGCACGCGCGGAGCCGGACCTGGTCATCTTCAACTCGGGCCTGTGGGATCTGGCTCGCTGGGCGCGGTTCGACATCGACACGGGCGTGGGTCTGCTCGAGAATCTGAGCGAGGAGAGGATCATGTGGTGGCGATCGCGCATGGTCGACATGCTCGCCTCGATCCGCCGCGCCTGGCGCCACCCGCGCATCGTCTGGCGCGATACCTCCTACCCGCTCGCCTCGGAGGCTAGCACCGTCGAGGCCTTCTTGGGCATCGAGGGCGAGGTGCGCAAGAACCACCCGCTCTACCACGCCAATCGCATCGCCCAGATCAACAACGCCCAGCATTCGGCGCTCGACGTCCACGGCGATGACATTGTCAAGGGCGAGCGCTCGCGTGCTGCGCGCATTCCCAACGACGTCGTGCCCCTCAACTTCGCCCATGTCCTCATGGGCCAGGACCAGCACTCGCTCAACCCGCTTGCGCCAAGTCAGCTCCCCTGCGGAGCTCTCTTCGCCGAAATGCTCCTCTGGCATCTCAAAGACGCCCTCATCCCCTAGTCTGCCCACACCTCATGACAATCTCAGTATACCTTGGCACTTTGCCTGCCTCCGACACGCGATGCGCTGGCTGTCGAACGTCGTGATGCCATTTGCGCATGTGAGAAGCAGTCTCTTCTCTGAACGGATTTCCTCCCCGACGCCGAAGCACAGCCACAGCAATGCTGAACGAATGCGGTGGTGATGGAGTTGGATGCGGATGCAAGTGGCCAACATTCAAAAGCGAGGAGACGACTTTGTCGATATACTTAAGCCTGTGTGCCTGAAGGATGTCATGCCAAGCCTGACAGCTTCGAAAAATTTCTTGGCACCCCTCGGACACTTCTTCTTCGGGCCGCCGTCTCATGTCATACCAAGCCTTGACGCCGATCCCGAATCCGAAGCGCCGAAGCGCATCCGATGCCTTTCTTCTCCGAGCGCTTCCGCTCGCCCTGGGCGCAAGACCGGCGCTCCCCGAATCGACCCGGCCGATCGGGATGGCGCTTCTCTCTTCCTGAGCTTGTTTTGCCACGGCAGTCGTAGTGCCGAGTGACAGATCGATCTGCCCGATAGAGGTGGTGGCGTTGCGCCGAACGGAGCAAGACCGCCGTGCCAGATGGAGCGATTTCACTGCGTCAAGGTGAAGCGGAGGCATCGTGGCGAATGGAGCGAACGAACTGTTTTGAAGCGAGCGCATCGTAGGAAACGGAGCGTGGGGCAACCGCGCCAGACGGAACGAGTGTGTTGAGCAGAGCGAAGGCACTGTACCAGTAGAGCGAGGCCACCGTCTTTAAGGAAGCGCAGGCGCCGCGGCTGATGGAGCAAAGGCGTTAAGCGATCGCAGCACACAGAGCGAGCGCATTTTGTCGAACGAGGCAAAGACATGGTGCGCAAGTAGTCAAGCGAAAGCATCGAAGCAAACGAAGCGAGCCTATCACACGTACTGAAGCGAGTACACAGAAGCGCACGCAGCGGAGACCTCGTGTCAAAGTGTCGCGAAAGCTTCGTAGCTCATGGAGCGAGGGCTTCGGCATGGATGAAGCAAAGGTATGGTATCAAACGGAGCGGGCGTGACTGTGTGGAATACATCGAAAGGTAGCTTGGTCAAGCGAAGCGCAGAAAGGTGCCAGCGAAGGCTTGGAATGAAGCTGAGGCAGCAGTGTCAGATGAAGCCAGCACATCGCAGCGACTGGAGCGACGAGCGACGGCATGATGTCCCATATAGCCAAGGCGAGCAAACGAAGCGAGGCTGCGTCTAGAGCGAGGTTGAGCGCGTCGACGAAGAGGTGGCACCATGTTGAGGTCGCGGGGTCACCGTGTCTTACGAAGCGAGAACACCGTATGAGAGGCGAGGGCATCGTGTCGAAAGCAGCGAGCTCTACCGTAGCACATGACGCTAGGTCTGCGTACCAGATGGAGGCCACTGCGTGAGCAGCGACTACCTGAAAGCGAGGCGGCTGTCAAAAGCTGCGCCGTGATCGTGTCAAATGAGCCCAAGCAACCGCGTCCGAGACCACAACCTGCTCTTTGGACCATGGCACACACCATCGCAGACATGGCTCACGCCGTCGCATTCGCGCTCCTCGCACACAACCATCTAGGTGGACAGCGCTTCCATTGCACAAGACACCCTGCTCCGGCTCTGGAGCTACTCATCTCCGGTGAGGTCGTAATCTGCCGTCTTGAGGCCGGAGTGTTTGAGTTTCTGCCTATCCTCGTCCGCAGCATAGGTCCTTGGTTCGTGGATCTTTGTACCGTCTGGCAGGATGCCGATCTTGCGAACGACGAGCCAAGCGGGCAGGACGCTGATTGCCCACTGGGCGGTATTGAGGCCTGCGACAGCGTCGAGCCTCCAGCTGGTGCTGTTGACGCCGTACGAGACGCACTGACCTGCGCTCTCGACACCGCGGACGATCGAGGCCAATCGAATGAGCTCCTCGGGGTCCTCGGTGATGTTGGAAATCGCCCAGTAGGTGTACTCGTACATGACATTGAAGCCGATCTGGAGGAAGATGTAGACGCCAAAGCCGGCACCGTATCCGGGCGTGGTCCAGTCGAACGAGGGTTTGGGTGTCGTGTTGTGGTACTTGTTCATAATGTAGATCGCCCACGCCCACCAGGCTGCCTGGACGCCGTAGATGACGAGGAACGACGACTTCGCGCGCGTGTTGACCGTCGGCTTCTTCCAGTCGAGGAAAAAGCCGAGCATGTAGTTGGCGAGGCTCGCCGTGACGGCCGAGAGCAACGAACCGAGCGCGCGCGAGCGGACGCTAAAGTAGTTGACCGCATACGTGCCGATGAGCGCCTCGGACCAGGTCGACTGCCAGATCATGGGCAGCAGCAGCAGCACGTGCGGCTTGGTGATCGTCTTCCACATGAGCTTGAGCTCGCGACGGGTCGACGACTCGATGTGCAGGTAGACAGGCGTCTTGTCCGTGCGCTGCACCTTGTGCGGTGGCGAGAGCAGCATGGCGCAAAAGGGACCCAGGCACTGCAGCACCACAAAGACGAGGAAGGTGTTGGTCGAGATGGAGCCCTTCTCGCTGTCCTTGTAGTTGAGAGCGAGGTTGATGATGCCGCCGAGAAGCTGGCCGAGAACGCGGAACATGAGCCAGTACGAGATGTACCTCGCCTGCTTGAGGCGCTCGGGGTAGCCGAGCGCGATGGCGCCCTCGACACTCCAGAAGGTGCCTGCACTGATACCACACAGTGCGGCGCCGAGGACGATGAGCCACTGCGACTGGTTGACGCTGTTGAGATACAATCCGGCGGCGTAAGGCGCATATCCGATGGTGCCGAACGCCAAGGCAAACTTGACGCTCGTCTTGGAGATGAGCGACGAGGTGAAGAGACTGGTGACGACCATGAGGCCAAAGGTGAGCGAGTTGGCAGCGTTGACGGTGCTAGGATCCTGAGAGCCGCCGGCGCCGAGCGCGGCCATGGCACCCCAAATACCCGGGGCGAGGAAAGAGCATCCTCCGAGCACGGTGATTTGGAAGAAGGTGGATCGGAACCAGGAGGGGTTCTTACCATCCCAGACGGGACGCGCCTCGGGCTTCGGGTCGCGAAGACCGACCGTCTCGAGGAAGGTCAGTTTGGCGCTGCTCTGCGGCGCGGGAGCGGGCGCGTGGTCAGAAACGCTGGTGAGCGACTTCTGATCCGGGTTGGAGCTGGCATCGTCCACGGCGATGGCCTCGGGCTTTGCGGACATGGCGACGGCACAGGCTGGAGGAGAAGATGGCAGGATGATTCGAGAGGTCGGTCCAAGACAGTGGGACTTATGTAGGTTTGGGAACGATGCGCTTCACGAACGTGGCTGACGGGTGGGACCGCGGTGGGGACCGTAGCTAAGGCGAGCGGGCAGTCAAGTTCGGCTGGAAGAAATCGAAGCGCGGGCAAGACGGGAGCCAGCTGATACCTCGTGCAAGAAACAAGCTCTGGCACGTGGGAGACAAGCTGATGGTGGTGAGCTCTAGAGTTGGGGGAGCGGTTTGGCAATCGTGGCTAGTGGATGGCGAGCTGCGAGCACATGGCACACGATCATGGAGGTCAGGCACCTGAAAAGGGCAAGGGGCTACCCCGTGGCGAGATGGTTGCTAGCCGAGGCAGCACCGCAACCGAGCTCCTAGCCAAGCCCGTCTGCTGCCATCGTACTGCAGCTGCGACTGGCGATTTGCACCGGCTCGGCGTGACCGGGCGTGAGCGGCATTGTAGCATGACTCATGCATGGCACCATCTCGACGCATCGTGGCATCTTTTCTCTCCTCACGGCACAATGCGGTTCCTAGGACAATGGCGTGGGGGAGGCGGGCGGCAGAAGGATATATCAATTTCGCCGATGGGGCATTGCTAGCGTGGGCACGGGAGTGGGTCGGAAGCGGTACGGTACACACAGTGCTGTAGATCTCAGCGATGGGTCTGTTGGATATTGGAGCGTCAAAAAGAAGAAGGGTTGACCGGTGAACTGAGTTGAGGTGAGGTGAGGTGGAGAGATGTCGGGATGGATGCGTAGAATGACGGGATCGCAGACGAGCGCGCTTTTGGGCGCCCAGCCGTGCATGCGGAGAGAGCTTTCGAGCTTTGAAAGCCTGAATGGGAATGCGGGGCACGGCTCTGCGATTGGCCAAAAGAGCAAAAATGCGGCCAAATCTCAAGCACGTCAGACGCTGTCGGATGATGAAATCCGCCGCTCCTCACTTGCAGCCGCCAAACGATTCGCCCTCAGGGTCCAATCCAACGATCTCACACTGCCGTGTGCGGAATTTCCGGCTGTCGTCGGACGATGACTCGCCGGACCTCAACCTGGCACGGACCGTCTTCCATCATGTCCGAGATCTTCTCTTTCCCTTGCCAACGTTCGTTTCTTCATCGCCACCGAACTGATCCTTGCACGCTGCATCACTGCGCATGAGGCTCTTCACCTCGACACCGCGCATCGTTCGTATCCCACTCACCACCGTTCCGCATCGTGCCTTGTCTGCAGTGGGTGCTGCTCGTTCCACCATGACCAGCGCCGCATCCACCGAACCGCAGCCCGGTGCTGCGGGAGCTACGCGCTGGGCATCGCAACGCTCGGACCGCATCCACGCCGAACTCAACGCCGGAGTCGACGTCTGGACGCTCTTCAACCCCGTCGTCTTCCCAACCGCCATCAACCTCGGCCAGGGCTTCATGAACTGGCAGCCGCCCTCGTACATCCTCGAGGCGCTCACCGCCGAGTTCGCCGGCCGCGTCGATCTGCACCACTACTCGCATCCGAAGGGTCGTCCGCGTCTCCGACAGGCCATCAGCGACCACTACTCGGCCGACTTCCACCTGCCCCCCGGCGCCGCCGAGGGCGACGGCGTTCGACCGGGAAACCAGCGCGCAGCGGGGACGAGGAAGTTGGACGTCGAAACAGAGGTGCAGGTGACGAGCGGCGCTAATGGTGGCATCTACTCGGTCATGGGTGCGTTTATCAACGATGGCGATGGTGTGGTTTGCATCGAGCCGTTCTTCGATCAGTACAATGCCGAAATCCTCTTCCACGGCGGTATCCCGCTCTATGTGCCGCTGCTACCGCCCAAGAAGGCGGACAGGCACATCGACTCGAACGAGTGGACGTTGGATATGGGTCACCTCGAGAGTGTGCTGGCACAGCCAAAGACAAAGGCACTCATCCTCAACACACCGCACAATCCTGTCGGCAAGGTCTTCAGCGCAGCCGAGTTGGGGAGGATCGCCGAGCTGTGCGTCAAGTACGACATTCTCGTGGTTGCCGACGAGGTGTACGACTGCCTCACGTTTGATGCGCATCCTCACGTGCGGCTGGCGAGCTTCGAGGGGATGTGGGATCGAACCATCACGGTGGGATCGGCAGGCAAGTCGTTTGCCTGCACCGGTTGGCGTGTCGGTTGGCTCGTCGGTCCGGACCATCTCATCGGCCCGGCGAGAGCGGTGCATACGCGCATCACGTTTGCCGTCAACTCTGCCGCCCAGGAAGGCGCTGCTATCGGCCTCGAATCCGCCACCACCCACAACTTTTTCCCCACCCAAATCCACCAGTACGCTCAGAGAAGAGCTATCCTCCAAAAGGCTCTCGACGACATTGATCTTCCTTACACCATCCCCCACGGAGGCTACTTTGTCATGGCAGACGTTTCCAAACTCCAAATCCCCAAGCATTGGATCGAAACAAACCACATTCCCCCAGCAATCCTTCAGAAACACGACGATTATCTAAAGGCCTGGTTCATCGCAAAGATCTGCGACGTCGTCGTCATCCCCGCCACCGCCTTCTACGCAGATCAAGGCGCCGAAAAGGTAGGCAAGAACTACGTCCGCTTCAGCTTCTGCAAGGACGACCAGATTCAAATCGCCGCCCCGCGCCTCCAAAAGCTCAAACCCTACCTCGCATAATCACACTTAGCATAGACAACTGTAGCAGCCATGTGAATTCTAGCCCGAAAAAAGAAGGTGTGTCTTTGCTCTAACCCGTGCGGACGTGGTCATGCTTTCCAGACTGGCGCACCGTCGGCAGCGGGTCGAGGATGCGGAGCTCTGGTCTCGGGCACGTGGACGGCGCGTCGATCGATCCAGCTACCCAGATCGAGGCTCCGCCATCCGAGCGCGTTGCGCACGTTTGTGCGCGTGCGGCGAACGGCAAATGGGTTCGGATCCCTGTACCTGGGACTGGCGATCTTGATGCTGACGAGGAGCGCGCGCAACCTGCCCTCTCTACGCGACGTTGGAGCGGCGCCGTAGGTGGAGGCCGCATCGTCGTCGGCGTTGGCGAGCTCGAGCTCCTTGTGCTCGCCGTAGTCGCGCGCCGTGTTGATGCGGATCTGCTCGACGGTCGAGCGGTTGCGCAGCACGAGGCGCACATGGTACGCGAGCAGCACCACCAGCGGCGCCGCCGCCGCCAGGCTCAGCACAAACAGCACCGCCGACACGGGCGACGCGCGCAGCGCCTGCCGGAACGAATCACCCGGCGCCGCACCCCCTCTAGGATACCGGTAGGTGGTGGGTTTGGTGAGCAGCACGAGGCGGAGCGCGGTGAAGGCGACGACGTAGAGCGCAGCGCTGATCGAGGCGGCAAGAAAGACGAGGAAGCTGACGTAGTTGCGTCGACCGATGCACGTGTTGAGGTAGGTGCAGTGGTGGTCGATGTTCTCGACGCAGTTGTCGCACACCCGGCAGTGGCTGCTGCGCGGCGGCCGATACGTGCCGCACGTCTCGCACCACTTGACCTTGACCGTCTGGTTGCGGATGCGCAGCACGCGCTGCACGGGCATCGCCAACGGATCCTCCGGATCCGCCAGCGCCTGCCGTCCAGGCTCGTACGACGTATCACCCAGCACGCACGGCGGATCCGCATCCAGCCCGCGCGGAATCACCCCCGGGTCCTTCCACGCCGTCACACCCATGTTGACCACCGCCAGCAACCACACGTAGGCAAACACCACCACCACTCCTGGACTCACGTTGCGCCACAGCCATGGTGCCTCGAAGCCCAGAAAGAGTCCGCCGAGCACGAGCAGCAGCGCATACGACGCTACGAACGGCAGCGGGTTGTCGCTCGACGTCATCAGCAACCCGCCCAGCAGGAACCGGTTCTCGCCCGCATGGCGGCGGTAGTTGCGCACCCCCCGCTTCGGCTTTCCCACCGACGACCTCGCCTCTTGACCCGTAGCAGCCGCGGTCTCCTTATCCTGCGCGCTCCCCGCTGCGTCAGTCGTTGGAACGACGGCGTGGCCGCCGTTACGCAGAGTTGTGCGTTGGTCCGCGTCGTCTCGCGTGTCTGCTGGTTGAGACGCTCCAGGGGCCGCGGCAACAGGGGAGCTCAGGCCGAGCCCGGCGTTGGCCGAAGGCGTCGTGGTGGCTTCCGAGAGGGCGCGGGCGGGGAGGAGCGGGTCGGTGCTGGTCATCATGCGGACGACCGAGTGCGGCGAGGCCTGGACCGAGGGGGCGCCAAACGCGTCGTGCGGGCCGAGCGGTGTGACGGGCGTGTCCGAGGGTGCGACGATGTGCACGTCGTTGCGGTCCGTGGCGGTGGATCCCACGATGGGTGCGTGATGCACAGACGAGCTGGCCGAGTGGAGCGAGGGAGCCACGCCCCAAGGGCTCGGCGAGCGCACATGCGGCGGGTATCCGGTAGGCGAGGTGGCTCGGTACTCGAGCACCTCCTGTTCCGCTTGGCTATCGCCGCTATCCACTGTGCCGGATTGCACTGGCACCGAGGCCGGCGCGGGGGTGGTGGAGCGGAACGAGAGCGGGGTGGTGCTGCGAGCCGCGTTGGGTGCTGCGCCCGATTCGAGCAGGTTGCTGGCCGAGTTGCGAGCCGAGGGCTTCTTGGGAGCAAAGAAGGCAGCGGGCGGGAGGATGGAGCCACGGTCCCTCGCATCGCGCTTGATGAACGAGCCGCCGTCCTGGTCGTAGCGACGGAGCGCCTGGGAGCTTCCTGGGCGCGACGAGGGGCGAGGCGGCGCATCTTCGTCGTCGTCGTCGTCGTCGGTGCGAAAGCCGTGGGGCGTCGAGGCGCGGCTGATGTTGCGTGCGAGCTGATCGATCTCGACCGAGTGGCGGCGGTTGGAGAGCGAGGAGCGGCTGGCGGCGGCGGTGGCGGCATCGCGGAGTCGGTTGTGCGGCTCGTCGTGCGGGCCAGCACTGGTACTGCTCCTCCTTGAGAGCGACGAGAGGGGCCTGCCTATCTCTGCGGAGGTCCTGTGGGACGAGCGTCTGCGGAAGGCGGAAGCGCTGCCCATGGAGGGCGATGCGGGGTTGTCGAGCGTGGTTTCGAGCTCGTCGTCGGTGCCGGCTAGCGAGCGGCGCTTTGGCTGAACGGCGTCGGTGGGCGCAACGGCGGAGGGCGTGCGGAAGCTGGCTGCGGAGCGTGGCCGGGTAGGTTCGAAGGGAGATGCGGTGCGCGAGCGAGCGGCGCGACTGGGAGCGCGCTGACTGCGCACCTCGAGGTCGCTGTCGAGGTCGGGATGGGAGAAGGAAGACTGGGCATCGTCGAAGGCGAGCGAGGCGTCGGTATCCAGGTAGAGGCTCGCCTGAGCGCTCTGGAACGAGGAGCGGCGTGTGGTGGCCTCGGTGTAGAACGAGAGGCGCGACGACGAGTTGAGCGTGCGGGACGAGGCGAGGCCGCGGATGTCGCGCAGCGTCGAGTCGGCGGGGGCTTCGGCCGCATCGTCGTCGGCGCTGCGCGCGCGGACGTCGGGATATGACATGTGGAGCTAAAGTGTCTCCCGTCCTTGCCGACGACCGACGACGAAAGAAGCGCACAGGTGGGTGGACAAATATGAAGCAGCAGTGACGGTGGGTTGGTGGGTGCAAGAGAGATCCGAAGCGCATGCCAATGCGAGCTGGGTGGGAATATATCAAAAGGCAAAAGCACACACGCACGTTGGGCGATCCGAACGACTGGGCAGGCGCAGCGGCGCAGCGCAGCGTGGCGCGAGTGCGCTTTCGACACGAGGCGAGTGTTGGTCTCTGCTCGTCGCCCGCACCTTTTCAGGCGGAATCCCAAACTTCTTGGAATTGAGTTAGACTCAGGCTTTGTGACTGCACAGAGGAGCAAGGCTCGAGCTTCGTTCTGACGTTGCTCACTCGTCAAAGTCACTTGAGCTCTGATCGGATGGTCCGCTTCGCCACAGCACCTTGATTCGGACGCAACTGAAGCGTATCGATCATCAGTCAAAGGGGTTCGATGCGTCAATCTACGGGAGGCTTCTTCGACTGTCGCTTCCAACGGTTGTGAGTGGAGAAGTTGGACCCTGAGCCGGGCGTGCATAGCCAGCCAAGGGGAAAAAAAGCCACCACTCTCACGCCTTGATCGCCAGCAAAGGCTTGATGCTCTTCCACACGCTTAGCATCCACGACTGAGTCGCAGCAGGGAGACTGGGTGGAGCTTAGCCGCATACCATGCATCCGTAAGCATGACGCTCATCGCAACGAGTCGGGCGCTGGTGCCGAGCACGGCAACACAACGTCTTGCGATCCACTCGCTTTCCCATCCGCGGCGCTGGACTCGGGTGCCATCCGGAGCCACCTGCGGCTACTCGACATCCACCTCGGCCTCGGTCTCGGCATCGGAGGTTCCCGAGCCGCCTTACGATGTGCTGTTCTGCGGCACCGACTCGTTTGCGGCGGCGTCGTTGGCGGCACTGATCTCGCAGCGTACGCTCTGTGGATCGCTGCGCGTGCTGACGCCCGCCGACGTCTCGCAGAAGTGGGGCGCGCGTCGGATGCGAGTCTCGCCCGTCAAGCAGCTTGCGCTCTCGCATGCGCTGCCGCACGAACAGGTGCCCTCGTCCGAGGCAGGCGGCATGGACGCATACGCGCTGCCGTCCGCGCTGGCTCGATCGCGCGCGGCGATCCTGCTCACCTGCTCCTTCGGCCACCTCATCCCTGACGCGCTGCTCGACGCGTTCCCCCACCCATGGCAGCGCATCAACATCCATCCTTCGCTCCTGCCCCAGCTTCGAGGCGCTGCACCCATCCAGTGGGCGCTCGCTCGTCGGCTTGTCCGCTCGGGCGTCTCGATCCAGACGCTCGAAAAGGGTACCTTCGACACGGGTCGCATCCTCGCCCAGACCGAGTTCGCCTTTCCGCCCCCCATCCCCGGCCGAGAGGCAGGAGAGGTGGGCGAGGCAGGATTTTTGGAGGTGCAGCATGTGATGGCCGAGCGGGCTGCGGAGCTGCTCGTGCGCACGCTGTCCCAGCTCCCGACCTGCTGGGCGCAGAGCTGGGACCAAGACGAGGCGCACCGCTCCTTTGCACCCAAGCTCAAACCCGCACACAGCATCGTTCGCTGGAACCGCATGCAGGCCTCGGACATTGTCGCGCGCGACAGAGCCTTTTCCTACCTCGTAAGTCCACCCCCTTCCGCCCCGTCCCGGACGCTCGCGACGTCGACTTACGCTGTCCCGCCCTTTCTTGCGTAGTATCCGTTGAGTACGACGCTGCATCCGGCAGAGCAGACCGCTTCGTCCTTCCGTCCTGTCGACGTGACGCTTTCCGACGTCGGCGTGCTCCGACTTGCGCAGCTCGCGCCCATCGACGCTGCTGCTGCCCACATCCTCGCAGATCCTACCACCGCATATGGCTCGGCACTTTTCTCGTCCGCGCTGCGCGCTCTCGTCGTCAAAACCACCCCGGCCGTCACGCCAGACTGCCTCGTCATCCGCTCCCTCAAGACCGCAGGCAAGAAGCACAAGTCGGCCCCCGATTGGGTCGCAGCCTACCACGACCGCGCACACCCGACCACACGCATCCTCACCTTCACCTAGCCACGTCTCCACCTCCGCAACTCGACGCTAGCATTCTATGTCCTTAAACGTCCTCGGGTTGGTATATCGATCAGGGTGGAAAATGAAGGGGGGAAGAGGGGTTAGACGGATTTCTTTGACTCGGTTGTGGGTGGTGAGTTAAAGTGGGTGGCCGGGAAGGGCCATTGGGGCGTGATGGGGTGGTGGTGTGTGCGAAGCGAGCGGGTTTTGGCTGCGACGAGGTGGGTGATGGCCTCGTGGTCGGGGTGGGACGAGATGAGTGTTTCGAGCGCGGTGCGGGCGTGCGAGCGAGCAGAGACGAGGGCCGAGAGCAGCTGCGGATCGGAGCCAAGCGGTCGCTTGTGCTCGCGGTCGAACGCACGATCGACGAAGAACTGGATACTCGGCTTCTGGCCAAGCTGCCTGCACACGCGCACAATCGCACCGCCCACCCGCTCGTCATCCGTCAACCTCCCCACCACACTCTCCCACACCTCACCACCACCATCCTCGCCACCTCTGCTGCCGTTGCTGTCTTGGCTGGACTTGGTGCGCTCGCCCGGCTGGGAGGTGATCGAGGTGGTGGTGATGCTGGCGTGCACCTTGTCGACGAGCTGGTACTCGTGTTCGTGCTCCGCCTCGCCCGCCTCGCCGATCCAGCTCGCCGCCTTGTCGCGCGCAAAGACGTCAAACTCCCACACGGCGTCTGTGAGCTTCTCGCTGCCTGCACTCCATGCATATACCTCGACCCCATCCACCTCGCTTCCTGTTCGACACAGCTCCTCGATCCGCTCGCGCGTAAGCGTGTTGAGCACCTCGTCAAGCGGTGCCGTACCTGCCTTTTCCATACGTCGGTCGTTGCATTCCACGTCCGCCTCTGCATCTGGGATGACGCGCACACGCACACGCGTGTACTCGTCGCCCTCAAACACATCCAGACACCGCACATCCGCGTCCGTCAAGCCCGTGACTAGCGTCCCCTTAACCGCCCTCCTCTCGCCCGCAGACGACGGCGTTCGGAGCAGGCCAGGATACTCCTCGCCGCGGACGTGGTAGAGTGTCGCACCGTCGAGCACGGCATTCTGCACGCGCACGTGCGCTCCCGCACTCCCAATCACGCGTGCCAAGATCCGAGGATGCACCAGCGTACCGTAGAAGAACATCGCACGTCCCTCGGTTGCCGCTGACCGCTCTGCGGGCTTCAAGCCCGCCGAGCTGGCTGCGCGGTGCAGGCGCCAACTGAGTCGGAGCTGCTTGAGCAGCGAGTAGGCCGTGTCGATGTTGGAGCGGTTGAGGTCGTGGAGCCACCAGACGGCGGCGACGCCGACGAGCAGACCCGGAGGAGACCAGCGCGTCCACTGCAGCGTCTTGAGCACCAGCGTCGCATACAGCGCCGAGGTAAGCACAAAGCCGACGAGCGTCTTGACGCTCGAGAGCGACTCCTCCTCGCGACGGGCAAAGTGATGCGCGATCGCATTCGGCGCCACGTACATCGGCACCAACGTAGGCCCAAACACGGGCACGTACAGGGGTAGTCGGATCGCCACCGCCCTCACCACCGACCAGAACGCCCGCGTGTAGCCGGTCCCGGAGGAACGACGCAGCACACGCGCAAGCGTAAGGTCATCCACATCGCACAGATGCAGCATGCACGAGTAGACAAAGAGCGCCTGGCGTGCTGCGGTGCTCGCCTGGGACTGCTCGGTCAGCAGCGCCATGATGTGTCGCGAGACGTCGACGTACTCGTCGATGCCCTCGTGCATCGCCTCCATCCCATCCGTCGTCGGGTCGAGCTCGAACATCATCTCGCGCGCAGCGCGCACCGCCTGGAACGTGGTCCAATCGGGCGCGTTGAACGTCAGCGCCTCGATGGCGCGCTGCAGGTCGGCGGTCAACCTCGCCACGGCGCGATGCGCCGGGCTTGCGTAGCTCTCGACGCCGGCGGGAGTGTGGCGCGTCTCTGTGCTCGTATTCGACCTCGTCATGCTCTCCGGTGTTGCGGGTACCGTACCGTCCTCCCTCCCTGCCTTTGCCGCGTCGTCGGACGGTGCGGGAGCGGAGAGGAACTCGTCGATATACGCATCGAGTCGAATCGGTCTACCGAACCTCAGCATCGCCCGGGATCGAAAGACGCTCTTGTCGTCAAACACCACTGCTGTCGGTAGGATCTCGACCTGCGTCCGCTGTTTGCCCTCTCCAGTCTCGAGCTCCAAGTACCGCGCGTACTCCAACGCTGCCCAGGCGGCGCCCATCTTGAGCGTGGCGAGGTAGGGGATGGTGTAGCTGCCGCCTTCGGGGAAGAGTGCGATGGCTCCACCGGCGCGCATGGCGCGAAAGGTGCCCTGGAAGAGCGTCTGGTTGTTCTTGCTGCGTCGGTCGACCTTGATGTTGCCGGCCGAGGTGAGGATCCAGCGCGTGAGCGGCGACTTGAAGAAGCCCGCCTTGGCCCAGAAGTGCAGCGGTCGTCGGTGCGGGAAGTGCGACGAGAGCACCGCAACGTCGAGGATCGTGTTGCTGTGGTTGCTGCATACGATCAGCGGCGTCGTAGGCGACGGGACGTTCGAGGCGCCGCCGATGTGGATCGACGAGAAGAAGAGCGGCAACGACATGTCGCCGATCGAACGCATGATGTGCCACCACGCCCCAAAGCGTGGCACCGCATCCTGCCTTCCCGAAGTCGCCGCAGTCGCCGACGCTCGAGCCGAAGCAGGCGCAGACGGTAGAGTCGCCATTTCTGCTGTTGGTGGTCAGATAACAGGATCGCTCCACCGCCCCATCGCCGGTTGGCACTTTCGACAGTCACCGTGCGAAATGCGAAATTAGCGCCGCGGAAATCAGCCCATTCAACTCTGCCGCCGCTGCCGCCGCCGCATCTGCCTCTGCACCCTGCCGATCTGCCATCCCGTGCACGTGGATCGCCGCACGCGCCAAGCCGGCAACCCAACACTACTCCACATCGCTCACTCTGGCCCTCCACCACGCTTGGTACGGCTATCTACTCTTCATGCTCCCGATCACAGTTCAGATTGCATGACGCGAACAACACTCAAGCCGACTGATCGAGCTTGACCTCCTCGAGTAGGCTCTGTCGGAGCACGTCTGCGGTCCTCCACACGTCGGTGTAGGTCGAGAACTGGGCGAGCGGGGCGAGCCTGAGCATGTCCGGCGCGCGGATGTCGGCGACGAGGCCGCGCTGTTTCTCGGCGCGCTTGTGCGCCCTCGCGATGAGGCGCTTTCCGTCGATGGGAGGCGGCACGTCCTTGCCGTTGCTCTTGGCGTGCTGCTTCTGCTCCTCCTCTTCGCGCTTCCGCTTCTCGAGCGCAGCGGGCGGGTCGGGGATCTGGATGCACAGCTGGCTGCCACGCTGGGTCGGATCTCTGGGCGTGACGACGCGGATGTCGAATCCGTCTGGGAAGAAGCCGGGCTCGAGCAGCAGCGCCTCCAGATACGCCGTCAGGCGCAGGCTCTTGCTGCGCAGGATCGGCATCACGCTGCCCCTGCCCACCTTGCCCTCTCCGCTAGCCTCGTCGGCCGCGCTGCGCTCCCCGTACTGCGTGGCCTGAGCCAGCGTCTCGAGACTGCCCTTGAGCGCGGCCATGTCGAGCATCGACGGGTTGGAGACCTGCCAGCCCTCGGCGCCGCGCGTGGGCACAAACTTGTCCGGCATCGAGAAGCGCGTCTCCTTCTCGTGGCCCCACCAGCCCGCCTGCCGCGTGAGGCCGTGCTCGCCGCCGACGCCCTCGTGCCAGCGCTCGTGCACAAACACGCCCGCGATGCCGCCCGGTCCCGAGGAGCCGTACTTGTACGTGCACCAGCAGGCAAAGTCGATGCCCCAGTCGTGCAGCGCCAGCGGCACGTTGGCAAACGCATGCGCCAGGTCGACGCCGAACAGGATGCCGTACTCGTGCGCCTTGGCCGCCAGCTTCTCGAGCTCAAACAGCTGGCCGGTGAAGTACTGGATGCCGCCGATGAGCACGATGGCCGTCTCGCCCTCCTTGCCGCACCTCTCGATCACCTCGAGGATGTCGGCCGTCTGGAGCGTCTTGCTCCCTTGCCTCGGGACCAGCGGCACGAGCGACGTCTCGGGCTGGAAGCCGTTGAGCTCCACCACCGAAGCCAGCGCGTACTGGTCCGAGGGGAACGCCTTCTGCTCAAAGATGATCTTGTGCCTCACCTTCTTGCCCTCCTGCTTGGCCTGCTCTACGTCGCCGGTAAAGTCGACGCCGAAAGGCTTGGTCGCGGGGCGATAGAACGTGGCGAGGAGCGAGTGCAGGTTGCCGGTGAGCGTGCCCATGACGACGACCTCGGCAGGCATGGCGCCGACCATGTTGGCGCAGAGCTCGCCGACGCGCTTCTCCATCTGCGTCCAGGGGGTGCCGTAGGGATGCTCAAAGTGGCCGAGCACCGCCTTGCGGCCCCAGGCTTCGATCTCCTGCTCGAGGTAGCGCTTGGTGAGGCGCGAGAGCGGGCCGAGCGAGTTGCCGCACATGTAGAGCGACTCGGCGTCGGGCGCGGTCTCGGCCGACGTAGAGTTGTAGTCCGGACTGCAGACGTCCTTGAACGTCGGCAAGATGTAGCCGTCGCGCATGGGGCGCAGCGGGTCGGCGCTGTCGAGCTGGTCGGCGATCGCGCGGTCGGTGATCTTGGCGCCGTTGCCGAGCTTAGCGGCGATGGACTCGAGCTCCTTGAGGAAGACCTGTGTGTCGAACGAGTCGTTGGTCTGCTTTGTGGGTGAGTGCTTGGCGAGCGTCTGCTTTGGAGCTGAAGCCGAAGCGGAAGAGGAGCGAAGGACAATGTCGGAGCTGGCCTCGGTGAGCACCTTGGAGAGCTGGGAGAACTTTGCGGCAAAGACGTGCGCAAAGTCGCCGTGCTCGTCGGTGGCGCAGGCGATGTGCACCTTGTCCACCAGCTCGTCGCGGTCGGTGACGTAGGCCGAGAGCGAGACGATGGCCTGGATGTACTGCTCGAGGGTGCGGACGATAGCCTTCTCGATGGCCTGCTCCTCGGTCAGGTCGGCGTCGGCATCGGCGTCGTGCTGATGCGCGTTGCCGTTGGGGAGGTCGGCGTCATCCTGGGCATCGTGGTCAAACATGTGCGCCTCGAGTCCGGCGTCGGCCTCACCGTAGAGGCAGGCGGCGACGAGCTCGTCCTGGGCCTCCTCGAGGTGCTTGCCCAGCTCCTCGACCTCGTCGAGGTCGATGAGGGCGGCATCGGCCTTGACGAGCTGCTTGAGGATGTTCTCGTGCGTGAGGTTGCCGATCTTGACGAGATTGGAGAGCTGGCGCAGGCGGTCCTTCTGCTCTGGCGAGAGGGGCGTAGCCTCTGGGAAGGCGAACTCGTCGTCGCCGTCGGCAGCGTCGAGGCCGTTGGAGGAGGGATCGGCCTCGATGCCCTGCTTGAGTTCGTCGAGACCGTCGCGCATGAGTTCGACGCGGTTGTTCCAGGAGCGTTTGCACGCCTCGAGGTTGGACTTGCTGAGGCCTTTTACGAGGACCTTTGTTCGAACGCCGTTGGGCGCGACCGAAGTGACGGTGCGTGGGGAGCCGTCTGCGTGGCTCTCGCCGATGTACTTGGCGCACGTCTCCCAGACGAGGTTGTTTGCGGCGAGGGTGCGCTTGCGGAGCTCGGCGGGGTCGCGGGAGGAAAGGGAGAGCGAGTCGAGCTTCTTGCTGACACCGGCGAGGAGGCCATCTGCGCGGTCGCGAGCCTGTGAGGCGTGATCGAGAGCCTTCTTTGCGCGATCATCGAGAAGCGAGTGGAGGAGGTCTGCGATGGATCCGAGCACGTCTTCGACCGCGGAGCGGATCTCGCGGGCAAATGAGTTGCCGAGCGAAAAGTGGAGCTTCTTTTCGAGGTCGTCGCGCTCGGAGGGTGGCACGCCGAGCTGGTCCGCCGACATGATCTGACCACCCATTTCGTTTGCGAGTTGTTCGAGCTTGCGCCTCTGTTCGACCTGCGCTGGGTCGTTTTGGTCGTGCTTGGGGCGGTGCTGGAACACTTCGCGGTCCTTCCAGGCCTTCTTTGCGAGGAAGACGATCTTGGGGAGGAGGTCGTTGCCGAGCGCGAGGATCTGTGCCTGTGCGGCCTCGAGTGACTTTACGTCGAGGCCCGAGACGGGGGAGATGGCGGCGGTGTCGGTGGAGGGAGGGGCGGGCTTTGCGCTGGGTTTGAGTGCGAGAGCGAGGTTGGTGGAGTGCTTCTGGACGAGGGTGAGGAGTTGAGCGAGGTCCGAGACGATCTGTGCCGAGAGCTTGTGTGCCGATGGCAGAGCTGAGGTGGAAGCGGAGTCTGAGGGAAGGATGGTGGGCTGTACGGGTTCGCGGAGCGACTGGATGGACGAGGCGCAGATGATGGCGATGCGGAGGAGCGAGGACTGGAGCTGCTTTTCGGCCGCCTGAGCCGCGGCGGCGTCGGTGGTTGCGGAAGTCATGATGGTGTGTGTCTACAACTCGAGGGCGACGGCTGTTGTTGGTCAGCGCAAGCGGTCGAGGTGGTGAGCAGGAGGCAAGGCAGAGAGGGTGGAATGGGATTTGGATCAGTCGACGGCTTCGAAATGTGAGCAACCGCTCAGCCCGACGGATGAGCCGAGCCGCTTTGCCGTTCCACTTAGCGGCTTGACTTGGCTTGGGCGGGCGGACGCGCTGCTGAATGGAAAAAAGCGCCGCCAGCTCCAAGCTCCGAGTTCCAAGCTGCAAGCTCAGGGTGCAGCTGCAGCGCGCGTCGTCGTTTTCGACAGCCGAGCCTGACGCTGTGCGGCTTCGGAACTCGCATTTCCGAAGCTCAGGCAGGTCAAGGCGCCGGAGTCTGGCGCTGGCCGACTCCAAGTGGCACTTACCTTTGGAGTGCGACTTGATGTGAGGCAGGAGGAGCGACTTGACTGGCTGGCTTGAGCGTTGGGGTTTTGGATGAGAAAAGCAGTGGAGGGGGAATCGAGCTCCGTCTCCGCTTTCTCACTTTATTCGCCGGGCTGAGCCTTCTTGCACCAAACGCTTCCTGGTGCGCGGACGGCATCCGAACCGCACTTTTGCCTGAGCAAATGAGCAAATGGCATCGGATCTCATCCGTTGCGCTCACGACCGGCTTGCATCGACCAACAAGAGCGCAAGAGCGCAAGAGCGCAAGAGCCCATGAGTTTGTGCTGCTGATTGGTATCAGTCATGCCAGGCCTCAGTTGCAAAGCGCGGCTATTTCGGCGCCACTTCCAGCCAGCCCAGGCTGCGAATATTCGGCCGCACTTTGCCTTGAGCCATGCCACTTTCGGCTACTTGCACGCGTTGAATCCATCACCAAGAAGATGAGCTCTAACATCAAATGTGCAAAAAAGACACGACTGTGCAAGCTAATGGCGTAACATGGCATATAAAAATACCAAGGCTGTGCCTGTGCGGCAGTGTGACGCAGCGCCACATGGCTCGCCTGCGGTGGTCTGGCCTCCACTTTGGCGGATGGGCGGGGTCGACCCGGCCTTTTGCCACTGTCACTGTCACTCAGACTGCCGCTCAGCCGCATCTCGGCAAGCTGCCGTCAGCACCCCGGCCCCTCCATGCCAAGCCCCGCCTACGCCCATCCTCGCC
Organism: Moesziomyces globuligerus; assembly: GCA_030849465.1. Classification (NCBI taxonomy): domain Eukaryota; kingdom Fungi; phylum Basidiomycota; class Ustilaginomycetes; order Ustilaginales; family Ustilaginaceae; genus Moesziomyces; species Moesziomyces globuligerus. The sequence continues at coordinate 135,806 of JARVLF010000021.1, read as the reverse complement.
AGACCGAGTACAGTATAACACCCCTCGCTTTTCCACCCTACCTCTCCCGCCACCACCATCCTTCCGCACACACACACGTTCAACACATTCAACATGACATCGCAAAAGCCGGTCCAGCCTGCCGAAGCGCCGCCTTCGTACGAGCAGGCGAGCGGTCCCGCCTCGACCTCCACCTCCTCCGCAGCGGCTGCTGGCGCCACGCACAGCTCTACGTCCGGACATCTCGGTGTGCCTGCGGACGACGCTGCGGCTACGCGCAAGTCGATGGAGGACATGCTGCGGCCGCTGCCCAAGGGATGGATTCGGCAGTGGGATCCGTCTACGCACCACAACTTCTTTGTCGATACGCTCGCCAATCCGCCGCGCTCCATCTGGGTGCATCCGCACGACGATCCGCAGTTCCAGCGCGAACATCCAGACGCCGTCCGTGCCGAACGCGAACGCCTCGAACGCGAACACATGGTCCACGCAGACACCGACGACGAGGACGACGCTCCCACCCATCCAAAGTCCTCCTCCCATGCCTCCGCAGCTACCGCAGGAGCAGCAGGAGCAGCAACCCAGCCCAAGGGTCTCAAGAAGTTCGGCCGCTCGATCAAGGATAAGATGACCAACACGACACACGAGGAGCGAGAGGCCAAGCGCAAGGCTCAGCAAGAGGCCGAAAAGAGGGCCATGCAGCAGCACGCCATGATCAGACAGGCCCTCGTCACCGCCACCCGCACCGGTCAACCCCAGCTCGTAGGCAGGGATAAGCAGGGCAGAGAGATCTTTGCCCAACCCCCTCCTCCGGGCGCATACGGATACGGAGCGACGCTCGGATACGGCCCCTACCAGACCATGGACGGTCCGTACGGCGCTTACGGTCCGTACTCGAGACCCATGGGTCCCTACAGCAGACCCTACGGCCGAGGCCCCGGCATCGGTCTGCCCCTCGTCGGAGGTCTCCTTCTCGGTGGTCTTCTGTTCTAGTCCGAAGGCCCGTCAAGCCAGTCCAATGGTTCGGATGTATCCATGTGTAAATTCCGCTCGCTGCTTGAACAAACGATACCTCGTCTCCGCCCTCGTTGCTCGTCGTTTGTGTCGCCTGCATCCATGTGTGGAATTAAGCAAGGCGAGGGCTTGCTGTAGAACCCAATGAGACTCCTGTCAGGTGAGTGGTTGGAGATTGCGTCGTCCGTATGGGCACATCGTGCCGGTCTTGGCCTTTGGCATCATCTGTCTCGAGATTGCGCGTGATGGGTCGGGGAGTGCATCGGCATGACCTTATTCATCACAAGGCGTGTCCGAACGGGGAACACGGAAGAGTTGCCATCTGCTCACGGGGTGAGCTTCAAGCGATGGACTAAGGTGGCTGGATTGGATGGGAGTTGGGTTATTCGCTGATGCAGTAGGTTTGTGGGTAGTTGGTCGTGCTCCAGCCCGTTTTTCCATTTGATAGTTCGGTGTAGAGTTGGGAAAGGTAGCTTGGGTGTACGGGGTCGAAGCCGTTTTTCCAGCACTCTACAAAGAGCAGAGCGCGGACCTCTACATCGACGTCGAGATCCTCGTCCGCATCGCAGACTAGCAAGGCGATCACGCACGGCGAAAGACCGGCTGCAGCATTGATCCGCACAAAGCCGTTGATCTTGCCAGCTGCTCCCACCGCATCCCCCAGCTCCGCAACCCGCATCTTGTGCGTAATCGACGTCTCCCCCGTTCGTAAGCTCGTCGTCATCGTTGCAATCAAAGCTCTGTTCGCAACTTCAAACACAAAAGGCTCAGATCAAGATGACGGATCGTAGCAACGTGCAGAGTACAATCCTCAAACAGTCTCCGACTCAGCCAAATATTCACCCCCTCTCGCTCAAAAAACGCGATTCGAAATCAAAACCAGCCAAGCGTTCCACCTACCCTCAAAACCGATCTTCACTCCAACCAAACCAATCTCCCAATCCGCACAAGTTGAACAAAACACATCTGCATCTACACCTCGACGTTGACAATGCGTCTTGAATTCACCAAGTTGTGCTGAGCATGCGGGGATCCATCTAAACCAGCTTGTTCTCGAGCCTGCGTTCGGCCTTGAGGCTGGTGAGGAGCTGGATGGTCTTGTCGAGGGCGATGGTCTCTGCCTTGCCCTTCTGGTTGACGTCGTCCCTGTTGCGGATGTTGACGCTCTGCGTCTGCATCTCCTCGTGGCCGACGACAAAGACAAAGTTGTACTGGGCGATCTCGCCGTTCCTGACCTTCTTGGGGAGCGTGTTGTCGGACAGATCGACATCGGCGTAGAAGCCGTGGTCCCAAAGCTGCTGCTGCACCTGCTTTGCGTAGTCGAACACGGAAGCGGTGACGGGGACGACGAGGACCTGACGAGGGCTGAGCCAGAACGGCCACTTGCCCGCAAAGTGCTCGGTGAGGATGGCGATGAAGCGCTCGAGCGAGCCGACGATGGCACGGTGGATCATCACGGGTCGCTCGGCCTGCGTCTCGCCGCCCTGCGAGACGGCGGTGCGGAACTCGAGCTTAAACTGCTGCGGCAGCTGGAAGTCGAGCTGGATCGTCGCGCACTGGTGGTGACGACGCATCGCATCCGAGATGGTAATGTCGATCTTGGGTCCGTAGAACGCACCGTCGCCCGGGTTGAGCTCCCACTTGCCCGGCACAAATTTGTCCAGCGCCGCCGCCAACCTCTTCTCGGCCGCATCCCACGTCGCCACATCGCCCAGGAACTTGTCCGGCCTCGTCGAGAGCTCGAGCTTGAACGTGAATCCAAACAGACCGTAGACGCGCTGGAGGAAGTCGAAGCAGCCCGCCATCTCCTGTTCGATCTGGCTCGACATGCAGAAGATGTGCGCGTCGTCCTGGCAGAAGCGCCTCACGCGCGTGAGGCCGCTCAGCGCACCCGACGCTTCGTTGCGGTGGATGACGCCAAAGTCGGCGAGACGCAGCGGCAGCTCCTTGTACGAGCGATCGCGCGAGGCGAACATGAGGCAGTGGCCGGGGCAGTTCATGGGCTTGAGCGCAAACGTCTCCTTGTCGACGCCGAGCGCAAACATGTCGTCCTTGTAGTTCTGCCAGTGGCCCGAGGTCTGCCACAGCTTCGAGTTGTACATGTTGGGCGTGATGACCTCGTCAAAGCCGCGCTGGCGGTACTCGGACTTGATGTAGTCCTGGAGCGTGTTGTAGATGCGCGCGCCGTGCGGGAGCCAGAAGCACGAGCCGGGCGAGAGCTCGTGGAACATAAAGAGCTCCTGCTCCTTGCCGATCTTGCGGTGGTCGCGCTTGGCCGCCTCGAGGAGGAACTGCTTGTACTCGGACATCTGCTTTGCGTCGGGGAACGAGATGCCGTAGAGGCGCTGGAGCGAGTCGTTGGCCTGGTCGCCGAGGAAGTACGAGGCCGAGTTCTTGAGCACGGTCATGGCCTTGATGCGGCCGGTGTGCGGGATGTGCGGGCCGACGCAGAGGTCGATCATGGGCCCGCAGCGGTAGACGGTGGTGGAGGTGCCGTCGGGGATCTTGGACTGGATGATGTGCGTCTTGTACTTGTTGTAGTGGAACATGTCGAGGAGCTGCTGCTTGGAGACGACGAGGCGCTCGAACTTCTGCTTCTCCTTGGTGGCCGTCTTGATGAGCGTCTCGAGCGCGCCAAAGTCGGACTGGGTGATCATGCGCTCGCCCGAATCGCCCATGGCCATCTCGTAGAAGAAGCCCTCGTCGGTGGGGGGGCCGATGCAGAGGTGGCAGCCGTAGTGCTTCTCGCACGCCTCGCCGAGCACGTGCGCCGACGAGTGCCAGAAGACGCGCTTGCCCTCGGGCGAGTCAAAGTCAAAGAGCTCGAGGCGGCAGTCGGCCTCGAGCGGGCGCTCGAGGTCCCAGAGCGCGTCGTCGACCTTGGAGATGACGATGCGCTCCGAGAGCGACTTTGAGATGGCCTTGGCGATGTCCATGGGCGAGGTCTCGAACGAGGTGCCCTCGCGCTTCGAGCCGTCGGGCATGGTGACCGAGATGGCTTGGCGCGGCTTGGCGGCGAACTCGGCGTCCTGCTCCGCCTTGAGCTTCTCGAACATGGCGATGCGGTGGTCAAAGTAGGCGGGCTTGGGCGTGAACTCGAGCGGAGCCTTGGGCCCCGCATCTGCGCCCTCCTTCTTGGCCTTGGGCTTCTTCTCGCCTTTTGGCTGCTGCTGCTGCTGCTGCTGCTGCTGCTGCTGCTGCTGCTGCTGCTGCTGCTTCTGCTGCTGCTGGTTGGGTTTGGCGTTCAGGTCGACATTCTGGGCGGCCTCGGTGAGGTTTTGGACGGGGTCGGCGGGCTGAGCCGACGATTCGACGGGATGAGGTGCAGACGACGACATGGTGGGCTTGTCCTCGCCGATGGTGGGTGATGGTGGTGGAGAGGGTTGGGAGTCGAGTCGTGTGCGCGGCGAGGAGGTGTTGGAATGCGAATCGAAGGTCAGAGCGCAGTCACACTGTGAGTGCAGCCCAGTTGCAGTGCAGCGCAGCGCAGCGCACTAAATTTTCGAGTCAGATTCCGAGCGCCTTTTGCCAGCCAGACTGCGCTGTGCTGCCGCGCTTTTTTTCTGGACATTCACAATTCCTCCTGCGCAGCCCACCTCCGCTGCTGCACGTGACTCCACTCGAGCGAGTCGGGTCTTCCGCACCGACCAATTCGAAGTGCTTGGCTGCCACTCTGCCACCTGTCAACTCGCTCATCATCATCATCACCATCATCTTCCGACAACCCGTTAGCCAGAGAAACCATGTCGGCCCCAACCCCGGCGACGCAGCCGGTCAAGACCAAGTCCAAGGCGTACTCGTCGACCGTGGCCATCCAGGGCGACGCCGCCAAGTACCGGCTCAAGTACAAGGAGCTCAAGAAAAAGGTGCGCGAGATCGAAATGGAGAACGACAAGCTGCATCTCAAGACGCTGCGCATCAAGCGCAACATCCAGCGCATGCGCCTCGAGCGCGCCATCCTCTACGAACGCCTCGACGCCGAGTCGCAGGCCACCCCCTCGATCGCGCCCTATCCACCTCCGCCTGCATCCGCTCACCACTACGATGCTCCGCTCCAAGACGCGCGCCGAGACGATCCGTATCGCTCCCCCGCCGTGCACGCCGAATCCGCATCCGCACGCGCGCATGCTGACTATGCGCCCTACCCGCCCGCTTCGAGCTCGAGCGCCGCCTACCGCGCTCCCGCGCACGCGTCGGCCGCAGCACCACCAGGCTCCCGACAGGCCTACGTGTACGACGACTATCCGCCGCCGCCGCCGCGCTCGCACGCCCACGCGCATCCTCCCGCCCATCTCCACGCTCGCGCCTATGCGCCCTCGCAGCCGTACGACCGCGCCCACTCGCCCCAGTCGTTCGCACCCGCACCCGCCGCCGGCGACCGCGCAGAACGCCTCAGGCAGTACACCGAGTCCGCCTCGCCCGAACCCGCTCCAGGCCGAGCCGAAGCCACACCCAAAGATCATCCCAACGACGCCGCCGGCCCACCCGCCGCAGCCCGCTCCAGCATGAAGATCACCCTCCGCAGAGGCGCGTGATCGCCCAGCTCCTTTGCCGTCCTCTTGTACCATCTCTTTGTGTAATTCTAGCTCTCCCAATCCGTCACTCTTTTTCTGGTTCTTTTGCTCAATGCGGCTTTCACTGTGAGCGGAGAGCGGTGATGCAAGGAGCATGTGTCAGGACGGGGGAGGTTGGTCGTGGCGCGGGTCACTTGTGCTCAGTGTGGTTGAGGCGGCACTTGGAGCGGTAGCTGGTGGGGCGCGGGGTGGGGGTAGTCTCAGAGCGTGGCCTAGTCTTGCGGCTGCAGGAGATGTTGGACCCTGTGTGGATGTGGTCGGGAGGTGTCTTGTGGTGGGAATGCCCAAGCTGCCTAGATTGCCGTGGAGTCCACCGATGGCATGTGTCCTTGCGGGCATGGGCGTGGGTAGGCTCGTGGCCAGCTGCGTGCTGGGCTCCCACACGAGCGCGACGTTGCCAAAGGGCACATGCTGCACCACGACCTTCTTGGACAGGCACTCTGCAGCGTACATCTTGAGCATGCCCGCGTGCAGCTTGATCCAGTTGGGCACGGTCGAGGCAATGTCGTGCAGCAGCGGGCTGTGTTCGTGAAACGGCCCGCGCTTCAGCACCGCAATGCGCAGCAACGAACTCAGATACAGATTCGGCACCACCACCCCACCCCCCTCAGCCCCCTCCCCCACCAGTAACGAGCCGGGCACTTCAAGTGCAGTCGAGATCAACGATGCCGGATCGCGCGCCTCGCCAAGCTGTTCGTCGAGGATCCGAGGGTGCGAGGAAGCAGCGACGATCTGACTCGGACGAAGTGCAGACTGGTTTCGCAGTTGAGCTGCTCCAAACACATACGGCAGGAAATGGAAGTCGTCCAACCCCCAAACTCCGTGCGAGCCTGCAGGCTCGAGACCATACCGATCCTGCAGCCGCCACACGACGAGCAGATAGAGCGGAAAGATCTCGAGTGCCAACACCTCGTCCACCTCGACATCCGCCACCTCGCTCACCTCGTCGTCCGTCTCGGCGAAGAATCCGAGTCGGTAGAGCGTACACAGCCAGATGGCGAAGGCGAGTTCGTGGCCACTGCCGTAGTCGATGCGCGTGAAGCTGCCAAACGCCTCGAGCAGATACGCGCTGAGTTCGGGCACGAACGCTACCAGATGCGCGGGCAGGAGCGCGGCGTGGAGCTGGTCGATGCGTTGTGCAAGGCGCGCGCCCCAGTCGCGGAAAGCGAGGTTGCCGAACCGCTGCGGCTTGGCGTGCGGAGTGATCTCGCTCGTCCAGCCGTCGAGCTCGTAGAGCATGGCAACGAGTCGATCCTTGGGCCCCTTGGGCGCCGTGGCTTCCGCAGCAGCAGATGGCCGAGGAGGCGGAGCGAGACGCGTGGGCTTGCCGACGCACGCTTCCGAGAGGCGCTGTACGAAGAGCGTGTAGATCGCATAGGCGCGCGATCGCTTCCATGCCTCGACGTCGTGCTCAGACGTGATCCGTTTGACCGGCTCCGTGACCCGTGCCAGCGTTGCCGCATCGTGCGCAATCGCGGCAAGCGGAGGAAGCGTCTGCGAGGCCAGCGTCGCAGTGGATGCCGTGGCAGCCGCAAGCCCAGGCGCGGAGGTGGAGGCGGAAGCTGAAGCGGAAGCGGAGGCGGTGGCTTGAGCCCGACGTAGGGCTGGCGTGATCATCGGCATCGTGGCAGGCAGACGATGGCGAAGAGCTTGTGGCGAGTGGTGGAAGAGAGAAGCGAGGCGGCCTTCAGGGTCCAAAAGGCCTCGAGAGCTGGCTTTGTGTGGAGGTTTTCTTGGCCGCCAGCACAGCGTCGACCCAGCACCCTCCAGCGAACCTCGCTCGACCTCGCTCCACCACACCACCACCACCACCAGCATGGCGGAGCAGCAGCAGCAGGGCAGATGGACTAGCTCGCGCGTAGCGCATCTGCGCGGCGCGCAGTCCTCTCGTGCGCCTGCCACGTCGAACGCCAGCAGCGCTCCGTCGAAGTGCGGTGCCGAGCACAGCCGGTGGGCGGCCTCGGCCTCGTCGTCCTCCTCTTCCGCTTCCGCAACCTGGAGCACGCCAGCGCACGGGCCGACACCCGCCTCGAAGCCGTCCTCTTGCGCACCTACTTCTATGGGGACGTCTGATTCTCGCTGGGCTTCCCGCTCACCGCAACCACCACGACCACGACCTCCAGCTTCGTCTGACTCGGACGGTATGAGTGCGCTGACGGCTTCGCTGGGGTCTGCGTCTCTGCATGCGGCCGGCCGCGTGCGCAGCGATGGGCTGCAGGTTCGCGATGCCTCGCGGCCGGTGGGTGGCCAGAGGCTGGAACGGCTTGCGCTGCTCGCCTCGCCCTCGCGCGGGCTGGACGCGTCGGCGAGCATCAGCACCGAGCTCTCGTCACAGGGCAGCATGGACCTCACCATCCACTCGGTACAGGACGAACTGCGCAGCTACATCTCGCACCGTCTCACCTCGCGCGTGCTGCCACTTATCGACACGCCTTCGGCACTCGGAGTGTTGGACTCGGCAACCTACCTGGGTGCAGCTGCGGCAGCGGGGGATGGGGCGACGTCGAGGCCAGCCGAGGTCGAATTGCAGCAGCTCCTGCTGCAGGTGCGTAAGCTGCGCGAAGCCGTCGTCGCCAGCAAGCGCATCGACGCGTTTGCAGTCGAGGTGTACGAGCTCTCGACCCACCTTGCGCTCGCGTGTGCCGACGTGCCCCAGCTCGCAGCCACCCTCCCGCGGCTCGTTCTAGAGCTCTACCCAACAGTCCACGAGACTCCCCAGGAGCACCGAGACGTCAGACAGCTTAGCGAGCGACTTGGACTGGCGACGGGGGAGGGCGGGAGGCGGAGAGTGGTTTCGCTCTACCTGCTGTATGTGCTGTGTCTGTCCGGACGCGCGGTCAGGTTGGGCCAATACGCCGCCGACGCTTCGCACGATGTGGGCGCACTGCACCGAGGTCTGCGCGAGTACAGATCGCTCAGGCTACAGGTGCTAGCGATGTTCGAGCCGATCGAGGCGCACGTAGCATGGTGCGATAAAGTGTACGCGGCGCTGCGCGATACCAATCCGCTAGCACTCACCAGCCTCCTGCGCCCCGACGACGGTTACAAGGTCGATGGGTGGCAGAGGATGTTGGTGCTACAAGCTGTTGCTACGCTTCGGACTGGTGCGTGGGCAGTCGCAAGGAAGGCGTACATGTATCTGCCGATCTCGACCTCGCTCGCACGCGCCCTGCAGCCTTGCCTCGACCCACCACCAGGCGAGCTTCCAACTGCACACGCCTCGTACCTCGCCAACCTGCTCATGCTTCAACCCGACCTCCTACCCCCCTCCACCTCTACTCGCGAGGCGGTCGTTGAGACGCCGGATGACTGGGACAAGCCTACTGCGCCGCTGGGTGAGGCAGAGGCGGATGCGAGGCTTGGGCGGTATGTGAGTGCGCACTATGGCGAGACGCTCTGCACGCGCATCACACCGCTTCGAGACGGCTACGCACTCAAGCTCAAGTGAATCAAGTCGACAAGTCAAAACCATGTCTAGCATCTCGGGTTCGGCGGTGTGGGGGGACTTAGTTGTTCTGGACAAAGGCGAGGGTGGCGGGGGCGCTCTCTGCGGGTTTGACCGAGAGTTGGAGCATGGCGAGTTTGGCGTGCTGGACGACAAAGTGGCTTCGGCGCGTCTTGTCCGCTGATCCCGTGAGTCGTTTGATGAGCTCCCGCTTTGGATCCGAGATGAGCGTATAGGGCAAGTCGTACTTTGCCTTCCAGGATGCCAACGTCGTGGGAGAGTCGTTGGACAGTCCGTAGACCTCGTACTTGGCTGCGACAAACTCGTCGTGCGTGTCGCGGAACAGCTTGGCCTGCGTCGTACATCCGCCCGTATTCGCCTTTGGATACCTACAACCCCCCAACCAAAAGCCAGATATACAAGGTTAGTCTGAAAGGTCCAACAAGGTCCGGGAGGCGATGGAGGCTTACGAGAAGATGACGGCGTCTTTGAGGCTCGAGAGCTCCAGGTCGGCGTTGGTATCCGTCTTGAGCGTCAGCTCGGGTAGCGCATCGCCCAGCTTGAGAATGCCGTTCGCACTGGGCTTGGCGCCAGCTGCCGGTTTGGCCTTCTTTTCTCCCGCCGCTTCCGAATCAGCTGCTTTGCGCTTACCACCACCAGCCGCAGCAGGCGCAGCAGGTGCAGCGGCAGAGGCAGGCGCAGGCTTGCCGGCGTTGCGTGCACTACGTCGTGGAGCGTCACTCATCGTTGCAAACCCAAGTCCGAAGCGTTGATGGTGGAACGAGTACAGCCACGCCCATCCACAACAATCTGTCCACCTTCTCTCGTGGCCCAACCTCGCACCCAATTCCCCACCTTGGCTCTCTCGGTCCAACGCTTGCCTTGCCTCCACCCCGCGCGCTCAAACGCGATGCATGAGCCTCGTTGTTCTACGCGACACGCCTGGCCCGTGCCCTCCACTCGACCCGACCTTCTTCTCTCGCCATCCCTTCCCCCGCTTTCTTTAGCTGGTCGAGGCTACAACACCGACTCTGGCTCGCAAGGTGCAAAAAGGGTATCATGGTATTTGCAAACATGCTCAGCCCACAGCATGCGCGCTACGAGGCTGCGCCTTTCGCCTTATTGATCAGCGTGCGCACCAGCCGCCGCTTGCCGCTGCCCGCGGCTGGCTGCGCTCCTCCGCCGCCCAACGCTTCGGCCCGCGCGGCTGCGGTCTCGTCGGTCGACCAGCGGCTGTGTCCGTACTCGTCCGCCCCGCCAGACGACGCATGGCTCGGCGTCTGCGAGGCCTGCGACGACGACGTGGCGCTGCGCAGCATATTGAGACTCGGCCGCCGCAGTCCCTCCCACCGACTCGCCAGTGATCCTCCTCCTCCTCCTCCTCCTCCTCCTCCTCCTCCTCCCCCGCCCTTGTCGCGGCCTCCTTCCTCATAGCCCTCACCACCACTGCGCAGCGAGGTCCAGCTCGCCGAGTCCGGCGTCAGCATCCGCCGCTCAGTCGCCGTAGACGGCTCTTCCAGCCCGAGCGAGCCGAGCTCACCCAGCTCGCTCGAATGGATCGACTCCTTGCGCGGCGGCGGCACCGGCGGCGTCGAGCTCGCTGTGCTGCTCCCGCTGTCGCCCAACAGCACCGCCGGCGAGCGCTCGCGCCGAGCAGCTGCATATGAGCTCAGCTCCGTCGGCATCGATGGGCTGTGTCGATGCAGGCTCCGCGGCGACGTGGCAAACTTGTCCAGCACGCTTCGGTTGCCGCCGAGCACGGGCGTTTTCGGATCGTCCTCGTCCAGATCATCCGCATCCATCACCGGATCCGGCTTGGTACGCAGCGCTTCAATGCCACCGTGCAGCACGACGGGCTCGTGTCGACGTCGTCGCTGGTCCTTTGGCGGTACGGCGGGCGCAACGTCGCGCGAGTCCTGACGTGCTGCTGGCGATTCGCTGGCCGCTTCGTGGGAAGTCCAGCCGTGCGACGTGTGCATCGGCGAGCCCAATCCGCTTGCCCCCGCCAGCTTCGGCGAGACGCCCGGCTGCCTGTCACCACCCGGGCCGTGCGGTTCGAGCATGGCCGACTGTTGCCACGTGCCCCTCTGCGATGCCTCGCCATCCTGCCCGCGGCTGGTCAGCGGAAAACTGCGCTCGGCCGTTCTCTGGACGGGTCCAGGTACGCTGCGTTGCGCAGTTTCCTGCGACTGACGGCCCTCGCTGCTGTGCGGTCGACGCGACACGCGCCGGTTGTACGACTGCGCCGCCGTGGCCGGGTAGTTGGGTGTCCTCGCTTCACCCACCGCAAAGCCGTTGGAACTGTGACTCGCCGAGCGTGACGGCGACTGGTCCTCGCTCACGCTCGGCAGCTTGGACCGTAGCGCTGCGTTGCTTCCCCTCGTGCTCAGACTTGGCGAAGGTCCCGAGCGCGCGTCACCCGCTCGCTTTCTCTCGAGCGCCAGCGCTTCGCCGTACGCCGCCAGCTGTGCGGCCAGAGATGTGCTCGTTCCGCCCGGGCCATCCAAAGCATACGGCGCGTCGTGGTTCAGGATCGCCTGCGCCTGCTCGGCTGCACTGAGGTAATTGGAGCGCAGCGAAGACGAGGAGGCCTGGCTCGTCAGGCTTTCAGCCACAGATGGCGCTCGTCCGGCCCGATTGGAAGATGCGGACGTGCCGGTCCCCAGCGCAGCAGTGGCGGATGCTGATACCCCGTTCTCCTCCGCTATCGACAGAGCCTGGTAGCTTGCTGACAGGCTGGGCGAGTCTCGTGAGAAAGACTCGCTAGAGCCCACGCCCGTCCCGATTGCGCTGCTGCCAGATTGAGACCCCGAGCTGAGCGCGGACACGTGGCTTCCTGACCTGTCTCGCGTTCTGTGGCTATAGTATGGATTGGCGAGCCTAGAACTCCCTCCTTCTTCCTTTGCGCTTGCGGAGCTCTGCGAGACGTTGCCCGTCATCGATGAACCTGCTTCTTTCGCAGCCTGCTCCTTCGGAGCCGCTGTGTTGCGCAGGGCTGCAGGGAGCTGATGGGCATGCGAGCGATCCTGTGCGTCCAGCGTCGAGTCGCCCGGCTCAGAGTCGGCGTGGTGGAGAAACTCCTGCGGATCGTCCTCTTCGGCGGTCTGGTGCACTGCCGGGCTCGCAGCAGCATTGGCGCTGTGCGAGCTTGCGCCGCTCGCGGATCTTTCCCGGTTGTTGATGTCGGCGTGCTGTTCGCCTGTGCCGCGCACGGACACGTTGGGTCGATTGTTGTTCTGGAGCGACCCTGCTCTTTGGCGCTCGATGCTTCCGCCTTCGGGTGAACGAGACAGACCAAGGTCGTGGGTGTCGGCTCGACCGTAGCCACCCGGGCGCAGAAGATCCAGAGAAGCGTTTCCGCGCATCGGTAGGCGTGCGGTGCGAGCCGAGTGAGATGCGATGTGCTCGTTGGAGCCAGCGCGTGCTCGTCGGACGGAATGTGCATCCCGAGCTGCGGAGAGCGAGGATGAGGAAGAGGTACTGCGAAGACGGCGCTGCTGGTCGAGCGAGGGGAGAGGCGGTTGATCGCTCACCGCTGCGATCGCATCCGTATCCTCGCTGGAGCTCTCGCTGGCGCCGTAGCGGCGCGCGCCTCGCTGCGACGAGGAAGCCGACGGGCGCGGATGGTCAAAAGACTTGCCAGAGACGCGACCGGGCTTGGCGAGCGCATCGAGGTTGATGGCAGCCATGTTGAGGCCGGACATGCTGCTCGCTGCTGAGGAGTCGCCGAAGAAGGCGCTGGACGAGTTGGGCATCGAAGGAGACACGATGGCCGACGGATTGCTCGAGGGAGTGGAGCCGGTGGCCTTTCGAAGAATGTTGGAAAGGCTGCGCTTGCCCGCCAGTTTGCCGTGCTTTTTGCCCGGACTGGTTGTTGTGCTGCTGTCGTACGTGTGATCCATGTGTTTGCTCGAAGTAGCCTGAGACAAGCTGCCGCCGGCAGAGGAGCCACTCGCGAGCGCTGCACGAAGCGAAGCTGCTGGATGCGCGGCTTTCTCGAGGATGGAGGGAAGCGAGGGTCGGCGCTTGGACTCTCTAACGCTACCAGACGCAGGTGTTGCGCTGGTGCCGCCAGTCGAGGTGGTGTTGGAGGAAGACGACCTGGTGGTGGAATTGGTCGAGGATGCTGTCTGAGCGGTGGCTGCTGGATCTCTGGCGTCGGGAGTCCAGCCAGGCGTGGTGTTGGCTCGGAGAGCGCTCTTGGAGGAAGACTGCGAATGGGATGCCGAGAGGGAGGAGGGAGATGTGAAGGGCAAGGGAGGGGTGGCAGAGGAGGGAGCCTGGCTACGGAGGTTGGGATTGGAGCTTGTTTTGGAAAGCAAGCCAGATTTGGAGGGAGTGGCGGAGCGCGAGCCGGCGAGTCTGAATCCGTTGCTGGCAGCGAGCGTGTCGGAGGAGGACTGGGTAGAGAGACCAGTGTGGGTCTGAGGTGTGCCTGGCACTGAGGCTGCGCCGTTGCCGGCTGCTGGTGATGCATTCGTCTGTGAGGTCGAAGAGGCCGACTGGGCCACCCTGGAGGCGGCAGTGGGCGAGAGTGGAGAGGCGCTTCTGCCCGAGGCGGCGTAGCGAATGTAGGCGGCGGGACCGAGGGTGACGTCGCCACTGACGGTCTCACGCGATTCGACCATGCCAGCGAGACCGTTGGAGCCGTAGGCGGACATCCAGGAGCGGATGAGATTGGCAGAGTCGACGTGACCGTTGCCGAGGGCGAGTGCCTCGGGGACGAGGCCATCCTTGTCAGCGGCGGCTGGGCGTGCGCCTGCTTCGAGGAGGATGCGGACGATATCGAGGTGACCGTTGGCAGCGGCAAAGTGGAGCGGGGTGGAGCCTTCTGCGCCGGGACCGGTGGAGCCTTTGACCTTGAGGCGAGGCGCGTTGACGTCTGCGCCGTGGAAGATGAGCATGCGGACGCTCTGTTCGCTGCCGCCCGAGCAGGCAGCATGGAGGGGCAAGATGCCGTTGAGATTGCTATTGGCGGGCTGGCCGTTCTCGAGGGCGAACTTGACGAGACCGATGTTGCCGGTGGCGGCGGCGTTGTGCAGGCCGAGGTTGGGATGCATGGCGTCGCCATTACTGGACGAGCCACCGAGGCCACCCTGGCCGACGGCCTTGAGGGTGGTGCGGCTCACGGCGCTGCGAAGCATGATTTACGCCAAGAGGGAGGAGGAGGCCATCAGCAGTCGAGCTCGAGATTGGCAAGAGCTGTCCGGGCGAGTGGATGGAAAGCGGTGGGGATCAGAGACGAGGAGCCGGCATGCTGTCAGCGGGATGCGTTGTTGAGCCGAAGCTGAGGCGCAGCGACGCGGAGGATGGTAGCGGGTTGATAGCAGCTAGCAGCTAGCAGAATGTGGGGCGCGGTGCGGCGTGCTAGGTGCTGAGTGCTGGCGAGATGACACGAGTATGGACGGAATCGGCGCGAAAGCGGGGCCAAGGCGGAGGACGAGAGCGATGAAGGCAGCGATACGAGGCCTCAACGGCTCTCGATGGATGTCGAGCAGAGCGAAGTTCGACTCGGAGTGGCGGCCGAAGCAATTGAGCTGCGATTGAGCTGCGATTGAGCTTGGTGGGTGGCCAAACGAGACAGCAGCTCGAGAGCCGTGAGAAAGTGGAGTGAAGCCGTTGGTCTTGGAAGCGAAGTGCCGAGCGGCTCACTGGCACCGAACTTCCGCACGCGCCGCCCTCCCTCCCGATGCAGCTGGAAAAAAAAGGGAGAAAATTGGAGGGCCGTGCCACGCTGCACTCTCACTCGAGCGAGCAGCGGCAGCAGCAGCAGCAGCAACGCTTAATTTGCACCACTTCGTCTCGCTCCAAAGAAAAGGCTTTTCAAGAACGGTTGCTGGGGCTCGTCTTGACACCCGTCGCCATCGGGAGACCCGAGGTGTAGACAAAGGGTCTGGGCGTAGCGCCGTGCTTATCGAGCCGCTTTCAGAGGCGAAAAGGCAGGAGTCGGCTTTCGCTGTTGCTGCGAGCCGTTCGCCGATGCAGCCACCAAAAGCGCACAGACAAGGCAGCATTCGACGATGGGGCGCGGCGCAATCGCCGATGCATCACGGCGGGTTGCCCGCACTCGCCCGCACTTGGGCGCGCACGGTTGGCTGTGCATGCATGCAAAACCGCCGACGTCGGTGGGGCCGACGACTGCATTCCGACAAGGCGTGATCTCATGTTGGCACAGAGCGCGCGTCGGAGCGCAGTGAGGGGGCTGCAGCAAAGGTGCAGCGGCGCAGTGGCGGCGCAGTGGCGCGGCCGACGCGCGAAATACGATGCGATGCGCCTCAAAGGTGCTGCCAGGCTTGGTCGGAAACACCAAAGGTCGAGCCGAAGCATCATCCGAGGCGTGGTAAAAGAGCACAGCCGTGTCAGGCACAGCCAGCGCCAACAAGCTCACAGTCACGGCCAGCCAGCCGTCAATCAGTGCCGGTCTCCTCAGCCAGCGTCTAGGCGGCAATCAGCTGCGCACGCCCAGCCGCGGTCGCTCGCGGAGCATTTTCGGTGGCTCTTCTGGTCGAAACGTGCGCGTGGGGTTGCGCGATGCCAAGGCTCGGTGCCCAAAGATGCAGGGGCCCTGCAGCTCAGCCTCGCCTGTGCAAATCGAGTACGAGTGGCGGCCAAGGGCCTCCAAGTGGCAGCCCCTCCACATGCGCGTGCGTGTCGGGCTCGTGGGCTGCTGGCACGCTTTCGCTTTTCGCGCACATGTCGCCTCCCTCGCCTCTCTGGTGTTGATCAGTCGAGGCCTGGCCTTTTCTTTTCTTTTTCCTTTTCCCTTTTCCCAAAGCCGTGGGAGCGACAGGCGACGGGACGCATCCGACAGGAGATATTGCGGCGGCCTGGCCGGCAACTTGAACCGAGGCACATGCCCCTCGAATCCGCTGCAGGCGGCGTGAGATGCGATACAGTACGCACAAGCAGCATTCGGTCGTAAGAACCTGAGCATTCCAGAAGGCTTCGTCCTCGCACCTTGGCAGCGGCGCTTGGTTCCTTTGTCTCCATCATCACCTCGCGGCTCCTTTCCGATCCTTTTAATCTGGCGATTGCGGTGTCGGCACATCCGCAACACCTAGGGCGTGCTTCCGAGCCTATCTCAGCGTCCGGACGGCTCACGCTGGCATTGCGCACGGGTCGCGTTGCTGCTACTGGACGAGCACGTTCGCCCAACCTCCGTTCCTCAACGCTGCCACCAACTACCCGCTCAGCGCTCGAGTGCGCAAGCATCTAGGCTCGTCTCCCCATCCCCGTCTCTCGATTACGATTGACGTCGCATCAAGCTCATCTCACAACCGCGCGCCAGCACGTCAACGCAGTCCTCGCAACCTTATCAGGCCCTCTCTTCCGCAACGCTTCCGAAGCATTCAAGTGCGCAGCGCAGCGCACTCCTTCCGCACGCACGTGCGAGCACACAATCATGGCGCTCGATGCCCTGCGCAAGGTCAGCGGCACGAGCTCTCGTGCTGCACCTCCAGCAAACGTAGGCGTCGCTGGCACCAACGCACCCGCGTCCACGTCGAGCACCGCGTCCGCGTCCGCGTCCGCCTCCACCTCGCTCCTTAGTGCTTCCCCCGGACGCTCGCCTCGAAGCAGCATCTCCCGCGATAGTGTCAAGGACAAAGATGCCGCCAACAATCGCATGGCAAAGATGCGCGCCGCCATGCACATCGGCTCCGTCTACGACGACTGGGTAAGCACTCTCCCCTCTCTTTCTACCCTATCGTCGCCCTCCGCCCCGGTCGGCCCAGACAGGGTCGTTCCTGCCGTCTGATCCTTTGTTGACGCGCCATGGTGCTGATCGCCAAACGTATCTTCCGTCGTCTCATCTCAAAGCCCATGTACTCGGCCAATGGCGACGACTACATCGTAGGAAATGTCATCGGTGAGCAACTGCAACCTCGCCATCCACGCACGTGCAATCTCACTCACACCCCCACTTGCCTCGCCTCACCCCAGGATTCGGAGCGTCGTCCGTCGTGCATCAAGGCGTCTTCAAGCCGCTCGACAAGGCGTGTGCCATCAAGGTGATCGACCTCGAAGCGTACGGACGCGACACGGAGGAGCTGCGCCGAGAGACCCAGCTCATGTCGCTCTCCAAGCATCCCAACGTGCTACGTGTGCGAGGATGCTGGGTCAAGGGCGCCAAGCTGCACATTGCCACGCGTCTCATGAGCAGCGGCTCGATGCTCGACATTATGCGCTTTGCCTATCCCGAAGGCTTTGACGAGCTGGTCATCGCCACCGTGCTCAAGCAGTCGCTCGAGGGCCTCAACTACCTGCACATCAACGGCTGGCTCCACCGCGACCTCAAGGCGGCCAACATCCTCGTCGACGACGACGGCACGGTGCTGCTCGGCGACTTCGGCGTGGGCGTGTTTGTCGGCGACACGGACAAGTCGTCCGGCTCGGTCTCGAGCGAGGGCAAGCGCAAGAGCTTTGTGGGCACGCCGTGCTGGATGGCGCCCGAGGTGATCGAGCGCAAGCACTACGGCACCAAGGCCGACATCTGGAGCTTTGGCATCACCGCGCTCGAGCTCGCCCAGGGCCGCGCGCCCAACTCGAAGCTCAATCCGGTCAAGGTGCTCATGCGCACCATGCAGGACGAGCCGCCGCAGCTCGACCGCACCGGCGGCGCGCACAAGTACTCGAAAGTCATGGACGACTTTGTACGCCAGTGCCTGCAGAAGGATCCGGAGCGCAGGCCCACCGCAGACAAGCTGCTCTCGCACGGCTTCTTCAGGCAGGCCAAGACGCCCAAGTTTCTCATCTCGGCCGTGCTCGCCGGGCTGCCGCCGCTGGCCGACCGTCAGGAACGTCGACGGCTGGCGTCGATCCACTCGACGCAGCACTATCTGTCGTGGGACTTTGGCACCATCAACAGCCGCACCACCACGCCCAATCTCGAGCGCCTCGATCCGTTCCGCAACTTTACCGGCGTCGTCTCGCTGCCGTCGCCGCAAGGTTCAGTGCGCTCGACCAAGCTCGTCTCGATCGACGGACAGCACGTGCTGGCGACCGAGGAGGACGACACGAGCCTGATGCGAAGATTCAGCAGCTACGACGAGGCGCTGTCCAAGGACGCGGCGCTGCACAACAGCATCGGACGGAGGCGCGGGCGCTCGGTGGACGCGCTGGGCCACCGCAAGTCGGTCTCGTTCGAAGGCCAGGCAGGCGGAGAAGGCGAAGCGTTGGGTACGGCGGGCGGAGCTTCGGCGCTGGCACCGATCGGCGAAAAGGTATCGCCGATGGTGTCGCCCATCCAGGCGCCGTCGGCGGCCGAGGAGCCGACGAGCTTGCGACTGAGCGCCGAGGCCGCTTCGCCCGATGCTGCGAGCTCGGATGCAGCAGTGCAAGAACCGCTGCGGACCGCGCCTACGCAGGCGAAGCCGAATGGAGGTCTGGGCTTGGATGCGGAGAGCGGAGACGCGATGGGCCAGGGGAGCACGGAGAACCAGCGATCGGTGTCGACGGCCACGACGGCGACCTTGGTGGCGAGTCGCGGCGACGAGGCCGAGCAAGCCAAAGGCGCCACGCGCGCCACACCGTGCGAAGCAAGCCAGCCGGCCAAGTCGATGCTGCTGCAGCGGACGGCGAGCCGACTGCGGGGCAACGGCGCGGATGCCGAGTCGGCGGGCACGGCGAGCAGCAGGCAGCGCAAGCGCGAGTCGGTGTTTGGCAAGCTGTTCAAGAGCGCGGGCTCGAGCCGCAAGGAAGGCAAGGTGTAAGCGGCCAGCGGCGCATGCCGAATGACACTTTGTCTCGAGCTGAAAATGGAGGCAGACGCATTTTGAGCAATATCATATACCCTCTTGTTGCTTTGCTCGGCTGTACGTTGCTTGGAGCGGGGGGGGGGGATGGTGCGAGAGACAAAGGGGAAAAAGTTGAAGCTAAATTATCGGGGGGTTGGAACGCACGGGCCGCAGATGAGAGAAGGGGAGGGGGTGGCATGAAAAGTGCTTGGCAAGAAGGCATCTTTGGGGTGGTACGAAGCCACCATGCTTGATAGCTCGACGTCGACATCGCATTTCCGCTTCAGTTTGCAGCATGCGGGTCGGTTGTTCGTTTGGGTCTAATTTGGCGGTTCCGTTGACGACGTCGTTTGCGGGGGCGCAGACGCTGTGGTGGCCGAGTGGTACGTCTGGGACTCCACGGGTGGTGCTCATCTTTATCCCTGGCAATCCGGGACTTTCGTCGTACTACCTCGAGTTTCTTCAGTCGATCTACACGTCCAAGACGCTCGGTTCGGACATCGAGATCGTAGCAGTTTCGCATCGCGGGCACGCGCCGCTACCTGCCGTGGGGACCAACGCCGTCTGGGGCGACAATGCGATCAACGCGAGCCAGGCTAGCAAGGGCTGGGGAACGACGTTGGCGGACCAGATCCGACACAAGATCGGCATCGTCGACGCTGTCCGCCGCGCATACCCGCGCCAAGACCGCGAGGGTTGCGAGGGGACGCAGATCGTTGTAGCGGGTCATAGTATCGGCGCGTACATCGCCAGCGAGGTGGTCAAGGCGAGACCCGAGGCGGTGGATGGAGTGCATATGCTCTTCCCCACGCTCGCCTGGATCGGACGTACACCCAACGCGCGCAAGATCCGCGTGCTCACAATGCCGTTTGTGATGCGTGTGGTTCTACCACTTCCACTGCTCATCCTATCGCTCCTGCCGCTGTGGGGTTTGGTGTGGATGATCCGACTGACGACCGGTCAACCCAGCCCGGCAGCTTTGGCCACCGCAGAGTTGCTCACGACGCGCGGAGCCGTAGCCAACGCACTGAGCATGGCCAACGACGAGTTCAAGACCGTCCGATCGCTCGACCCATCCACGCTCTCGGCGCTGCGCAACTTTACCAGCGACCACCGAGGCAAGTTGCGAAGCTACTGGGCTGCGGAGGAGAGCGACGGTTGGGCTCCCGGTTGGATCCGCACGCAGGTCGAATCCGAACTCTCGCTGCAGCGTGTTCACCTACCGCCTGCGCTCGGAGTGGGAGGTGGTGCGAGGCGTAAGAGCCACGTGCGCACGCGCAGCTTCAGCGTCTCCGAGTATCGCAGTTCGCCCGGCTCGATCCCGGACCTCCGCCACGCCAGAGCGCTACGCCGCCCCAACGGCGAGATCGTCATCGAAGCCCAGGTCGACGAACCCAGCAGCGAATCCGAACCCGAACCCCAAGAGCCGACCAGCGAACGTGCCATGCACTACCACTACGGCAGGGCGAGAGCCACCTCGACGCACTGCAGGATCGGCATGCCGCATGCATTCTGCCTCAACCATTCGCACCAGATGGCCACCGTCGTAGCTCATTGGATCTCCCACGACCACCTCGAGTCCAAGAGCAATTAGAAGCCAAAGCCAAAGCAGAAGCAGCAAAAGTCATGTCCAAGCCAAGTCTGAGCGAGAGAGCGAGAGAGCGAGGCGCGTCGGATCTTTACGCGACTGGAAATGAGCGCGTGCAGCAGCGAAAATGCGCAAATGCGCAAAGGCGCCCTGCCAAAGTCGAGTCGAGTCGAGTCCAAAAGGCAGACTGGGAGAGGGCGCTTCATTTTCCGAAAAGGGCGTCTGTGCGCAAGCTCAGCTCGACCGATTCCCACACCTTGGGATCCGCACTCCAGTGTTCCATCTTGCCATCACCATCCGCACACCCCACGACGCATCGCACTTCATTCTTGCTTCGGTCATGGCGACGGTTTCGGACGACGATGTGCAGATGGTGGATCCCACCTCTGCGGGCGCGGGCACGGACGAGGCGGTTGCAGCCGGCGAGGCGGGCTCGGCGTCCGATGCGTCCGATGCGCCCGAGGACGAGTACGAGATCGAGTACATTGTGAGCCACTCGACCGAGGCGGTCGAGGGGCAGACGTCGTACTATGTCAAGTGGAAGGGCTATCCGGATAGCGAGAACACGTGGGTCTTCGAATCCGACATGGGGGGTGCGCAGGAGATGATGCGCGACTACTGGGCCAAGCAACCCCGCGACGTGGTTGCCAAGTTCACAAAGTCCAAGCGCGGTGCGTCGACCTCGTCGCCGGCCAAGCAGAAGCGCAAGGCGCGCGAGTCGTCGCAGGGCGCGACCAAGCGCGGTCGACGCAGCAACGGCATCGCCACCAAGACGGTTTCGCGCTCCGTATCGCCCGATTCCGACACGGAGCTTTCGCGCATCCGCACCGACCCCTCCCTCGCCGACGACGACAGGGCGCTGCTCGAAGCCCAACACCTCCATGCGCGTCGTCTCGAACGTCTCAGAACCCGATACGCTAGGATCCCAGACTGGGATCCCATCGTCAAACGAATCGAGGCCGTCGAAAAGATGCCAGACAACAAACTCCGCGTCTTTGTCCACTTTGACAACGGCGATCGCCTCGCATTCGAGAGCATGGTCGCGCACCACAGATGTCCGCTCAAACTCCTCGAGTTCTACGAGGCCAATCTGCGCTTCAAACCGCGCAGCGAGGGCGAACAGGAGCTCCACCAAGGCCCCATCCCGGGCGAAGAACCCACCACCGAACTCGACCGCTACAACGCACACAAGGACGCACGCCAGTCGTCAGCAGACCACGCAGACCACGCCGAGCACGAGCAGGCCGAGCAAGCCGAGCGCATCGAGGGCGCCGAGCAAGTGGACGGAGCGCCGGTCTCGGACCAGCCCGAGGCGGACCAAGCCGTACCAGAGGATCTGCCAGACTCGCAACCCGCCGATCGCGAGCCCGAGCCCGAGGGAGAAGCCGAGGCCGAGGTGGGTGGTGTGGCCGACGCGGCCCAACACGCGGTCGAGGTGAGCGAGCCCGCAGACGAAACCGAGGCTACCGATGCGGACATCGTGCTCGCCGACGCCGCAGACGTCGAGGAGGCACCAGAGATCGTCGATGCACCACAGGCAGCCGAGGCAGCCGAGGCGGTGGAGGCGGTAGAGGCGGTAGAGGCGGTGGAGGCGGTAGAGGCGGCGGAGGTGGTGTAGCGCTGTTCTCGGGCGTGACTACGAATCTACGAACCTACGAATCTGTGAATCTTCGAAGTTCAAGCGTTGGTGTTCTTGTGTTTTGTGGGTCGGTTATCGTAGCTATTGGTTAGGATGCCTCGTGTGTAGGGGGACAAGGGAGGAGGAGACGGAGGGGTGTGAGAGGGTGGTGGGTTGCATCGTAATTTATGGTGTTTTGGCTGGTGATAAGAGGGGAAGCTGAGGTGTTGGGCGTTGGACTTGCGTGAGTTGGTGAATAAAGACAAGGACAAGCGCTGCTAACCTCGCCCGGACGATGGTAATCCTGACAACAATCAACGTCAACTCCAGCGCACACGTCGAAAGCTACAACAGAGACCAAGAGATGCCAAGACACACACACCACCACCACTAGCCAAACCACACCCAAACCACACCCAAACCACACTGGAAGCAAACCTGCCCAGGCTACTAAGAATACCACAAACCCACCACACCAACGCTCACCAAAACCAGCCGAGACATCCACACAACCTAACCCCCCCTTCCCCCCCTTCTCCCACTCACACACTTTCCCACACGTCCCGACGAAG
The DNA here is from genome assembly GCA_030849465.1 of Moesziomyces globuligerus. NCBI lineage: Eukaryota > Fungi > Basidiomycota > Ustilaginomycetes > Ustilaginales > Ustilaginaceae > Moesziomyces > Moesziomyces globuligerus. Next base: position 113,282 of record JARVLF010000021.1, on the reverse strand, counting down.
CCTAAACCACATTCGCATGCATTGCACATCAAACCTGACCCTCTGCGTCGTTGCGCGGCTCTTGCGCACGAGGCGCAGCGGGAGCACACGCGCCCGCCGCCTCGGCACTGGCTCCACTCGCCGCATTCGCCGCAAAGCTCCACACCTTGATATCACCATCGTCGGAGCCGCTGACGATCTTGTCGTCGGTCAGCGAGACGCACGTCACGGCGCCCTTGTGGCCGACGAGCGTGTTCTGGCAGAGGCCCGTGTCGCGGTCCCAGATCTTGATCGTGCGGTCGTGCGAGGCCGAGACGATGCGCAGCTTGTCCACATCCAGCGACCACACCCCCTCGACGTGGCCGAACAGCGTCCGGATGCACCGCCCCGTGCGCACGTCCCAGATCTTGAGCGTGTTGTCCAGCGATCCCGAGATCAGCACCGGCCGCGGCTTGGCATGATGCCGCTCCGCCTTGGCCTTGACCCCACTCGCCTCGCCATCGCCACTGCGCGCCTCGTCGCCCGACCGGTTGCCGCCACCCTGTCGCCCGCCCCGCATCGTCGGATCCAGATCTCCCATCTCGGCGTCCAGCGGCAGCGCATCCACCAGACCCGCAGCACACAGCCGCTCCTGCACGTGCAGCAGCGCCTTGTCGATGCGTCGCCGCTGCTGCCGCTGCTGCGTCCAGCTCAAAGACGAAGACGACGCCAGAGGCGAAGGCCCCGCCCCGCCGCGTCGCTGCGCAGCGCCGTAGAGCCGCTCACCCGTCTCGGACGCGTTCGACGTGCGTCGACCGGCAGCACCTCTCGACGCGCCCGCGCCGACGTCCGCCGCACCTACGGCAGACGCGAGTCCGCTGCCAGACGATCGGCGAGAGTGCGTGACGCTGGCATCGCCGAGGAAGTACGACTCTTGATCTTCCACGGACAGCATGTCCTGATCGCCGTCCTGCACCACATCCGGCGCATCCTCTTCGCTGTTGCCGTGAGCAGACACCCGACGCGTCCCGCCGTTGCGATGCGTGTGCGGGAGCTCGGCATCCGCCGCGCCCGACGCACCCGACGCGCCGCCCACGAGCTTGCGCACCGCCTCGTCGTCCATCATGACGAGCTTGAGGCTCTGCACCTGTCCGACGTGACCTTCAAAGGTCAGCAGACACTCGCGCAGCCCCAGGTCCCAAAGGCGGATGGAACCGTCGTCCGAAGCCGAGAAGAGGAACGTGCCCGCCGCGCGCGGATCCTCCTCCTTGATCGTCGCCGCGGGACGGCCTTCGCGCAGAGCCTCGCGGAGACGTTGCTGGCGCTTCTTGGCAGCCGGACCCGTCCAGAGCGTGACCGCATTGACCCAGTCGCGGTGGCCTCGAAGCGTGTAGCATTCGCCCGTGCGGAAGTTCCAGATCTTGATGTTGCTGTCAGCACTGCCGCTGGCGAGCGTGTCTTCGTTAAAGTGAAGACAGACGATCCCTTCGGTGTGACCCTCGAGCGTCCTCATCAAGGCGCCCGTACGCCAGTTCCAGATCTTGAGCGTACGATCCATCGAGCCGGTGATGAGCTTGGCCTCGTCGAACTGGAGACACCTGACGCCGCGAGTGTGGCCCTCGAGCACACGCAGCATCTCTCCGGTCTCGAGGTTCCAGATGCGCGCCGTGCGGTCGTAGCTGCCGGTGATGACGACGGGGAACGCCGGATGCGCGAGATTCTCGTTGAACTGCAGGCACATGATGCCATCCGTGTGGCCCGTGAGCGTGCGCGACGTGGATCGGCCGCGACGCCAGTTGCGCTCGATGGCCAAGCGCTCGCAGTAGACCGACTTCCAGGGTCGCGTCTTGGGCACGCTGCCTGTCGACGAGCACGCGGTGGCCTCGCCGTTGAGGCCGCTGCGCTGCTTCTTGAGCGGCGGCGCGTCGCGATCGCGCTGTTCGGTGACGGGACGCATCTGCAGATCGCGGTGGCTCGAGACGGAGCGCGAGTGTGCACGGCTGGAAGACGAGGCAGTGGGGCTCGAGGCGCGCGAGCGCGACTGCTTCTCCAGCGCCGCGGCGTTGGCGGCCGCAGTGATGGTGCGCTTGAGCGTGCCTGGAGTTGTGGACGAAGCGGCGCCCGAGCCGTCGGAGCTGAGGTCGCGCGACTCGGGCGTGCCGAGCTGGACGGCGGGCCCGGGAGCGCGACGACGGCGCTCGCTGAGGAGGGGCAGGCCCCATCCGCACTTTTCGCACTTGCGTTCGATGTGCTGCTCGCACATGTTGCGCCAGAGCAGATCGTCGTCTGCGAGCTGCTTCCAGGAGCGGCTCACCTGCGCGGCGCGGCCGAGGCTCATTGCGTCGAGGTGGCCGAGCACCTTGAGCGAGACCTCGCGCGGGAAGAGCGAAAAGGGGTCGATGCGGATGGCCAGGGCGAGCTCCGAGGAGAGCAGCGAGAGCTGGCTGAAGCAGCACATGGTGAGGATGCCCTGGAGGATGAGCGCTCGACGGGAATGCGATGAGGACGAGAAGAGCGACCAAACCGTGTTGACGGCCGTCTGGTCGGACAGAGGGAGACTCTCGATCGACTGGTGCGATCCGAATTGGTCATTGCCACGGTAGCAGCAGCACAATAAGAGACTAGGAGTCAGCATTCCACGCTTCCTTTGTGTTCGAGCATCGACGATAGGGCGGGACGAAAGAAACGAGACAGGCTCGAGTGGAAGGAATGTACCACATCACTTATAGCGCACGACCTATAAGGCAGATCGAGGCTTCAAACAGAGTGTTTCGTTATAGCATGATCAAGGTCCACGAATAGCGGAACGAAGCCCGGCAGTCGCGGGGCAGCACCAAGCGTCCGCGATGAGACAAGGGACGACACGATGCTGCCTGACCTGCATCGCCGCCGCTCTTCCAGAACGAGCGGAGACGCGCAAAAGAGAAAGAAAGAAAGGGGGAGGCGGGAGACGGGAGGGAAGCGGAGCGATGGGGACGATGTGAAGACTTACCTTCTGGAGGCGGGCGGTGGTGCCCTCATCGGCCATGCGTTGGTGTCTGACGCACAGCTTGCGTGTTGCTGGGGGGACGAGGGGCGTAGCGCCAGTGGAGGCGCAGCTGTCATCGTCGGTGGCCATGGCAACGTCCTTGTCCGTGGTATCGACGTCCTCGTCCGAGCCTCGCAGGCCGCCGCGGTGTGCGCCCGACGGGTTGAGCACCTCGCTGGGCATGGCCGGGGAGAGGGTGAGAGGACTGGGCGGATGAACGCCGTTGCGGCTGAGAGGCCGGGCGGTGCGCTGGGAGAGCGAGATGATGGCGGGGGATGCCCTTTCGCCGAAGGGCACATCGTAGCTGGTGGACGCGTCGGCCGGACCGCATCTGCGGTTGGAGAGATCGGTGGCGGCGGTGGCATAGGCGGCCTGGCTCAAACCGAGTAGGCCGGAGATGGCAGACTGCTGTGCAGCAGCGGCCGAGGAGGCGGCGGATGAGGCAGCCGAGGCGGGAGCGGCGGGCAGTGTTTGTGCATTGTTGTTGGGTATGATTGCCCAGCCATCGCCCGAGGTGACGTTTGCGAGGGACGATGTGACTGGAGGGTGGGTATATGGGCCCGGAGGCGGTGGTGGGGAAGGTGAGCCGGTGCGGAAGGTGGCGAAAGTCTTCTGCAGCGGGCTGTTTGTGGCGCGTGCGAAGAGCATGGGGTCGGACTGATGCACAGCTGGGGGGGTGCGGACCGAGAGGGTGGCCATGGCAGTGGTGGTGGGATGGTCGGCTCTTTGCGCGTGATGAGAGTAATGGCTGCCGTTGAGCGAACCTGAATGGGAATGGTCGTCTTCTTCGTCGTCGCCCAAGTCGGTGTGCGCGGAGGGAGCGGGTGACGATGGAGGCGATGTAGCCGAGCCACGCCGCCTGCTGGATGAAGCGCAAGGCGTCGACGCGAGATCCGATTTGGGTCGGGCGAGCGACGAGGTAGAGTTGAGATCAAGCTCGGTGTGGTCGAGAGTGTGTCGGGAGGATGAGGCGACGGCCGATGAATCTGTGGGGGTATGGTTGTTGTGATGGTAGTGGGGAGCGTTGTGCCTGGTTGACGGCGAAGGGGAGGTTGTGGAGGGAGGAGGCCCCGAGGACGGGGTGAAATTTTGATAGACGGTCATGCTTGCGGGGGCCGTACCGATTGCAGGGTCGGAGTGCGGGGCACGAGGGCGAGGAAGAAGGCGAGAGCGCTTGCGAGCTGAGCAGCTGAGTTAGATGCGCAGGAGCGAGTGCATGGCAGTGCAAGCGAGCGACCAAGCGTTGCAGCAGAGCGGAGCGGAGGGAGCAGAGCCGAGGCTAAGAGAGGCGGCGTGCTGCACGAGAGCGATCTTCTGCGTGGGATATACGCAATGGCGAGCGCGAATAGGCCGGCGGGAGGAAGACCCAAGGATAGCTGGTGTTTGCGCAACGTGGGAGGGCAGGGACGGATGCGGTGGAGGGGAAAGCGGGTTGCTGCGCGATCACGACAGGATGGCGTTATTGGAGGTTGAGATCGAGGAGGAGCAGGGTCTTGCTCGCGTGCGACCAGTTGAGGGTCCGCCGCAGCAGCGCTTGGCACGGGGTGAGATGGTCTGTGAGATGAGCTAGAAGGTCGAAGAGCCGAGGAGGCAGCTGGACCGGTGGATCAATGAGGGAGGAATGGAGGAAGAGGAAGACGAGGCGAGGGTGGTGTGCGAGCGAGGTGATGGCTTGCGTGCGACGAGGCGTGCGAGCGCCGAGTGGTGTGATTGACTCGAGGCCACTCAAAGCCACTCGACTCGGCGCTGGACTGCCAAGCAATAATCACAGAATGATGCGGCCTCGGTCCACGAAAAACGCTCGCTCGCCTCTTGGGCAGAGCGCTCGGAATTGTGGATTGGGATCGCTTGAGCCCAAAATCCGCCGCCCCGGTCGACAGCTGAGCCGTGGCAAGATCCGTGCCTCGCGTTGCCACTCCACCCGACTCCTCTGCTGCAAACTATGATCCAGCTTCGGATGGACCGCACCTCGGATGCACCACACCGAACGACGGCATGGCCGTGCTTGGGCGGAAGCGTGGCCAAGGATGGATGCAGCAGCAAGCAAGCTCAGCAGGCCGCTGTCACCGCTCCGAGCCGGTGGCTCGTTTCGGATTTGCAAGCTCAGCCGTGGATGGTGCCATCGCGTGGGGGCCGAATTTTGACTCGAACCGGTGCGGTGCCAACCCTCTTCTAATTTAGCACCAACTCGACTCGGTTTGGCCGGTGCGTTGCAGCACAGCACAGCACAGTCCCTCTGCTGGATCAACTTTATTCGACTGCGGCATGCAGCAGAATGTCGCCGTGTTCGAATCGGCCCGTCTTCGCTGCGGTTTGCTTGCAAGTGCAGCGCGAAGTCAATCGGCTCCACTCTGCTCTGGCTCTGGCTCCGGACTCTGGCTCCCATGCTTGCTCTTGCGTGTGCGTCTGCAATTTCGGTCGGCAAGGTCACCAGACCCGGCGGGGTCCAATTGCCAGGGCGCCACGGTCCAGCCGAACCCGATCAGCTTTGCATCTTCGGCTCACCCGCACACGCAATCGCGCTCGCTTCTACCATTCATGTTCGCACTCGAACAAATTCAGACCAGAAAATGAGGCTCAGAAATGCACCCGCATTCCTCCATCTCCCCTCACCACGCAGAAAGACATACACACATACACACATACACACATACACACACGTTTGCATCGCTGCGCAGCATAGGGTCACAATACGTGTCTGGAATTTTTGGGGGTTGGTGGGTGTGAAGCAACGCACGACCGTGGTGCGTGCCTCCTGGCTAGATGGGGGGTGGGGTTTGCAGTGGCCCAGACTCGAGCGTCTCGACATGCAAGAGAGACGGGCGAAGCGCCCAGATCCGGTCCACCGAGCTCCAACGACACTGTCACGCTGCTGAGAACCGAGGCAGCCAGATCAACCGGCTCGGCAACGCTGTCCATCGGGGCTCGGCAAAAACAGTCCGACCGGATCTTGTGTGGAAAGGAAGTTAATGCTTAGGGTTGGGTGTGTGTGTGTGTGTGTGAACAGTTGTACAAAGCGAGTGCAGATGGTAGTAGCCTCGCCAAGGAAACCTTTTGACCCGCCCACGATGGAAATGCAAAGCCTCTGTGCGCCCTTCTAGAATCAGAGCAACATCAAAAGACCCACGCAGCTATTCCATCAAGGGCGAGGTGGGGTGGACAATGGGCAAGATGCCGAAACAAGCAAACAGGGGGGAAGAAAGGAGAAACGAGCGACACAAAGAAGACAAACCAGAACGTGCTGATGCGCGCGTTTAGTTGTCCTTCATCTCGACGTCACCCTCCTTCTTGCTGCCCGCCTTGCGCGCAATGATCTTCTTGCGGTCCTCGTCGAGCTTCAGCTTGGTGATCACCACGTTCGAGGGGTGGATGCCGAGCGGGACGGTGGCGGCGTTGGCCTTCTCGCGGTGGATGCGCTCAATGTTGATAACCCACTTCTTGCGGTAGACCTGGGTAACCTTGCCCTCGGCACCCTTCTGCGAGCCGCGGACGATCAGCACCTCGTCATCCTTGCGGACGGGGAGCGATCGGATCTGTACAAGGTGAAAAGCAAATCCAGCCAAACGTCAGCATCTCTCTTCCTTCTGCTAGCCTGCGAGCTCAAAATGGCGGCAGCATGCCACATCGATGCCACCGCGGATCGAGATTGGTGATGAGGCGTGTGATGTCGGAGAGCCGTTCAATGCGATTCAGCCACAGAATGCCGAACGCGAAGCGCTGAAGGTCGAGATCTGGCGAAGCGCGGGGGTCGCAATGCACTGTGGCAGACGGCGGAACTGGGCGCATGTAGGCACGAGTGGTGCATGGGAACCAAAGTCGAGGGTGCAGCTCTGCTGAAGCACGAGCCGTTCCGCCATGCGTCTACCTTTGATGCCACCATCGCCGGCGACGAACGACAAGACGAGGCGGTTTAGCGCAACGCATGCTATTCCCAGCTTCCAAGGCTAATCGATCACGTTCCCCATCTTGCTGACGGGCGCGACTCCAATCGGAGGCATGAACGGCATATCCCGCTGTCCTGATCGTACCCCAATTGACGAGGCACGGATGCGATCGGATGATCTGACCGTGACAGCGATATCCCAACCGTGCTCCATGCATCTGCGATAGGTACGTGCTGACCCGAAGACCCTGCGCGACAGCCGGCCTTTAGCAGACATCTCCAGCGACCAAGGCGAGGGTGAGCAGATGCTGCTGCTGTGCTCGATCATACTGCCGACGCATCCACTGTCGGGCCCTTCCATGCGGCGGCTCTCTACGGTGTTCCTTCTTATGCTGCCACCTCCATGGCGGAAGGCGAGTTCCGAGTCGAGTCAAAGGTCGAGATGTCTGTGCTGGTCTGAGGCGTTCTCTGCACCTTCGATGCGGTGCTGCTAGTCGGTGTGTGTCTGGTCGGTAGGTGGCATCGATGTCGTCGTTGATGATACTGTTGCCGTCATCGGGGAGGGCATACTTACGCCGTGCTCGGATCGGAGCTCCTTGTTAAGGGAGGCCGACATGATCTTTCGGCGGAGGTGGGCCGGGGCATCGAAGTGAGCCTTGCGCTGGACGCGACGCGACGAGGAGACCATCTTGACGTATAAGGTGCGGAAGGGGGGGGGGGGGGTGAACGGTTGGTGGTTGCAATCAGAAGGTTGGGTGACGATGACATCCAATGCGACCACCAGCGCCCCCCGCTCGCTGAGCGCCTTGCTGGCCCCTCCAGACCAGAAACAGCACTGCAGACCCACTCTCGCCCCCACTCGACTGCGAGACGCGCGAGGGACTCGCCATCCTTACTGACATTTGCTCGCCTCTCGCTCGGGCAGACAGTGGCTGGACAAGCCAACGGCCGACACGCTGCGCTCTGCTGCCTCCTCGGATTCGTGCACCACAAATCCGGCAGCAGAGCCAGTATCCGCAATATCAAACATTTCGTCCACGTCCTCTTGTGCTGCCTGCTGCCCAGGCGATCTTCCAGACCGAGGCTCCCAGCCTCGAAAGCGGCCTCGAGCGCTGCGGGACAGCAAACAAGTGACCAGGTTGGATTCGAATTTCGCTGTGTTCAATTCGCAATAAAGCCGTGCTATATCTTCTAGTCAAAGATCACGTGAACTCTCTCAAAATCTCGGCCGAGGCCCGATGAGAAAGATCGGATCAAAATTTCTATCTCATCGGCAAAGTCCCGATTTACGGCCCGATGCGATCGAGCGTCTTTCGCCTGCTCCAACATTCAGCGCAAGAGGGCGGGGCTGATATTCTCGGATCGCTCTGGCAGCCGATGCCGGAACGGTGGAAGGGGGAGCAAGTGGCAGTCGTTGTCGGATTCATGCATGCTATCACACAGGCGCGTTCCGAGGCGAAAGTTCCTGTGATATTGCTACACTAGTGAATGGCGGCAGCATATCAATGACGAGCGTCAAAGTTCGTGTCGTGGCGAGAGTCTCATGCGGCCAAGCGATCGATGACGGCTCTGGCGCCGCCGTTGATGGCATTTGCGTTGGTATTCGGCGATCCAGAGGCAGCGGTGTTGGTCTTGGGCTGCGCATTTGCCTCAGCCTCATCGTCGCTCCAGCTCTCGAGCTCATCGTCACCTACGACAGGGTGGTAGCGGTACTCGGAGCGACCTGCGCCCGAGCGCCGTGCGGCGGAGCCGGCAGACGCCTTGGAGAGGGGCAGCGTGCGGTAGGTGCCGTGGCGAAGGTGCAGGGCGTACGAGTAGAGGACGAGGGCAAAGTAGATCTTGACGAGCCAGCCAAGGATGAGGACGACGGCCGAGAAGTCCTTCTCCTCCTTCCAGATGCGCTGTGCGCTGGTGACGCGCTGCTCGGGCGTGAGCTTATCGTGGTGGAGCTGGGCCATCTGCTCTGGCGTGCGGTACTGCGACTCGATGGTCTCGATGAGGTCCATGAGGCTAGTCTGATGCGGCGACTGGTTGGTGGTGGGGCGGCCGTCGTGCGGGGTAAAGTACCACCAGTTGAAGAAGAAGAGGAGCGTCCAGAAGGTGGAGATCATGTGGTCTGCCGTGAAGAGGTGCGCATAGGTCAGCACATGCTGCGCGTCCTCGTCCGAGATGCCCTTGAGGCCCCAGAGGAAGATGACGATGGTGGCTATCGAGTAGAGGTAGAGCGCCACCTGGGAGAAGGTGCCGCCCTGGAAGACGGCGAGGATGCCGTAGACGCCTGCCGTCTTGTTGAAGAGCGCAAACAAGGTTAAGATGGAGGCGCCGACCTTGAGATCCATAAAGCCGAGAAACGAAGTGATTGCATGGTGGAACGACGGCAGGTTGGGCAGCCGAAGGTAGAGGCGCGACATGATGGCAACCTAGGCAGGGCTGGAGTGAGGATGGCGTAGCAGTATGGCTATGATCGATTCATGTTCGGCTCGCGAGCTTGGCGAAAGGAAGGGGAGCTGCGACGACGATGAGGATGCGATGGTGGATGGTGACGAGACGGACCCTGAACCGAGCGTGCAGCGACCCGCCAAGAGAAGCTGTGTGTTGGTTGGCCGCCTTGCCGCGTTGCTCGGCCCTCACTCACACTTTCCGACGGCCGAACGGCGCGTCCGACTGCGCACCGACGCTTGCAAATCACGGAACTCGGCCAAGGCACGGTAGGCTGCGTGATGCGCGTTTGGGGCAGCGCAGCCGATGCCATCTAGGGATGAAGTGGAGGCAGAATTCTCAGTTGTCAAAACAGGCACAGCAAGGTGCACACACTAACACGCACACACCAACACGCTGGCCCGCACTCTATGCACAGTCCCACACAGACACCACCATCCCTCCTTCCCTAACAGACCGTCGCTGCAATAACCCACATAGCATCCTGCCGCATGTTGCACTCATAGATAGCACGGCGCTCCCGGCCATCGTACCGACAAAGTACTGCTGCGCCTCTTGGCCCTCTCACAGCGAATACCAGCTACCATGTCCAAAGCAGTCTCGCAGCGGGCCTCGGCCAACTCACTGCGCGGCGGCGGCCGCACCCAGCACAAGCGCCACGTCTCGCTTCGTCATCTGCCTGACCAGCCGCGTCCCGAAGATCACATCCCCGCACATCTCGAGCTCGACCCCACCTCGCCTCGTAGCTCGGCCTACTCATTCAGCTCCACCGAGCACCACCTAGGTGTCGCCTCCTCCTCCAGCCATCCATACACTCGCTCTGCCAGCGATAACATCGCTCACGCAAACAACGACACCCTCACGGCACCGCATGGGGCCGGACACTCGCGCACCGCCAGCTCGGCGCGCCGCATCACCGAGGCGTCGGCTCAGGAGCTCGACCGCCTTCTCGAGTCCGAAGGCGAGGACGGAGTCAACCTCATCAAGGTCGTCGAGCGCCAGGACGTGTTTCACCTCATCCATCACATCCGCTCCGATCTGCGCAAGACCATCGACACTCATCTCAGCTGGGAAGAACTCACTTCGGTCGACCTTAACTTTTCCCTGGTGCGGCCGTTGGCGATCAAGTACAGCAACTTTCGCTCCATCGCCATCCTATACTGCCTCATGCTCAACCGCATCTACTTCCAACGCGAGGCTACGCGCGATTTGGCCTTTCAGTCGGTCAACAACACCCGCTCTGCGCTCTGCGAGCTCCTCGCCATGAAGCTCCTCCGCACCTTCTCGAACGACGGCCTGGAACTCGTCACTTCGCTCACCGCCAGCTTCCATCCGCTCGCAGGTGCGACGTACGCCGAGCTCAAGGAGCTCCGTCTCTCGTCGTCGCACGTCGACTTTGACGACATCGTCTCGCACGGCCTGCCGCCCAAGCAGTACTCGAACACGCTCGAGCTCGCCATCGCATCGTCGGCCAAGCGCTTCATCTCGACGCCGTTGTGTCAGCGCTGCATCGATGGCATCTGGAACGGAAAGGTGGTGCTCTCGCCCATGCAGGCATCCCACGCCATCCTCAACGACAGCTACAAGAAGCGCCCGCTCAGCATCTACGACCCGGCCAAGGCTCCCCTGCTCAACCACCTCCGCCTCCGCGTCCCTTCGATTCGCAGCAAGCTCGAGTTTGTCACATTTGTCATCATCCTCGTGCTCTACGTCGCCGCGCTGGCGCAGAAGGGCAGTCCGACGTGGACGGTGCAGGAGACGCTCTTCTCCGTATGGCTCTTTGGATTCGCCGTCGACGAGCTGGCCCAGCTGCAGGAGCACGGGCTCTCGCACTACCTCGGATCGCTCTACAACCTCATCGACGCCAGCTTCTGCATCATCTCGTTCTTCTGGTTCGGACTGCGCATCTCGGCGCTCCGCCACGGCTTGCCCGGGCGCAGCGATCTCAGCTTCGACTGCCTGGCGCTCGGAGCGGTGGTGCTGTGTCCGCGCGTGGCGAGCTCTCTGGTGCAGGACAACGTGGTGCTGCTCAGCCTCAAGGCGATGCTGTCGGACTTTGCCTTCTTTACCGTGCTCGCCATGATCTGCTTCTCCGGCTTTGCGTATGCCTTCTACTCGCTCGCCTCCGAGGAGCGCTGGACGTTCAAGGCGGTGCTCTGGCTCATGCTCAAGGTGTGGTTTGGCAGTTCCTACCTCGGCTTTGACGAGGCCAAGAGCTTTTCGCTCGAGTTCGGGCCGCCCCTCATGATCATCTACACCATCATGAGCAATACGCTGCTGCTGACCGTGCTCATCTCGCTGCTCAGCAACACGTTCCAGGTGGTGGCCATGAATGCCAACGAAGAAGCCATGTTCCAGTTCGCATCCAAGACCATGTCGGGCATCACGACCGACGCCATCTTCTCGTACCAGCCGCCGCTCAATCTGCTCGCCGTGGCGATCGTCATGCCGCTCAGCTTCGTCGTCTCGCCGCGCTGGCTGCACAAGATCAACGTCTTCCTCATCCGGCTCACCAGCTTCCACGTCTTGCTCGTCATCCACTTTTGCGAGCTCAACGTCTTTGGGCAGGGGATCAGCCTGACGGCTGAGAAGGGTAAGAGCCTGTTGAGCAGGCTGCCGATCTTCAGCTCCGGGCTCGACCATAGCACGTCGGACGTGATCGAGGCCGCGTTCGACTTTCAGGTGGAGCAGGACAAGGACGAGTGGCTTGCGGCGGCCGACGATGCGCGATCGGGCGACGAAGCCGACGTCGAAGCCGAGGCGGACGAGTTGCAAGCCACGTTCGGGAAGCATGGCGATCGCGCAAAGCAGGATCAGCACGGCGATGGCGCAGCTGATGCGGATGGGAGTTGGGAGGAGAGGGCGGCTGCGCAGCTGGAGCGTAGACTCACGCCTCAGCCTGAAGACCAAGAGCCCGCCGCTGAAGAATCTGCTTCTGCGTCGAGGCCGGGTGCGACCTCTGCAGGCGAGGGGACCGGTGGGGTTGTGGTGCAGGACGTGTTACCGCGTACGATGACGCAGAGCTCGTTGGCGGGTAGTACGTCGTCTCGTCGTACACGCGAGGCGGGCGTCAACAGGAGTGTTCAACTGCTTCGGCGCGGCCACGAGCCGCGTGGACTTGGCTCTCTCACCTCTCCGCTTGCCAAGCTCTTCAATCGGGTGCTCGAGCCGGGCGAGCTGGACGATCGTGGTCCGCAGCGTAGCGGAGCCCGCCACGAGCGCGGGCAAAGTCCCGCCCGCTCGCGATCGCGTTCACGACGCCCAGCCCTGGGTCGGCCACGAGACTCGAGTGCCGAGCCGTCCGAACAGAGGCGCAAGCAGCGCAGTGTGGACTTTGACGCTGCCACGGCTGCCGCAGCGGCGGCGCTGGACGAGGTTCGTGGCACGGAAAGCGAGCGCGTGGTAGTGGGCGGCGAAGGCCTGGACGCCGAACTGCGCACCATCGCCCACAGAGTACAGGCCATGGAGGCAAGGGGGAAGCGCATCGAGGATCTCCTCCTCCAGCTCCTCGAGAACTCGTCCCGTACCAACGACCCCGAGCGAGCCACCTAGACCCAGCAGCAGTAGACCATGCACAGATGACCTCGCCAGCAACAACGTAGATTCAGAACCCAGAAGCTGCTCTCACACACCCTATAGCAGCATCCTCCATACATGCAATCGCAATCGCATGGCATCATGGCATCACGGCATGCGTGAAAGAGTTCCGTACATGTCGCAGCTTTTCGCCGCAGCCTCGCCTTCCTGTCCTCTGCGAGCGTAGAAACGGGAGGACAACATGCGCACCTCGCGCACCTGTTACTGGCCACAAGGGGGCGAAGGTACAACGGTGTACATGTATGCATGCATGGACTGTGATGACATGTAAGGCACTATGGCGGAGTGGTTATCGCGTGGCACTAGAATCCCATGGCATTCTAGAGCAAATCCTGCTCAACAATACATGCCATTCCCTCTGGGAGCACAGGTTCAAATCCTGTTGGTGTCGTTTTTTTTTTCGCAATTTCCTCGCACAGCCCGTCTGTCGTAGGAAGGTCTGTCTTTTTGGATATCAAGGCGCAGTGCACGAGCATTCGTGCGAGGCTGAACAGCACGCAGGGAGGCTATGCAACGAGGGTATATTGGGGCTGACACAAGAAGTACGAAGGACACTTTGGCGAAGCGGTCGGCCAACCTAACGCGATAAGAATCACGGAGCTGTATGCCCTGGTGTGGGGTTGGACTGGGAATGCAAAGCATCGAGCTGGGCAAGGTGATCCGCCAGATCGTCGAGCGGCGTCCTATCCTGTGTGCGGTCCTGTTTTTGGTCTCCCTGCTTGCTCTGTTCCTGCTTGTCTGTCGCCGTCGCGTGCTGTTCGTTCTTGGTCGTTGGCTGCAGCACCGAGGCACCGGCGCCTTGCCAACCCGGTGCCATTTTGTGGAGCATCTCCCTATGTCTCTGCAGCTTGTGCTGCTCGCGCTGTTCTAGATAGAGCTTGTGCTTGTCGAGCAGCTGGTCGATGGTGGCGGACGAGGGCGTGTTGGGGTCGAGCACGTACGACTCGAGGCTGAACGGATAGACAAAGTAGGCGGCGATGTCGGGCGGCAGCGGATGCAGGTCGGCGGGTAGCTTGGCGCGCGGTGGCAGCGAGATCGACGGTGACTTGATGAGCGGCACGCGAGAGGCGAGTGCGTAGAGCTGGTTCGGACGCGTCGTCCCCGCGCCTCCGTTGGACGAGACGGCGGGAGGAGCAGCAGCGGCCATCGAGGACCGTCCCTGGCCAGCGCTCGTACCGAGTGCAGACGAAGATGTCGATGCTGCCATCACGCGTCTGCCTTCAAGTATCAGCGAATGTGAAGTATAGCAGGTGGTGTATCCCGAGGGTGGAGAGATGGTCGTCGTTGGGATGGGACAAGCAGTGCTGGACATGAGGGTCGGAGGAGTGGATCGCGTGGCACGGACCCTGGGCCCGCCGAACCTCCACTGCGAGCCTAGCAGCTTAACACGGCCCCAGCATTTTGGCCCGATTTCGACTGGTGTCGACGCGGAGATGGCGCTCCGTAAGCGCGAGATCTTCCACGATCTTCGCGCAGAGGGATCGATCGGCGAGGAGGAATCGAAGCCTCAACTCTGAGCCGCCGTTGGTGTGAGCATCACCAACCCACTCATCCCACACGCTCCTCCTCCTTCTCGGCGTCTTTACTCCGCGCACGCACCAACCCGCCCATCCTGGCCGACCTAGGACCGAGCATCGACGGCATAGACAAAGCTCCGCTCCATCGCCGCCACAATACGCAGCTGGACGCACTGCGACGAGGTCTAGGCAGCGTCCGCATACATCTGCAGCAGCCGCGCAGCCCGTGCCGCGCCTCATCATGGACGCCATGGCAGGCCCATCCAGCGCATCTAGAGACACATCTTCTTGCAGCATGATGCATGTATCACGGCGCCGCCGCACGTCGGCGCTCGCTTCGACACGCCCGCGGCGGCCCGCGCTGGGCGTCGTGCTGCTGATGCTGTTTGCGCTCGTGCTGTCGCCGCTGGCGCTGGCGTCCGAGGGCGACCGATCGCCAGAGTACCGGATGTGCGTCTCGTCGTGCACCGCCGACGTATGCAGGGACGACGTCGACGACGGCATCATGTACGCGCACCGGCTGCCGTTCATCCTGCGGCTCACGCGCTGGACGTGCGAGGACGATTGCAAGTACCACTGCACTCATCGCATCACCAACGACGCCGTCGAACGCACGCACAAGCTCGAGCTCGACGCCCGCGCCGAGGTCGATGCGCTTGCTGAGCAGCAGCCCATCTCGGCCGCGGCGCGCGCCGAGCGCGTCCGTACGCTCGTCGAGACGCAGCTCTCGGCGCTGCGACCCGTGCAGAAGCGCATGGTCCAGTATCACGGCAAGTGGGTCTTCATCCGCTTCCTCGGCGCCCAGGAACCCCTCTCGGTGCTCTTTAGCCTGCTCAATCTGCGCGTCCACTACAAGGCGCTCTTCCGGCTCCGCAAACAGCTCCCGGACGCGTTCCCGCTCAAGCTCGTCTACGTCGTGCATACGCTCGTCGGCATCAACGCGTGGATCTGGTCGGCCGTCTTCCACACGCGCGACAAGCCGCTGACGGAGAAGCTCGACTACTTTTCTGCGGCGGGCCTCATCATGTCCGGCTTCTTCTTCAGCGCTGCGCGGCTCTTCAGGCTCGCACCGGCGTCCGAGCGCTTCGTTCTCCTGCGCCGGGTGTGCCTCGGCGCGCTCGGCATGCACGTGCTCTACCTCAGCATCGGCCGCTTCGATTACGCCTACAATATGGCGGCCAATGTCGTGGTCGGTCTGATCCACACGCTGCTCTGGCTCACGTACAGCCTGCGTCCGACGACGTTTCCGTCGAATCCGCTCGTCGACCGCAGCGTCGCCTCGCGCGCGGCGATGCGCGCGGCCAAGCCGTCGCTCTCGGCGCTCTCGACGCCGACGCCGCTGTCCAACGGTGCAGCAACGCCGCCCGTGCCCGTGTCGACCAACATCGGTCCACCGAGCGCGCACGTCAAGCCGCGCAGGAGGCTGCAACTCATCCTCGCGCTCATGTCGGCCTCGGTGCTGCTCGAGCTGCTCGACTTCCCACCCGTGCTGCGCATCGTCGACGCTCATGCGCTCTGGCACCTCGCCACCGTGCCCATCACAGCCATGTGGTACGACTGGCTCGTCGCCGATGCGCAGGAGTGCGTCAGCACGGGCTGGTGGCTCTCGGAACGATCCGCCCACGCGCCCGAGCTCGGCTCGACGCTCGAACACGTCAGCGAGAGGCTCAAGGGCCGCGCGGCGAGCCTGGCGCAGAACATCGAACTCAACGCGCTCACCGCCAAGCTCAACGAACTCGCCAACAAGGCTGGCTTCAGCGGACGCGGTGCAGCTGGCGAGGCGGGTGGCGCGCCAGCGCTCTTGGGCCATGCGACCGGTGTGGATGGCGAGGGTACAGGGCTTGGCGTGGATATGGATGTGCATCCGCGCACCAAGCCCGCAGCGGTGCCCGTGACAGCGACGACGGCATCGGGAGGTGCGGGTACAAAGACCAAAGATACATAGCCACCGAGCTGGCAAACACGTCGTATTGCAATGGAAGAATGTCTCTCGTCGCATGGAGAGTGAGTTGCGAGTTGAGGTCTCATGTGGAGAGGATGAGGTGGAAAATAGCTTCGGGAGTCGGACAGGCGGCAAGATTTAGGCCGAGGGAAAATTTAGCCCCGTCCGAGGGCGGAGCATTCATTGGGAATGGGAATGCCACCATCATCTGCACTTTGGGCCAACGACGGCATGACGGATGCGGTAGCTTCGACGTCTGGCGCTGCGGGGACAACCCGGAAGCGGGTGCGCAAGCGGTCGCGCAAGTCCAAGACCAACACAGCTGCAGGAGCCGATTCGGACGCAGAGTCGGTCGACCAGCCCCAACCCCAGCCACAGCACAAGCCGCAACCGCAAGCTGCGGCGAAAGCCACTACGACCTCGGCAGCTGCCGTCCAGGCGAGCACTACGCCTGCCGCTGCAAATACACCTGCAGCATCGGTGGCGAGGTCGGTGCGGGCGGAGAATCCGCACAAGCCGTCGTTCATCACGCGGCCCACCGCGCCGGGTGGACGACGATATACGGTGTCTGTGGCGATCCCGGGTTCGATTGTGCTCAACGCCCAGTCGCCCGAGCTGCAGAGCCGGCTGGCCGCACACATTGCGCGCGCCTGCGCGATCTTCAATGTGGACGAGATCGTCATCTTTGACGAGGGCGATGTGCGGAGCTTGGACGCCGAGGCGTACGCGTCGGCGCGGCCGGCGGCGCGCGGCAGCAAGCGTCGCTGGAACGACCCGCAGCACGAAACCGAGGGCGCAGCGGAGGGAGAAGAGGAGCAGCAGCAGCAAGGCGAGGAGCGCGGTGGGGAGTGCAAGGGCTTTGATCCGCAGACGTTCCTCGCGCGCGTGCTGCAGTATCTCGAGACTCCGCAGTATCTGCGCAAGGCGCTCTTCCCAATGCATCGCGATCTGCGCCTCGCGGGGCTGATGCCGCCGCTCGACTGTCCCCACCACCTGCGCTTCGAGGACGAGTGCGAGTACCGCGAGGGCGTCACTGTCGATCCGCCGCACTGGGCACGTCAGCGCCGACCGGGCGGTGTGTTTGTCAATGTGGGTCTGCGCGATCCGATCGAAGCTGCACTGCCGACTGCCGTCCGGGTCGAGGCGGGCACGAGGGTGACGGTGCAGATGCCCGCGACGCCGCATGAGGCTGGGCTGGTCGTCTCGCCGCGCGAGCCTGTCGAGAGGCTCGGATGGTACTGGGGCTACAGCGTACGTCTGGCGGCATCGCTCTCGGCCGTGCTGACCGAGTGCGCGTTTAGCAGCGATGGATACGACCTCGTCATCGGCACGTCGGAACGCGGCGTCTCGCTCACCGATCTCGCGCTCGCCACGCACCAGGCCACGCGCGTCGCGCTGCCCGACGGACAGACGGTCGACCCTCTCGCCAAGCCCCAGCACGCCCTCATCGTCTTTGGCGGCCTCAGCGGCCTCGAACTCGCCGTCGAGGCCGACAAAGGCATCCAGCTCGATAGACACAATGCTAACGAGCTCTTCGACGCCTGGATCAACGTCGTCGACAACCAGGGCTCTAGAACCGTCCGCTCGGAAGAGGCGATCATGATCGCCCTCGCCCGCGTCAAGCCCCTCCTCGACCACCTCGCCGCCGCCAAGCCGTAGAATCACAACCCCCGCACGCCAATACAAATACTGGCCACGAGATGAACCATGGGAACCTTTGTGTGTGTGTTTGAGTCCAAGTCGGATTGCATGTGCGAGCAAGCGGTGGCGGTCATGCGTCTTCGTCGTTGTCGTCGTCGTCTCGGAATCTCGGGTTCTTGTGAGCGACACAGAAACCAAACGTCAGTGACCCTGTTCAAGTAGCAGGCTTTGGTGGAAGAGGGGGCTTACCTTTTCGGACTTTCCGTAGAGTTCTTGATCTTCGTCGTCGTAGCTCCTCTCTCTCTTTGATCTTTGTGTGTTGCTATCGGCGGCGTGGCCTCTGTCTTCGGCCTCCAACTCGTCGTACATGTGTTCGGCGCCTGCAGGCACGAGCCCTCCGCCGCCCGAGTCCATGCCTGCGGTTTCCTGGTAGAGCTGTTCTCGCTCGAGCCTTCTTGCCTGTTCGGCCTCGATGCGCTTCCTCTCCTCCTCCTCTCGGAGCCTGTTGTGGCCCCACCCGCCGCGGCCGGCGTCGTACTCCTGGCGGTACTCGTCGCGCACCTGTCCACCGCTGCGACCGCGCCCGTACTGACGCCCTTCCTTGTAGCCCGGATCGAGATCGCATCGGATGACGCGTTCGTCGAGCTTGGTGCCGCTGACGTAGCGCATGCAGTCGACCGCCTCGGCGTGCGTGTAGAACTCGACAAAGGCAAAGCCGCACGGTGTCTTTTGATTGCGGTCGAGCCCCATGATGATGCGCTTGATGCCGCCGCCCGACGAGACGTTGGCAACCCGCCCAAAGACCTCGTAGATCTGCTCCTCGGTCGTGTAGAACGACAGATTGCCCAGGTACAGCGTGGCCGTCTGGCGCAGCGCCTGCTGCTGCTCGTGCTTGGACGAGTGCGAGCGCGAGTCCCGATCTGTATACCACCTCAACGGGGGTCGACGTGGGTCAGCCCATGCAGAGATTCGAGGGACGGTTAGGGGAGGTCATGGGACGTACAGGAGGATGGCGCATCGAGTGGCTCCAGGATGTGCGCCATGGTGACTACGCCTCGAAGTTTGCTTTGTCGTGACGGTAGACGTGGAGGAAAGGACGCCGAGCGATGGAGGCAGGGCTCCAGAAGTTGCGTCGCTGCGCCTTGGATTTCCCCCAGCTGGGACCCAGCAATTGCCGATCTCACAGCACGCGGAAAAATTCACGATTAGCGCGATTCCGGTTCTAGGAACCGTCAGATGCAGGCTAAATCCAGGCGGCCGCCAAGCAAGCGCAGCGGCCCAGCGCGAGGAGCCCGCCCAGCGCCCTCGCCAGGCATGAAGCTCACCCTCGCCGCCAAACTCCTCGAGTAAGAAACCTGTACAACAACGCCGTCAACGCCCTCGCCCGCACCTCTCTCCCGCTGCTCCGAAGGTAACCTTCTGCCGTCCAAGACATTCCTCGGCATTGCACAGAACTTTCTATCATTGCACGAGCGTTTCCTAATGAGGTCTAGGGTAGAAGGAGCGAGAAGCCCGGAAGCCCGCAGCGTCGCTTGCTTCAGAGGATCGTTCCCTCAAAGATGAAGAAGGCGAACGAATGCTTCTTGATGGGCTTAGAGCCCTTGTCGGCCCAGTCCTTGCCGCTGTACTTGGTGGTCTGGGGCACGACCACGTTGGGCTGCTCAAACGTGTTTTTGGCCAAGAGGTCGTCGCTGTAGAGGACGTGGGATTCGACGCTTTCGATCTCGAAGCCATCGAAGCGGATCTGGCCAGCCCAGTCGGCGGTCGGGTGGCGGTTGAGCACGCTGAGGCGGATGCTGGCGCGCTTCGAGCCGGGTTGCTCGACGATCATGGCGACGCAGTCGACGTAGGCCGGCTTCGAGATGTGTTGGATCCATTCCGGGTACGTCGGTCCCTCGCTAGATTTCCGAGACGGAACAAAGACGAAAGCCCAGGTCAAGGTTGAGGTCAGTACGTTTGCGGCAAGAGAAGGTCGCCTCGAACGGTCAAGCGACTTACTAGGCATCGGGCGTGAAGCCGAGGTTAAGGAGGCGACCATCCTTCATGTAGCGGGCAAAGAGTCGCAGGGGCCAGTAGGTGGTCTGGAAGAGAAGGCCGTCGGGGCTGGTCATGAGTGGCGAGATGACGTTGACGCTCTGAGCGATGCAAGCGATGCCGACGTCTTTGGACTTGCGCACGAGGATGTTGAGCCAAGCGACGACGCCGAGCATGTCCGTGTAGTCGTAGGCCTGTTCGAGGCCCTGGGAACCGGGAGCCTTGACCTCATCCCAGACATTCCATTCGTCGTAGCAGATCTTGACGTCGCGAGCGGCGACCTTCTGATCGCGGTTGTTCCAATCGAGGAGCGACTGGGCCTTGTCGATCTTGGCCAGGTCGATGAGCGAGGCGCAGATCTCGATGCCACGTTCGGCTGCGGCGGGACCGAAGACGTTCTTCTCGTAATCGAAACCTTGAACGTTGCTGTAGTGCTCGTGGCCGAGCATGGAGTAGAGGTGGATGGAGTGGAAGTCGACGACGCCGATGAGGCCGTTGAGCACTTCGCGATCCCATTCCGAGTTGCCCTGGTTGCCGCACGAGACGAGCTTGATGGAGGGGTCGACGAGCTTCATGCCGTGGGCCCATCGCTTGGCCATCTTTGTGTAATCGGTGGCGTTGAGGAAGCCGACCTGCCAGGGACCGTGCATCTCGTTGCCGAGACCCCAGTACTTTACGTTGTGCGGCTCGTCGCGACCGGTGTTTTTGCGGCGAAGGTTTGCCCAGTAGGTGTCGCCGGTGCCGTTGCAGTACTCGAGCCAGGAGAGGGCCTCCTCATAGGAGCCGGTGCCCATGTTGATGCAGAAGTAGGGCTCGACTTTGAGTCTGCGGCAGTAGTCGATAAACTCGTCGGTGCCAAAGTGGTTGGACTCGGTGGAGAGCCAGGCGAGTTCGATGCGCTTGGGCCGCTCCGAGATGGGGCCGATGCCGTCCTGCCAGTGATAGTTGCTGACAAAGTTGCCGCCGGGCCATCGGAGGATGGGCATCTGAAGCTCGCCATCGCTGGCAAGGATGTCGGCTACGTCCTTCCTCCAGGCGAGGCGACCTTTGGTGCGTTGGTCGCCGTTGTCCTGGACCTCGAGGATGGAGGCTGGGCTGGGCTTGGAGGGGTTATCGACGATACCGCCATAGATGCCGCGGCCGAGGTGTTCGACGAAGCCCGAGTAGAGCTTGTCGGTGACGAGGGGCTCGGAGCGGGGGTGTGTGAGCGAGTGCGGGTGAATACGGATGGGGTCGGTGGAAAGCTGAGCCGGATGTTGGAACGAGTGCTTCTGGAGGGCCTTTGGCTCCTCGGAACCTGCCGCGTATGGGTTGACACCAGCCATTTTGGACAATGTCGGGACCAGTGTTGAGGATGATGGGGAACTTGGAGAAGGATGCGAAGCGATGTTCGAGAGGTTCACGAGGATTATGAGACCAGCTGGAATCAGACGGTCGTTGCCTCTAACAGATTGCCGAGAGGCGGAGTGTAGATTGCAGATTGGCAGGAAGAAAGGCGAGGAGAGGAGCGAGCACGGACCGGCTGGATTGGGGCCAAGCCCGGGCGAAGTAAGTTAGAGCCCCAGCTCTGAGAGGGTGGTTGCCATCGCACAGTGGAGACTGAGTTGGCCGAAGAGCAAGGCGCAGAGGCGGAGAGGGACGTGCGAAAAGTGAATTGACCGAGGCGTGCAGGCGAGGATTGGGTGAAGCCCGTCTTTTGACCGAGATGGTTGCGGGGGGGGGGGGGGGGGTGCTCGGCAATCTCGACGGCTGTGATACGGCAGATGTCGATATTCGGCTGGTGAAAGCCAGGAGGCGTGGCCATAAAGGGCCATCGGACGCGTCGAGCCGGAATTGCCGACGAGAGACTCGTGTGGAGAGCTGCGCCTTCGCATGCGATGCATGCAAGCTGCGGACCCGAACAGACAATAGCAGACAATAGGGACCGATGGGTTGGCCGAAGTACTGAGCCCAGCGGATTCGATCTGAAGAGAGGCGGCCCGCGGCGGCCGAGCTGGTGGATTTTACGATTTGGGATGGCTCGACCACCTCAGCATGGCGCTCGGAGGCCAAGCCGACATTTCGACGCTTCTCCCGTTCCGACCGCCCTGAAGCGAGCGACATGTGTATGATCACGAGTGTGGCAGCTGAACGAGGCACACGACTGTTGCCGTTCCGCGTTTTGTCGAGTCAGGCTCTTTGATCAGATGGGAGCGACTGAGTTAGCGGATTCGAGCACGAGGGGCTCGCTCAGCTCACTCGGTCGGAACTGGTGAGATTGCCGAGCCCGGAATTTTGCGAGGCACGGAGAGTCGGTGCCGAGCCATCCCGTCCGCCCGTTTCCTGCATCCCCTCCTTGCCTCGTGCTAGGACGTTTCAGGCCCGAAAGGCTCGAAGGTCTTGACGAGAGAGTCGCACGACTAGATGAGCTCATGAGCGAGGCGACACGGTCATTCGCCAACGCATGTCGCGCTCCTTGGATGGTTGTAGCTTCGCGGGCGGGATTGCCGAGTCGGAGTGGCAATCCACTTCGTAAATCTCTCGAATACTCTCCGTCGTCTGCACCGAAGCGCTGCAAACCCTGTTCATGCACGTGCAAAGATTCCCGGCTCCCGTCAGCGGAATATCATACTCCAAGTTGGGTTACACATGCTTCTCCGCACTTGTGCCTGTCTCGATGAGATGGATCCTGCTGACTCGGAGCAGCTCGACCTCATCTCGACTGCGGTCAGAGAGCCGATCGACGACTTCGCGCTCCTGACAGCTCGTCTGGGTCCGCGTCAGGCACACGCTACACATGTGGCTTCCACCCTCCGGCAATCTCACCGACGGAGCTTGAAATACGCTCTCTCGCAAACACAGGCACGCTCGACTGCAGCAGTGCTCCATCGCTCCCTCCTCCCAGCGCCGAAACTCTCGGACAATGCCGCCTTGTTGCCCGCGCACACCACCCTACACCACCGGCCGCAGCGAAAGCAAACGTCCTTGCCTTCGCTTCCGCTTGCGCATGTCTCGCCTCGGGTCGCCTCACGCGCGCACGCACACATGTCCCTCCCGCCCTCACCCTCACGACTCTCTCGCTGTTGCTTCATTCGCGATTCACCCGGGCCCCCACGCGCTCGTGCCTTGGCGACCCTCGACCCCGCATCTACACCATGCAATCATCTGCGGGCCCCCACTTTACCACCAACTCAACCTTGGACCACATATAATCCCCCCCGCTTCCCCCCAGCTTCCGACATGGCCACAGCCACCATCCCTCTCTCCCCTCTCCTCTGCTCCAACCACCTCAACACGCACGACGTTTGACTAGCGCCGTGTACCCTCACACCCCCTAACCGCTCCACCACCCGCCTGATTCGCTCTACTTGGCCCGCCATGGCGTTGCCCCCCAAGCTTTACACATGGCTTTGCGGCTGTTTCGCAGCCCTTGGCTCCATCCTCTTCGGCTATGGTACGTCCCTGTGCCCTCTGACTCGTCCATCCTCGCTTTCCAGTTGTTCACACCTCCCTGCTTGTCTCTCCCACAGATCTCGGTGTCATCGCTGGTGTCATTGTCTCGCCCGACTTCGTTCGAGTCACCAAGGACCCCAACCCGGACTACATTGGTTTCATCGTCAGTTCCATGCTTCTCGGCGCTTTCGTCGGCTGCATTCCAGCCTCGCTCATCGCAGATGCATTCTCGCGCCGATTCGCAATCATGGTCGGCGCCATCGTCTTCATCCTCGGTGGTGTCCTCCAAACCGCTGCTACCAACAAGGATATGATGATGGCCGGCCGCTTCTTCGCCGGTGTTGGTATCGGTATGCTCTCGCTTCTCGCTCCGCTCTACCAGTCCGAGATCGCCCACCCCTCCATCCGTGGTAGGCTCACCACCCTCCAGCAGTTCTTCCTCGGCATCGGCGCGCTCATCGCCAGCTTCGTCGTCTACGGGTGCAGCATCCACCAGGCCGGCACCGTCTTCGAGTGGCGCTTCCCGCTCGGTCTCCAGATCGCCCCCGCCGTCCCTCTGGCCTTCCTCATCATGCTCTTCCCCGAGTCGCCCCGCTGGCTCATGACCAAGGGCCGCGAAGAGGACGCGCTCCGCTCTCTCGCCCGCCTCCACGCACGCGGTGACACGTCCGACGTCTTTGTCCGCGCCGAGCTCGCCGAGATCAAGGCCCAGCTCTCGGTCGAAAAGGGCACCTCGAGCGGCTGGAGCGAGATCTTCAACAACACCCAGAACATCCGAAAGGTCGCCATCGGCGTCATCCTCCAGTTCTCCGTGCAGATGACCGGTGTCGCTGCCATCCAGTACTATGCTCCCGAGATCTTCGGCGCGTTCGGTTACAGCAACTCGAGGATCTTCCTCCTCCAGAGCATCAACTCGATCATCGCTCTCGTCGGTGAAGCTGCCTGCGTCCTCTTCGTCGACAAGCTCGGTCGTCGTTGGCCCCTGATCGTCTGCAACGCGATGGCCGGTGCGTGCTTCGCCGTCGCCACCGCTCTGCAGGCCCGCTTCCCGGCAGACAGCCCCAACTTCAGGAAGGAGGCTGGCTATGCCTTCATCGCCGTGATCTGGATCTTCAACTTCTTCTTCTCGGCCGGCATTGGCCCCCTGTCGTGGGCGGTACCCGTCGAGATCATGAACACCTCGATCCGCGCCAAGGGAACCGCGTTGACGAGCATCAGCTGCTGGCTGGCTAACTTCATGATCGGTCAGATCACCCCCAAGGCTCTGCGAAGCATCGGCTGGAAGTACTACATCCTTTTCGCCGTCGGCGGCTTCACCAACGCCATCACCTTCTGGTTCATCCTTCCCGAGACCAAGGGCCGCACCCTCGAGGAGATGGACCGCTTCTTCGAGAACACGCCCTGGATCGTCGCCTTCCACGACATGAGCGTCGTCTCGGACAAGCAGCGCGAGGAGGAACTGCGACGAGGCATGGTCAACGCTCCTCAGACCGAATTCCTCGAGACTCGCAGCCACGAGGACAAGTTCGACGGCCTCAAGACCAGCAGCCACGACCACGATCTCGAGAAGCACTGATCCGCATCTTTAGCACGCACACCATTTTCAGATACCACTTTTCGCATGCGTCACAATGTGTAACCTTGAATCCAGTCTTGAAAGCTTTCAAACGTCGCTTGCCCGGCAGCAAAGATGTGTGATCCAGCGCTCAATTGCACCGATACTGAGCGCGGTCGTGCCCAGTCTGTGCATCGCCGCACGGTAGCTCAGTCGCAGCACCCGAAATACTGGACTGTCGGTTCAAAGGCCTCTACCCTATCTACATCATCTGGCTGTTCCTTCGAGCGAGGCGAGCGACTCATTCGATACAAAGTCTTGATTTCAGAGAAGGTCGAAACGAATGTGTCGACAATTATCATTGAGATAATTGTGGCCTGATCGCGCAGGAGGGGACAGGCCCTTTCAATGACGAGGCCATGGTCAGTATGGGTTGATCGAGGCTATTGCTGGGCCACGCCGCTAGTCCTGGCTCGGACGTTGTCAGGATTCACAGCCGCATCGCTTGCCCAACGGGTATTGCATTTTGCTCAGGTCACGAGCAATCGACTGCGACAAGTTGTGCAACGCGGACCATGATCGTGTGAAGCGTGTCAAGGAGCCACTCGGAATTGTCGACTTGCCCTCGTTAGTAAATCCGCGGGATGGCTTTGAGTGGAGAGAGACCATGGTATTTCGCCGAGGATTCGCCGCTTTGCCGCCCCCGCTTCTATTTGTGATTCTTGCCTGCATCGGGATTCTTTAATGGAGCGGTGGCAAGTGTTCCGGATCGGACAACGTCCACGCACAACAGGTAGCGTAGCGAGGTTGACTGGTAAATGGTAAAGAATGCCGCAGCGGAGCCTCAACTTTGATTCACAAGACAACCACCATACTTCGTCCCCCCCGTCCGCTCCGCCATACGCGCGCGGCTGGGAAGCCGACCGGCAAGATTACCGACAAGCACAGCAGAATGCCAACCACGTGGCGGCCCCGTACTTCGGCTAGCTCCCAGGGTGCGGGGATCTCTCCTTCTTCGCCCTCGTTTCCCGCCCCTTTTTTTCATTTCGAGCACGTCGTCCGTTCATGTGAATGCCATCAGCTCCCGGCCTTTCATGTCTCATTGGCCGATCATTGCGCTTGCTAGATCTCCGTCCGAATCCCCCGGATGGCCCTACAGCCCAAGCGCGCTTGCGCCCCGCTCGAGCTTGTGGCGTCGAATGTGGGGCTCCTCGTCCAGGCACACTCACTCGCTCGCTCTCCCTCTACCGGCTCGCTTGCACTAGACCCTGACTTGGCGTTTCCTGCCATGCAACGAGCGTCACTTGATGCCGACGCACCACCTCGGGCCGGAATATGCACAGTGGCGGTCACCTACGCTGCCCACCAAAGCCGGGCCGTTGCCAAAGGGCGTTTGTGCCTCGGCAATCATTCCGTTTCTAGCCCACATCGGCGGCTTTGCGTTTGACACCCACCACATCGTCACTAGGCTTGGTCCATGCACATCGACCTCGATGGCGGAGCGGTAGCAGAGCCTCCTTTGCCTCACTACTCTGCAATGCTGACGCGATGTCCGAGGTACCGAGCAAGGTCTTGACGTGAGCACGCGCCAGGACACTACGCGAGAGAGGATGCTCGCAAGCGCGGCTACAACACCTTGCCGAGACCACGCCCAATCTCGCTAAGCCCTCTTGTGGGGTCGTTCGTACCGATCCCCTTCTTCTCAACCCTCCTACACGAAGAGGCGACCGATACATCCGCTCTCTCCCCTTTCCGCCCACACTGGACTGGCACAAGTAGGATATATATACATGTCTTGCGCTCCCTCGTCCTTTCTCCTCGATTCATCCACCTTCCCATCCTCCCCCTCATCTTTCCCCACCCCCGGGCTCTGTTGCGCTTGAACGCAACCCCCAAGCTTTCCCTGCTTGCGAATCAACGATCGTCTCGGTCTCAACCATGCGCTTCTTCGCCAAGGCCATGGGACTCGTGTCCCTGGCGCTCTCGATCGTCAATGCCTCGCCGCTCCAGAAGCGCGACTTCGGTCCCGTCACCATCTACACTCCTGGAAGCAACTACACCAGCGACCGATCGCTCTACGGCAGATCCCTCATGCTGACCGTGAACGACGTGAGTGCCAGGGCAACAGTCCACAGAGCTCAAGCCAAAGCTTTGGTTCACGTATCTGACATTGTACTTTGATCTTGCGTTTCTGTGTCATTGTCGCTGCAGAACACTGGAACCCTCCTCTCGACCTGGGAGAACTACTCGGGCGGCAAGACGTGGTTCCCCATCTACCGATCCACCGACCACGGTTTCACTTGGTCTCCGTACTCGACCGTGACAGACCAGGTCAACGGCTGGGGCCTCAGGTACCAGCCCTTCCTCTACGAGCTCAAGCAGAGCTTCGCTGGCTACCCTGCCGGCTCGATCCTTCTCGCGGGTAACTCCATCCCTGAGGACCTCTCCAAGACCCAGCTCGATCTCTACATCAGCACTGACAAGGGGTAAGTTCCATTTCGTACCATCTTCGACCTGGTGGTTCCGAGTGCTAAAGGTTTGCCCATGCGCAATCTTTTGATTTTTCGCTTTAGCAAAACTTGGAAGTTCCTCTCCCACATCGCCAACGGTGGTGTCGCCCTGCCCAACAACGGCGAGACTCCCGTGTGGGAGCCTTTCCTGCTCGTGAACAACGGTCAGCTCATCTGCTACTACTCGGACCAGCGCGACCCAAGGTACGGCCAGAAGCTTGTCCACCAGACTACCAAGGACCTCAAGACCTGGGGCTCTGTCGTCGACGACGTCGTTGCACCCTTCTACGCTGCTCGCCCTGGCATGCCCATCGTCGACAAGATGGGTAACGGCAACTATATCATGACCTACGAATACGGCGGTGCGCCCGAGGGTGACTTCTCCGTCTACTACAAGATCTCCAACGACCCCTTCAGCTGGGCCGACAAGCCGATCCAGGTGCTCAAGGCTAACGACGGCACCGTCCCCCGCGGAAGCCCCTATGTCATGTGGACCCCGTCCGGATCCAGCTCCGGAACCGTTGTCGTCAGTGCTAACTCCGACGCGGGTCTCTACGTCAACCGTGCAAACGGTGCCGCCAATGCTTGGACCCGCCTCTCGGTCCCCAACGCTCCTGCCGCCTACTCCCGCTCCGTCACCAAGGGCTTCAACCCCAAGGACATTGTCATTGTTGGAGGAGGTCTTCTCGGCCAGGGCTCCACCAACCGCGTCACCTTCAGCGCACGCGACGTCAACGGTTGCAGCACCTGCTAACTGCTCAATTCGCTCCGAGGATTGTGCCAAGCCGCTGGAGCAGAAGCTATTGGCTCTTTTCCCATGTCTTATAGGAACGAATGCACGCGAGACCTCAATCTCTAGAATGAGTTGATTGATGCATGCATGTCGACAAACACTGGTTTTGATCCGTACAAATACAAGGCAGATTAGCCTGTCTGAGATCGCTCGGATGAGTTGGAGCACTTCGGCTCGGCGATCGTCGCCGTTAGAAGCTCCCTGGTCCTGTCGTGCCATCAAGGAGCCCGCCGATGCCGAAGAAGATGCTAAAGACATCGCTACCGAGCCACCTGCGGCGGTCTGCAGCCGTCACGGAGATCGGAGCGACGGAATCGACTCCGGAAATGTGCTCTTCTGCGTTCGGTCGACCGCCAATCCTTTCGTAGCTCGATTTGACGAACCAAGCGAGATGCGAGGTGAAGGGCAGGTGGTCGAGCTGGCTGAGCTGGTCGAAACGCTTGCTGCAGAGGTAGATGAGCTCCTGAGTAGAGCGAGTGAGCTCGGTGTCGTGATAGTCCACGAGAAGAGCAGCCGCGGTGGCGGCCTGGCTGAAGCGTCGCAGCAGATATCCAGGTGCGTACAGAAGCGCACCGCTGATCTCTGGATCGGTAAAGATGTCCAGGAGCATTTGGCAAGCTTGGCGGATTTCGTGCCGGTAGGCGGCTACAAACCTCGCCGACTCTTCTTCGTAGCGCATGTCGTAAGGGACTCCCCGCTCGGCAGCGAGAGCCTTCGAGGGGCGACCCGCTTCAGCGGATCTCAGCGCAACGGCTGCGAGGTAGATCTGCAACGTCCATCGGTCCACGAGTCCGACGATCCTCTCCAGGCGACTGCAATCCGTCTCGGCAGCCAACCATCGCTTCTCCACGTCAAAGAGCTGCGACTGGAGATATTTGAAGCGATCCCAGTCGTGGGTCAGGTTCGGACGAGCAGGTGGAGGTGCCATCTCGAAGGGCGCGAGTGGAGAGTTGGACGAAACTTCGCCGAGCCAGACTTGCAACTCCTTGAGGATCGGCATTGCTCGGACGAGATAAGGAGTCGGGATGGAGCCGCGCGATGAACGAGGTGCCTTCGATAAGGTGAGGTCATGATCGCTCAGATCCATGCCCTTGCCTGTATCGATCGCCGCGAGGGCTTCGAATGCGCGGGAACAAATCCAAACGGAAGAAAGGCGATGCGACACGCTGGGTGCCGTCCGTTCGCCGTTGAGTACGCTTACTTGAGATCTCCTGGCAACGCTCTGCAGTAGATTTGTTGCGTAGCCGGAGAGGAGCTTTTCATCCGGTGATCCTGGAAAGGCCTGAGGCCAGAAGGCGATCAGGAGGATTCCCTGCACGGATCCGATGGTTGGATCAGAACTGGACAGCTGCGAGCCCATCTGGGATAGAGCATACGATGCTAGCCCGGCATGAGTCTCTGACCGAGTGGGAGGGCTGCTTCTTCCGTGCAAATCTTGGTACAGGGCTCCGATGGCGAGGAGGACGGTGAGTAGGAAAGGCTCGGAAGCAGACAGGCTGGCGACGCTGACTTTCTCGTCCAGCTCGAGAAAGGGCGCGAAGACGTGGCAGTAGGTGAGGAAGATCTCGAGGAACACCTGACCCAGCTCGAGTGTAATGAAACCGGCCTCAATAGGATCGCAGATCGGGTCATGTCGAGCACCGTTGCCGTGTGACCACGTTGAGCTATGTCGGGCACGAGCGGAGGCGTGTGGTTGGGACACAACAGGGTCGAGGGAGGATCGGGCGAGCGCGGATTGCTCCCTCTCGCCGTTCGCTTCCCCGCGACTGCTTCTTCTGTCTTGATGCGACAAGGCCTGAAGTGGAACACTCGCCTCCGAGACACCATCCTGCAGTTCATCCACCTCGGCGTCAGAATCATCTGGAGAGTCGGCGCGTGCCCGTTTGCGGTCGGACTTTAGGGGAGAAGCAGCGGATCTGGAGGAGGTGGGTCGGACGGTGTTGTCGTAGGCGGCCAATCGCTCGAGCGATCCTGGAAGGCCCTCGACGCGATCTACTAAGCGAGAAACCGTTCGCTCGAGAACGTCGATCCGTCGCACTGCGTCAGGAAGCGAGTATCCAAAGCGATCGGAAGGATGGTAGGTCGTCGCCTCCCGATGGTGAGAGCCGAGGTGGGCGTGGTTGATGAAATGTCCTCTGTCGTTGGAAGCGCTGTCAGGTCTGGCTGACGAAAAGTGAGGGGGAGCCGATCCGAGCGAGGGCATACCGCTGGGAGCGAGTTGGGATGAGGCGTGCGAATGCGGATGAGTGGCGATTGAGGAGGCATAAGAGGCACCGTTGGCTTTCGCGTCGCGATCATCCGAGTTGATCCGGTTTGAGGTTGGTGTGCCAGCAGTGGCTTCCGAGGGCTCCTTACAGACAAGCTTGAGCTTGAGACAGCGAGCGCAGGGAAAGACGCCGTCGCATTTCAGCTTCTGGCCGCGGCATCGGATGCAAGCTCGCTGAGAGCGTTTGCGCTTTTTGGCTTCGGGTTCAGCATCCTTCGATAGGGCGTGCGCGTCGGAGGCCTCTTTGGCATCGGAAAGCACCATCTTGTCTTCGGGAGAGGCGGATCGAGGGTGAGGTGGAGTAGTAGGGGGCTGGTGGGCGTCGGCGGATGCTTCGAGATTGCTTAGCACCGAACCCTTCTGTGCAGGTTTTGGTTCGGACATGATGTCGGACGCAATGGTTGCAGAGAGCTAGAAGAAGGACGAGACCTAGAGGCGGCCAGCTTCCGCAGCGTGTGTCGAGGATGTCCGAGCGGATTGATCCAGACTTTTTTTGGACAATCAATGCATGCACGGCGGTAGGCTGATTTGTGCAGATGAAATGCAAACGAGGAGCTCGAGCGACGAGTGGCTCGGATGTCGTCTAATGTCAGGTCGTTGCCACTGCGTATGAGCGACAGTTGCTGAGGAAGAGAGACAGATGCCGTGAACGGACTGATCTCCGGGAGATCAAAAAGTGGCGGCGGCGAAAAGGTCTGTGGCGTTGGGACAAGGTAGAACGAGGCTGGTGCGTACGCAAAGGAGGTGCTGCCTTGTGCAAAGAATGAGTGATGGTGAACGAGGAAGGAAGATGCTAGAGCTACTGCATGAGCTAGGAGATGGTGAGAGACGCAGGGAGCAGTGATGGAAGTGGTACGGCACAGCGTCGTTCGCCACGGGTGGATTACCGAAAGCAAGGTGACACTCGGATTGGCTGAAGCCGATCAGGTGATGGCGGTAACGCCGCGAAGGGCCTCGTTCGGGAAGAGCGACGGAGAAAGGAGGCTGTAGCTGGCTGTAGCTCAGTTGATGCGGATGAAGCGCCGCCTCCGGGGTCAGAGGTGCGCTGCGTCGCCGGGCACGGCATGGCTACAGCGGTCGGCATTTGGTGCATGGCGAGGGTAAGCGTCAGACAGGGCGGCCAAGCGAGAAGAAGCGGCTGTGCGGTTCCGGTGAGTTATGCGCTTGGACGACGATCGACGGAGAGCCGGAGGCCGAGAGGGAGCCTTTGTGACCGCCACAAAAGAAGCTCCAAGTGGCAAGCACCCATGCTTCGGGGTCCTCCGTGTCCAAAAATAAAAAATTCAAAATCACCCGTGTCTGCAGAAGCCGCACGCGCGAGTGGCCCATTTTTACCCAGCCATGCAACCGCGCCATGCAGCCAGCCAGCGCCGCGCTCAGTCGGAACTACATCCGAACGCACGCGAGCAGCAAGCTCGACCCGGCAGCTACGGTGACGAAAGGAGTCGCTCGACACGGCACTTCCGACCGACATACGCTGTGCGGAACCCATGTACCTAAACATGTTTGGGGTGACTGCACGCTGCGGGAGCGGGAAGGCGACCAAGCGTCGTGTGGTGGTTGCCGACGTCGCAGCACCGCTGCTTTCCGCCCAACTCGTACCGAGCCGATGCCGTTCAGGGTTTCGGAGCTGCCGCGCGTGTGACTGGGTGTGGAGCGAGTGCGCCGCGCGCTCGACTTGACCGGCGTTGCCGCTGGTTGAATTTTCGGCCCGCTCGCCTTTTGCACGCACCTACAGGAGCCGCTACCCTGCCTGGAAGCGTCGAGTGGGGCTCTGGACGGCTGCCTCGCTAAGCGGTCAAAGCCGGCGTTCGCTCGGCTCCCGGTGAGCATGGGTCCTGGCGTTTCCTGGGTCGTAGCACCTTGCATGCGTTTGCCACAATCGACCACTACCTTACGCTGCCGATACCGTTTCGACCACTGTGAGCTCGGAAAGGATCCTCCGAAGGCTGGCCGATGTGCCGCGCATGCAGCCTCTTGCCCACTCGTCTTGCGATCCCACGCGATCGGTCTCGAAAGCGCGCCTTCTTCCTTTCGACGCGGAACACCCCATCCGGTCAGCCCTGTCGCCCTTGCCCTTCTCGAGCATTCCGAACGGTGCGAAAGATCCGAAGGACCCGAGTGAACATGACTACGTGTCCCGAGCTCGGCGGATTCGTGCATCTCTAGCATCGGCCGCCATGATCAAAAAACTAAAAATGGGAAGGCCACGTTCGGTCGTTCGGCACATGTTGTCTTCCCGTAAGCCCGTCTTGACCAGGGTTCGGAAGAGAACTTGGGCCTGAAACCGGACAATGTGGCCGATGCGGCTCTTCCACCGGAGCCTGGCATTTCGCAATAGGTTGACGGCAAAGCTTTGCAATACCAGTCTGTGGAATAGGCGGCGTGACTTTTGGCGTGACTGCACGACGCACCAATTGGGTTTCGGGACCGCACACAATACCGGTCGGTTCGGCAGCGGTGTAGCCAATACTGAGCGGGACGACGCTGCAGCTTGAAAAACTTGTTCCGCTGCAATGCAGCGCGGCTGCATGCACGCACGCTGTACCACCTTTTTCTCGCTACCTTACCTATCCGAAACGACGGTGAAACCCCTGCCAAGCTTTGGAGCCTCTACAACCACACGGAGCATCTCTGACTCTCGCCCCTCACGGTCCAAGACTACGCTGCAGCGCTGTCAGTGTATGATGGACAGGAATAAGAATGCTTCGGCAATGTGCGCTTGCTTCATGCCAACTTAGCAAAGCCTTGCAGATTTCTGCATGCCTGTAGGCCAATCAATCTCGAAAAGCAAACGCACAGGCAGAGCCCTCCGCCCATGCCGAGTTCACGGCTCGACATGCAGCCCGGCGCGACCGAGTCTTTACACACTTTGAGGCTACGAGCCAGAAACAGCTTCGCGTTGGCAACGTGGTCTACCTACTTTAGCGTCTAGGCCAGGAGAGCATGCCTACGGATCTAGTGCAATCCCGCTGCAACGCTTCGGCTAGAAAGCAGAGTCCGGCAATACAATCAAGGCTGCGGATCCATCCTCGATCTTCAAGCACGCTTTAGGCGAAGGGTCGCCTAGAGGAGGAGCCGAGCCAAGCCAAAGGCGACGTGGCCTTGATCTCTCTTTCGGGCCAGTCCCCGAGCGTCGCATCGGATCGAACGAGCATCATCCGAGGTCGCGCAAGCGGGGACCCGTCGATTGAGAACACAGGCCGGCAACCTCGACTGGAAATAGCGCGCTCGTCGGACCGTGGATTGCAAATTCACGGGTCGCCCTGAACCCAAACGTTTCGCAGGGCCATGCACGACAACAAGGTTTGAAATGCCGGCACCGCACGCTGCATGCGTACCAGTTTCTGCCAGCTTCGTCTTGACCGAACGGGTAAACCACCTTCCCGCTCCTCTCTTTCCCCTCGATCGGATCTATCCGGCCTCGTTTGGGGTGGACGCCCAATGTGTGCAGGAGGGTACATCCTTGACCATTCGAGCAACGGGGGAGTTTAGCATGCGCAATCGAGACAGAAGGCAAGTCGGAGCATTGCTAGGGGCCGCTCGTCGATCGCTCGCCGACGGAAGCGAGCCGGCTCGGGCGCGCTCCGGTGCACCCAGGTTCAACTCCGCGTGCGATTTTCGCTTCCGCCCCGCCCGTCACGCCTTTCATTGTCGCAAAGCGCAGTCACTGCGCAGAACAGCGGTTCGAATCTACAGCACCCTTTTCACAGTCTCTCTTCCATCCGCCATTGTCATGCGTCCTTATGCACTCTTGTGTCCATGCGTGGATGAGGCCAAGGCGAGGCCACGAGCAGCAGTGACGGTCTCTGCATGTGCTTGTGGCTTGGTGGATGCGCGCTATTCGCCCGACAGCCCGATGCCGATGCATTCGGGATTTCTCGTCGGTTCCTCAGCGCCACCGAATCTCCCGATGGTCGGGACCCTCATGTCCGATGTGGACTTGCCCCTTGCAGTCGCACCTCCCGCGAGTTGAACATCGCTCCCAGCACACCTTGAGAGGCTAGATCAGCCCTCGAGCCCATCGATTGCAGGGGGTCGTCAGCGAGAGCCTTCCGATCTCGTTTTCGGCACAAGCACAGGACGCTCACATGCTCTGCGCAGACTATGTTCGACGACATACAAGGAAGGGAAACTTAGAAAGACAGCCACGGGGGATTCACGACGAATGCATTCAGACTCCGTGAGGGTTGTGCGGGGTGGGAGCTAGCAAACCTGCTCACGAAGATGCGTGTAAGCCACGAATGGGTCATCCCATTTCTGTGCTTGGTTCATCGCTTTGGCCCCGCATCACTTGATTACATTCGGACTTGTCGAGTTTGCCACCTATCGCTGAAATAGACAGTCTTCCGCTTCGACCAGTGGCACACTGAACGCGGCAACCTGATCGCTCGAAATGAGTGCGATTGGTTCCAGCCGCTCGTGTCACCTTGCCGTTTGGCTTTCTTGGGTGCCCTACTGTTGCAATCGCGCGGACCTAGCAGATGAGGACGCTCGCGACTCCCGCCTATGCAGGAAGGCCGGATGACAAGCGACAAGGAGGCGTATGCGCCTGCGATGCTCACTTTTCTAGCGTCCCGGAATCTTTCTATGGCACGGTTGTGCTCAGATACTTGAAAGTCAGGTGCATGCAAAGTCTCCACAGGTCAGTGCAGCAGACTAACCCATCCGATCGCAGGCGGAACACGAATTGGAGTAGTAAGAAGACACAAACCCAGATCTCGACATGGGAACGCCAGGATGACCCAGGTGTGGGAGGTCATCGGCCATCACATTACGGTTGTGAGCGAGAAGGCGAAAAGGTCGAGGTGACGTTCAAGCCTCGCTCCATTTCTCTTCGGTGACAGTTGTCACTGCGATCCCGCTCACGTCGGGCGCATGTCGGAGAGGGTTTTGCGGCCTTCCGAGGTGCTGCAGCGTCGTCGCACCGTTCCCTTCCATGTCGCGCCCAATTTCGCTCCTGTCGCCGGTCATGGCGCGAGCCCGAGGCTTGAGATGATCCTGGCTGCGCTGGACCGGAGTGACCTCGGTGTGGTCCAGCTCACCCAACTCGACATCGGGAGTCATTTTCTCGAAGTCCTTCTCGTCGTCCGTGTCGAAGCTGCGCTGCGGCGTGAGGAACCTGTTCGGTGGGCCCTGGCTGCGCAGAGTATGGACAGGAGCCACCAGCATCTTCCTGCGGTGCTGTTCTGCCCGGATAGCAGGCCACAAGGTGGCTATGTCGCAGAAAAGATGTCAAAAATTGCGTCGCCGAAATCGAAACAACAATTAGTTATTCTGTCGTCAAATGTCGCGAGACCCAGGATCAGGGGCCGAGCTTGCACTTACTGAAAGCAGCGCAGATGACCGTCATCGGGATGAAAGTAGCAAAGACGTAGCCCTCGATATCGGGTCGATAGAGAGTAGCCTGCATCACGATCAGCGTGATCAGCAGGAACGAAGGCAGGACAAAGCAGGCGAAAGCGCTGATCAAGATCCTCCTGAGCGTGTCGAGAAAGCTGCGTGAGACGTGCTTGTCCTCGCCCCAGCCCCAGCCCAG
Organism: Moesziomyces globuligerus; assembly: GCA_030849465.1. Taxonomy (NCBI): domain Eukaryota; kingdom Fungi; phylum Basidiomycota; class Ustilaginomycetes; order Ustilaginales; family Ustilaginaceae; genus Moesziomyces; species Moesziomyces globuligerus. Next base: position 77,148 of record JARVLF010000021.1, on the reverse strand, counting down.
CTCATATAGCTTGACACAGAAGAAAATGGTACAGTAGAGGCCGTCGGCGAGCATGAGTGTCCACTCGGTGAGTGCATACTGTTTCTGGTTGACCTTGGAGATGACCTGGGCCATGTCGGTTGATCCCAAAGCGCACTCATGCACGAATCGGATGTAGTTGCAGATGAACACGACGCGGGGTACCTTGATCAAGGAAGGAAAGGCGATTGCCGCCCAACGCTTCCAATGTTTGCGTCCCGTCGCGGCCGTAGAGTTGAGGGGAAAGAAGGCGAGAATGCGCAGAATGAGTGTGAAGTCGACGAGGAAAGGGATGGCTGCAGCGTCAAAGCAAGGTTCGGGGGGAAGAGCCAGGGAAGAGGCAGATAGCAAGTTGAGCGAAATGTTGCCTTCAATGAAAGACTTTAGTATGACGTGCGCACTTACTCATGGACAGGGCGATCATCGAGGTATAGATTTGGGCGTCGAATGGTTTCTGGGGATTGACCACGAGTTCCTTGTTCATGGCAACGTTGACGCCGAGCGCGCAGATGCAGAGAGCGGCGCAGATGGCCAGTATGATGAACGTGGGAGACCTGCGGATGCGGGAAGAAGCTGCGCAGCCCATGACGCCGACGACCACCACGGTGAGGAGCGACATGATGACGTAAAGGATGATGAAATTGATGGCATAGGCGATGCCAGCGGACCATGCGGCCATTGCAGCAGCGGCTGCGACCTGTCCATCAGCAGCCGCGTCTCTTGAGTGCAATGCACTCGGAAAGATTGTGCTGACTGCCATGGCTGCAAGGTGAAGGTGTACGTCGAGTTCAGAGAGGGGGAAAGAATGGGGAGAGGGTAGTACGAAGGAAGAGAGCGTGAGGAGTGGCTTGATCTTGACCTGATGGTGGTCAGACGGTGCTTCCTTATATCTGTGTCGGGTGAAGAGCGATGAAGTCGACACAAAAGCGCTGGTGGCATGTACGACCAAGCTGCTACTTTTGAGTGACGAAGGAGAGGTCCCACAAACCCCTGTCATGAGACCGGGAAGAGTCGACTCTTTGCTTCTAGCTGTGGTCTTTCGAAAGTGCTACGAGGCTCCAATGCAGGAACGGGATGGCATGGCTCGGCGTGGCTCAGCATGGCTCAGCGTGGCTCAGCGTGGCTCAGCGTGGCTCAGCGTGGCTCAGCGTGGCTCAAGGTGGCGTTGGATCTCTGGCCGCATGCAGACCGTGACATGGCGTGGGTGTCAGGGCTCAGTTCGATGGCATACAGGTCACGATGATCGGAAAGAACTTTCCAAAGCGAGAGAGGTGCATCGCAGAGAAAGAACAGATGCGCAAAGGAGGTACAGGGTCCGAAAGACATGCAACCGCCTCGTGGAGGACATGCATGCCACGCGACGGGCTTCGCAGACCATGACGACAAAATCGGTTGGTGGCGGCTGATTGCCTCGGTGTCGTGAGCTGGTTGTCGAAAGTCGAGCGACGGGTGACGGACGACGAGCCATGCACGTTCGGATGCGGTCGAGGTTGAGGGACGGTGCAGAGGTTGAAGTACAGTCGGTGCCAGCGCAAGGCCAGCGAAGCTGGCTTGCAGCAGCCCGTGGAAGCGTGGCTTTTTCTCGCAGAACAACCACGCGAAGCCCTGCATCGAAGGCAAAGTAAGCTGTCAAAAATCGAGGCGCAGTGAACATGCGCTCAAGCCACCCACCACCCTACCCTTGACCTGCAGCCCGTTGTGGTTGCACGGCGCCCACATCCACGGATCTCCTCCATCCAATCATCACAACGCCGAGCCCGTCGGCGGATCACCCCTAACCTTGTTCGAGTGAAGCTCCTTCGAGTGCTTCTCTGGTTGAGAACTTCGGAAGCTTCTGAACAACGAAGGAACGCCCCGACTCGCACGCCTCATCAGCAGCCAACGGGGCTGGATCCATCAGCGTCCAATCACCTGCAGCAACAGCCGGAGCTCCAGTCGAAAGGCACATGCTCCAATTGCCTTGATCCGTTTCGCCTGAAATCGCACCTTTGATCGACGCCGCTGCATACGACCACCATCCCTTCGCGTGTGTCAAAGCCAACATGGAAGCCACAGCAGAGTCCTTTCGAATGGCCCTGCGGCAGGCGCGCCATCCCGTTGCCCTCGCAGGCGCAGGCTTGAGCGCCGCCAGCGGCATCCCAACCTTCCGTGGCGCTGGAGGTACGTGAGTCTGTGGACCGACTTCCCTTCTCTTTCCTCTAATGCCTGCCTTTTCTCTGCCTTGGTCCCACCAGGATTGTGGCGCCAACACGATGCACTCTCCCTTGCAACGCCGTGAGTATAGGACAGCCGTCCCGTGTCATTGTCCACGCTTCTCATCACCAGCGCCTTTCGCCCGAGCCTCTTGACTCTGCCATTGTGGACTGATGCTCAGTGAGGCCTTCGAGAGGGATCCAAGCAAGGTCTGGCAATTCTACCACTACCGCCGCTCTGTAGCCCTTGCGGCATCGCCGAATGCAGCCCACGCTTCGCTCGCACGACTCTTACTTCAGAGTCGTACGCAGGATCGGCTCCTATCAAACGCTCAGTCCTTTCATCTCGTCACACAAAACGTGGATGGCCTGTCTGGCCGAGCATTGCAGGAGCTCGGCCCAACGTCGAGTTCCGATCTGTCCGCAGCCAGCGACTCCATTGTAGAGATGCACGGCAACCTGTTCAAGACCGTCTGCACCGTCTGCCACGACGCGCGCATGGACTATCGGCATCCCTTGTCTCCTGCGCTCGGTGGCTCAGAAGAGCTCTCCAGCGAGTATCGAGACATACCCATCCAGCTCCTACCCCGCTGCTCCAAGGCAGGCTGCAACGCCCTGCTCCGACCAGGTGTCGTCTGGTTCGGCGAATCTATCCCCGGACTCAAACGCATACATTCGCTCATCGCACGCTGTGACCTCATCCTGGTTATCGGCACCTCCTCCACTGTGTATCCTGCTGCTGGCTTTGCGGACATAGTCAAGCACTCTAATCGTGGTCAAGTTGCAGTGTTCAACATCGACCCTCCCTCAGCCTCTGCCGACGATTCTGTCGACTGGCACTTCTCCGGCCCCGTGGAAATGCTTCTACCACAAATTCTGTCCATCAGCTCGACATCAAGGGCAGAGTAATCGATTCTTTTCAGATCAGTGCGACTGCTACCCTATCCCAGTCCGAGAAGCATGCCCAACACACGAAGCGGTTCACTTTGCAGCATCGATTCAATGTGCCTCGGCGAAGTGTAGAACCTCAAAGCTCGAGATTGGTCTTGCCCATGTCCTGGATCCAAGGGCGGAAGAAGTTGTCCACGGTTTCCTTGCTCTGGTAGTCGGACCACGTCGGGTCGGTCAGACCCCACGTATCGTTGTTGAACACCACGTTCTGGCGAATTCGGTAGCTTCCAGCCACCGCCCAGTGTGCCCAGCCGATCTTGTTCTTGGTGGTGAAATCGCGCAGGCATTTTTGCATGGTCACGTTGCCATAGCTCGAGTCTTGGGCGTCGCCGAACTCGGTCAGCAGCGTCGGCAGCGTGATCTTGGCTGCCGGACAGCTGTAAGGGTCGGAGAAGTCGGTCGAGTTGTTGCAGGCCTCGGGGCGCGCCGATTCGCCGAGCGCGTTGAAGCCGAAGCGGTACAAGCCTGTCTGAATGGCATTGCAGTCCTCGAGGTGGTCCTGGTAGTACGTCGACATCTTGTATGCGTGCAGCTCAAGCACAGCTTTCTTTGCCTTGCCAAACTTGGTGTTGGCAATGTCCGCATAGGCGGGCGGCAGCGACTCGGCGTCAGCGATCTCGTCCATGTCTTTGTTGACGTAAGGGGCATCGAGCAGATTAGCCTGCGTCGTCAGGGCAGACAGATCGATGTCGTAGTCGAGGCCGCTGATCGTGATCAGCAGATCCGGATTGGTTGCGTGGATGTTCTCCGCAGCTGCTGAGACGTTGCCCCACCATGTCTGCCAGTTGTAATCAAGGGATCGGAGCGACGACTTGCGCAACTCATTGCGCAAGGACATGGACACAATGTTGGAGTGCTTCTTGGCCCAGTCGGCCATGTATCGATGACCACGATGCCAGTTGTCAACATCGAAGTCCACGTCGTCGAACCAGGCGTTGCCGTCGTCATGGCTGCAGCACCAGATGGCTCGGCTGATGTGATTGTCGAGGTGCATCAGCATGCCTTGCTTCTTCTCCTCCTCGGCAATCATGGACAGCACCTCGAAGCGCGTGGTCGAGTTGGTGATTTCCGGATTGTTCTTGTTGATCATCTCCATGATCCGCGTACCGTTCTCCTCGCCGAGGGCATAGAGCAGCGCCGACTGCACCGTGATGTCCTTGCCATCGTTCTCGTAGATCTGGTCGACCATCTGGATAGGGTATGTGTGACGGACAAAGTTGTAGCCAACATACTTCATCATGCTGACGATGTCGGCGATGGAGCGGAACTCGATGCCCTCCGGGATCATCGTCTCTCCCGAGCCGGGCCAGTTGGTGCCGACAAGGATCACGGGCTCATCGTTGGCGTTCCTGATCTGATTCCCCTCCGTGTGGAAGGGACCGTGTGGCCAGTCATCACGGCGCACAGGTGTAGCAGCTGCCAGTATCGTTTGGGCTGCTGCCGCGGCGAAGGGCAATAGTGTGACCAAATTGAGCTTCATGACAGCGGAGAATGTCGAGATGTTTTGTTGGATGATACGCTGTCAACACGGGATCGTGCGGCCTTCTTATACTTGTTTCACAGTATGCTAGCCTCCATGTCTCAGCGGAGAGGGCTTGCATTGCCCCCCTCTCTCCCACACGTTGACCGACGACAGGTCCATGCACAGGTCACCTGAGACCCCCTGTACTTCCTCCGCCGAGGCGACCGAATGGCCTGACGAAACGCTAAGCGAGAAGGACCATGCCGATGTCTGGCTCTTGGACGTCCCCCGCTTGAAGTAAAGCCCGGTCAATTCCAGGACAACAAGGCAGTGTTCGACGATGAGGAAGAGGGCGGCGGAGGCCGGTCAAACCCGAAGCTGACTTGCACTGTACGCTACAAGCAGCGGAGGTCAACCCAACGAGCTCACGAGTGAACAGAACATGCTGGAAGGCATTCGTCGGTCTTCGCCTAGCTGCGGCCTGTCTCGCTCGTCGGTGCTGATGAGCTAGGTTGGCAGCACAGATTGCAAGGGCAAGAACCCCCCTGTACGCCCCCTCCCCCGGATTTGCAGGTGGAGCGCACAGAGATTTCCGATGCGGGGGTGGGCAGCCGAAGCCCCGCAAATCTCCCAACATGCGGCGTCAGCATTCGGGTATTTTTGATACTTACTCCACCGAGCTCCAGCCGACCAGGCCAAGAACATCACGCTTCCCAACCCTGCTGTCCTCTTCTCAGCAGCGCGAAACCAGACCAAGTCATGTCGGACCGGACCGCAGCGGCGCGCGCGCCCACGTCTGCGTGTGAGTCGGTGTCCGTGTTGGCACCCGCAGGAAGCTCTAGGCTCCGCTCCCTTGACAGCTCACAGACCGCGATCCCGATCCGCAAGATCTGCTTGCCGTTAGCGGTCGGTCGGCAGATGCATTTTTGCACACGCCCTTGCGCGAGTCGCTTGAGGGACTGCACCCGACGTCACAAGATCTCAGGTCTCGTCTCACAAGGAAGATGGAGGCCTGACATCGCGGCACAGGCGTGAGTAATGTACAAAGATGTTGTCGGAGCATGCGCGAGTGAAGTAGAAATCATGCCTGCTCAGGTCGGACCTGTGCGGCGAGGGGCTGCTCGTCGGCAAACCTACCGCCCTGGCCGCCCACGCTCTGACCGGGTTGAGCTTCAAGCTTGGAAGTGAGGCCCTTGGTTCGCACCTCCCACCCGTAGCCTCCACCTGGGGCACCAGGCACGTCATCACCAGGACCGTCGTAGTGCACTGCGAATCAACAGTCGGAAAGCCCCGCGAACGGTTGATTGATCAGTATATGAGCCTGTGGCGATCTCCTGTACCGCAAAATGATACTCACGCTTGGACACATCGTAGTTGGCAATGAACTCCCATCCGTTTTCGCGGACGTGGTAGAGGTTGACCGTCTGTCGGCGGGATTGGCGAGTGAAAGCAATACAAAACCGAAGAGAGTGTGTGAGCAAAGATATGATCGCATAGACAGGGTGCGCTCACTTCTGGCACTTACGTTGCCCGAGTAAGCGTCGCGGTGAGCGGCGGCGTAGATCGAGCGTCGGCCGAGCTCCTGGGCCTCTTCGTCGGAAAGGTCCCACTTGTAGCCTTGGTCCAGCACACCGTAGGCAAACGTGGAGCCGGAGCCGACACTGAAGACATCACCCTTGAGTCGTGTGCCGTCCGAGTCGACGTAGAACAGCGCAGGGCCAGTCTTATCCCAACCGCAGATCATGGTGCCCATGGAGAGACCCATGCCCTTGTATCCGTAGACGAGGTTGCTGAGGTACTTGCTAGCTGCGGCTACCGAGATGCGTTCCTTGTTGCGAAGCTCGTGTAGACGGCATTGGATGCCGAGATAGGTCTCCCAGTACTGGCAATCGGCAGCACCTCCGGCCATGGTGCCAAGAAGGTAAGGGTTGATCTCGATGACCTTCTTGACAGTACCGGAGGCGATGTACGAGCCGGCAGTAGCACGCGAGTCGACGCAGACGATGATGCCGCCTCGGAAGCGGAAGGCGAGCGTGGTGGTGCCGTGGGCGAGCTTGATCTTAGCGGACGGGTTGGACGAATCGACATCGGTATACTGCGAGAGGAAGGTGGCGGGGTCCATGTTGGGGAGGTCGAACTGGCCAGGAGCACCCATCAATTGGTCCCGAGCGGCGCTGTCGTCACCGAATGCCGCACTGCCGCCCGCGAGGGACGAGGACGTGGGCTGAGCGAAGCGCGAGAGTATCGAGTTCATGGCGGCGACTGGAGGCGGCCGTGTGCACAATGGGGCGGAAGTTCTTTGCCGCTGTCTTTCTCGGTGTGGACGAAAGCTGCTGGACGTGCGCGAGACAGTGACGAGGGCTGAAGTCGGGTAAGGTCAGAGAGAAGGCGAGGCAAAGATAGACAAGACAGCGGCTGCGATGAGATGGAAAGAAGAGCTGGTGTTGGCCTCCTGGTGGGCCTGCCCAAGAGCCGTTAGAGACACGAAATGCCTGTGCGTAAGTGCGCTCCACCACGCGTTCCCAAAGTGATCGACCTTGCCGATGTGGAGCCCAAGCGCCACCGATTTTTGTTGCAATCAAATTGTTAGCAACTCGAGCCAAACACAACGAAAATGAGGCGCTCTCCTGCTCCCTACCATCTGTACCCGAACTCGGTGTAACTTGGCACGCAGAGCTTGCAGACGTCCGGCAACGAGTAGACAGTCTTCCGATAGCCACTTCGCACGAATCTCAACGCTCTGCTCGTACGACGTCGCTCGTAGGACGCGGACGCGAGAGATCTGAGTGAGGCATCAGAAGCATTAAGATCGTTGTGTGTATGTACATGAAGACGTCACAAAAGGGCATGGTATCCAGCGTCAGGTCGGTGGCGGGAACCCGGATTCTCTGGTGCTGCATGTGAGCCAGAGGTCACGCGAATCGTGCGGCGGCCTGATGGCATCGCACAGAAATATACAAAAGTGAAAGTGGTGCGATGTCGCTCTTGCGGGAGCGTACCGAGATTGAGTGATAATCTCTGAGCAGCAGCGAGGCGATCTGGTCTCGTCTGCTGTGGAAGAGGCAGAGCCTTTAAAACATGCAGTCTATGATGATCGAAAACATGGAGCATCGTGCAAATGCATCAGGTCAGCGGTGGAGCCTAGAGGAGGAGAACGACAAACGGGAGACGTACCGAGACAGAGGTCTTCGAGGCAGCAGCATGCGAGCATACCGGCACAGCAGGCACAGCAGGCGGTTCCGCCGCCACCTCCACCACCCTTCTTCTGTGGCTGCTGAACGTAGACAGGCTGGGGCTGGGCCTGCGGATAGTAGCCTTGCTGGGGCTGGCCACCATACGCCTGCTGGGGAGGCGGTGGGTAGTAGCCCTGCTGAGGCTGACCATAACCTTGCTGAGGCTGGCCGTAGCCCTGCTGGGGGTATCCTGCAGGAAGCGATCGAAACATTCAAAGAAGAGGGACATTGCGGTCAGCTGATCCGGACAGATTCGGTTGCGAATTCGAGGCTGCAGCGAAATGGTGGGGCTTCGATAGCAAGGCACAGGATCGAGCTTGTCGATGCATGGCGGGAGAGTATGCAAGAAAGACTATGGCAGCTCCAAGACGGTGCAAATGCAGCGACACCAAATGCGACTCTCGGAACGAGGTCGAGGGGCGAAGACAGCGTTGGATGCATACAATCTCGCGCCGAGATTGAGTAGAGTGGCGCGAATGCACATCGATCCGGCTGCCGTCAAAGTCCTCGCCGCATCATATCGTCGTGCTTTGCAGTTGGACTGAGGTTTACGAGTGCACAGCGAGACCTCTCGGTCCAAATCTGTGCGCCGAAGAGACTGCTTAGGGTTGCTCGGAAAGTTGAATACGTACCACCACCCTGGCCACCGTAGTAGTCCTTGGCCGACATTTTCGAGAGTTGAAGAGCGTGGGTTGTGTGTGTGGCAAGGACAGCGAGAGCCTAGATAGGTCGGATAGGCGTGATTCGTGTGTCGAGATGGTGGGGAAAGAGGAGGGCGGAAAGTGGCGATCGCAATGCACTGGCTGCAGTCTTGGTTTGGTTCGGCGCATCAGAGCTGCTGCCCGGATCCGCGTGTGGCCCCTGGCTGAGGCATAGCACTGCGCGGCAGGGCGTGGCGTGGCGTGGCGCGTGAAGTGGAGTGCTCTGCTCTGTGCTGTGCTGTGCTGCGCTGTGCTTTTGCTGTGCTGCGTTCTGCCGTGCCGTGCCGAGCCGAAATCCTGTAAAGTTCACCGTTGAATGCGCTCGGGGCACTTCCTGGGCGCAGCCAAGACGTGCGACGCTCCCACGCAGCCAGGCGGCTGTGCCGTGCCGCGGCTGTGTCGAGGGCTGCGCTCTGCTGCCGGTGCAATTTCACTCGCCCCACCTTCTCCCGCAATTCCTTGATTTGGAAACAGACGCCTGACTTGATTGACTGCAGGTCCAGCGCCGTAGCGAGGCAGAGCTGGGAGAGTTGGTCGGCCAACTGCGCGTGTTTGGTCAAAGCTCTCGGCCCAACTCCATGCAGCCGACCGAAGCTGCAGGGTGTAGCAGAGTCATACAGTGAGCCAAGGCGGAGGTGCGTTTCTCATCCTGTTCAGCGTGAGACCGCCTCTGGCCGGCTCAGCGCCAAGTCGAGCTGCTCCAAGACCGAGCCACGCAAGAGCGAATCCGGCTTGCTTCTGCACAACAGCGACGTCGAACGCTTGACGCCCGTCATCAGACACACCCGCGCATGAAGGAGGGTCCAACCCTTTCGATGCCGATACGCAAGCTCGAGCTTTCAACCGGCGGCACACGCAGCTCAGACCCGCTGGACTTCCTCGGTCCTCGCTTTCGTCTGGCGAAAGACAGAAGCGCCGCTAATGCTCGGCTTCTGCCCGCCTGCCTTCGCCCATGCCGATCAGAGACTGAGAGAATCAAAGAGTCTGGGCATGATAGCTTTGCGCAATCACAGAACTGTCCCTGGCGAAGGCTTGACCCTTCAATAAACTAAAATACAGAGGCGAAGGCGCCAAGTGTCGTACGAGAGCCTTTTTTGCAGAAAGGTCGGAACTCGGCCTAGCCTGGCTGGCTGAAATACTGGACCCAGTGAGCATGGGCGTTGCTATGCAAGCTCGAAACGCCTGCCACCATTGTGCCATCCTCCACCATTCTCGAAGGCCTCGACGCGGCCCTTGCTCGGTCTAGCCTTCTCGCACAGGTCTAGCGGGCCCCCTGTGTCTAGACTGAACTGAATCGTCGCGCCCACCAGCTCGAATCTCGTTGTTGACTGCAAGGCTTTGCGCTCGCATGCGACCGCTTCTGCCCAGCGCGGATTGATCAGCAAGCATGGCTCCGCCAGGCCATGCTGCCAGCGTACCCAAAGTACCTGGTCGCAAGGTGGAAGATCCACAGCAGCTCAGCTTTCTCAGACAGCATGTGCGCGATCTCTGCTGCGTCAGCCACTCGCGCTTTCCAGGTGCGCAGCCCGTCTCATTCGAAAAGGCCTCGATCGGTTTGCTCCAGTCTGAGGACTATTGGGTGTGCGAAAAGTCGGACGGACAACGCGTCCTCATCCTGATCGTCATCCCCGCCTTTACAGGCATTCAGGAGGTCTTCCTCATCGACCGCAAGAACGATTACTACAAGGTCGAAGGCATCATCTTCCCGCACCACATGCCAAAAGACCCCGAGGTGGCACGCGTCCACGGCATGCGCAACCACACGCTCATGGACGGCGAGCTCGTCCTTGACACCGATGCGAGCGGCAAGCAGAAGCTTGTGCTGCTCCTCTTTGACCTGATCGTGTTGGATCGGGAGCTGCTGGCGAATCGACCGCTAAGCAAGCGCTATGGTCGCCTTAAGAGCTTCATCTATCCTCCCTATGTCGATTACCTCAAACGAAACCCCGCCATGGCCGCACGGCGTCCCTTTGATGTGCAAGTAAAGCACATGGACCTCGCGTACGGTATTCAAAAGGTACTGTACGAGACGGTGCCGAACCTACTGCACGGCAACGACGGCCTCATCTTTACCTGTCTCAACAGCGGCTATGTCATGGGTACCGACCCCAAGATTCTCAAGTGGAAGCCTCCGAACGAGAACACGATCGACTTCAAGCTCGTCCTGCGCTTTCCGCCGGATCTCGAGCGTGATCCCCGTGGCAACTTGCCGAACCTCAAGACCATGCCCTTCTTCGAGCTTCACCAGTACTTGGGCGACTCAGGAGCGGATGACTACGAGTTCTTTGACGAGCTCTGGGTGGAGCCGGAAGAATGGAGGCAGATGGTGGATTCGGGCGAGCAGTTCGACGATCGCGTCGTCGAATGCGTCTGGACTGTCGATCCGCAGCCTGCGACGGAACCTTACATTTCCCAAGGGATCAGCCTACCGCCGAGATGGAGAATGATGCGCATCCGAGATGACAAGCATCATGGCAACCACCGCTCGATTGTGGAAAAGATCCTCAAGTCGATCCGCGACGGTGTTGAAGCGGAAGAGCTCGTCAGCGCAGCGCCGGCCATCCGAGCCGCCTGGAAGACGGCCGAGAGGGAAAAGCGACGCCAGGAAGCAGGGCAGGCGCAGGCTCCACCCTCACACCCGCATCCGACAGGCACGTTCAATCCCAACGTTCCCTTCGGAGGCATGGCGTACCAGGGTGTCAAAGGCAAGGCTCCGCCACTATCATCGGGCGGTCCTCCCGGCCTCATTCGAAGGTAAGAGGACGGGGACCTCCTTTCCTCCTCCCGCACCGTCTCGATCCCATCCGCTCTGCGAGTCCGCACTACGTTCTGCCTTTGAGCTTCTTTCTCTTGTTGTATTCCTAGCCACATTGACTGTCTTGGTAACTCTCATCGCAGCCTGAATTCGAGCATGATCCGTGAGTGTCACCTTGATTGTCGCCTGGTCGAGACGGTTGGAGTCGAGAACGTCTTCTGTGATCCAGTCAAATTTCGCTCGTTTCGGCACGCGCGGCCGAGGGACAGCAGACGGAGCAGACACACGGCTGGACCCTGAAGCGGACCCTGGCTGCGCCTCCACAGCAGACGCGCACCCTGGGCCTGCGCACTGACACTACTCGAGTCGAATCGGAGCTGTGAAACTCAGCCTTGCATCGCTTCGACCATCATCGCGACCATACCGCCTCCATCGCTCAGCCCCGGGAGCATCGCTCGCCATGCCGATCTTGAAATTTGCGCCGTTCAGCACCAACATCCATCCCGCGTTCTGGCAGGAGCTCTCTTCGCTCAAGATCGACAAGCTCCAGCTGAGTGACGAGTCGGTCCAGATCCATGCCGCCTACACTCCAGGCAAGGTGATTCTTGATCGGACCACAGGAGAGTCCGTCTCCCTAGGAAGTCAGATCAATCTCGACGCTGCAAGCCTCCGCGGCACGGATACATCGCCAGGCTCCACTGAGCACCGATCCACACCCAGCAACACCGTCCCAGCTCGCGGCTTCCTCAAGAACTTCAACACCATCGAAGGTTTCCGCAACGCAGACAAGCAAGCCATCTTCGATGATACGCTTGCAGACATCTGGAAAGGAATCACGAGTGCCACCCAAGATCATGAAGCCTCCTTGACCACTTTCCTCGCTCTCACCTTTGCCGATCTGAAAAAGTACAAGTTTTACTACTGGTTCGCCTATCCCGCTCTGGTCACAAGCCCAGCGTGGGAGATCGGCCAGCAGACGGATGGATCGGAAGGCTGGAGAGCCATCTCTGCCGAGCTGACAGATTCACACTGCAACGCCATCGCGAGCTGGATAAGGGAGCAAGATGCGGCCAAAGGCTTCTTTCTTTTCAATCCGGACGCAGAAGCAGATGCTCAATGCAGCAGGATCTCCGAGTACGCATCCTTTTTCGAGGGTGTCGCATGCGAAGATCGATATGTCGGCTTCGTAGATCCTTCGGGTGCTCCGCAAACTCCGGGATGGCCGCTGCGCAATCTTTTGGCGTATCTGCACGCATGCTTTGGCGTCGAGCAAGCAAGAGTCATCTGCTGGAAAGACGACGTCACAGCCTCTGCTGCAGACCTCGCGTCGGACCGAATGCGGAGCATGGTCGGCACGGTCCTCCTCCCTCCGCCTCCAACCGGCCAGAGTTCCTCGACGCCGGTACTTTCTTTCCGCGGCCGGGCTACTAAGATCACAAGCAAGCCGAACGACGAGCAGCTCCCCAGCGGCGTGGGCTGGGAGCGAAATGCGCAAGGAAAGCTGGCCCCCAAAATCGCCGACCTCGGTCCTCTGATGGATCCGCGCAAGCTTGCCGACCAGGCGGTCGACCTCAATCTCAAGCTAATGCGCTGGAGGATCATGCCTGAAATCAAGCTCGAAACGATCCAATCGACGCGTTGCCTTCTGCTCGGTGCGGGCACACTGGGATGCTACGTCGCCCGTTCATTGCTGGGATGGGGTGTGCGCAAGATCACGCTGGTCGATTCAGCCAAGGTGTCCTTCTCCAACCCCGTCCGACAGCCGCTGTTCGACTTCGAAGATTGTCTGGACGGAGGCAAGCCAAAGGCGGAGTGTGCCGCCGCCAAGCTTGCTCGCATCTATCCTGGTGTGGAGGCCAAGGGCATCAGTCTCAGCGTTCCCATGCCAGGCCACCCCGTGCCGCAAGCCAGCAGAGATCAGGTGAAGGCAGACGTCGAAATGCTGGAGAGTCTCGTGGATGAGCACGATGTCGTCTTCCTCCTCATGGACTCGAGGGAAAGTCGATGGCTTCCGACGCTTTTGGGTGCGGCCAAGTCTAAACTGGTCATCAACGCGGCGCTGGGATTCGACAGCTATTTGGTCATGCGCCATGGAGCCCCGCCAGAACCAGAAAAGGTGGATAAGAATGCGTCTTCGGATGCCGACGCGGCCAGGAGCTGGCATGGTCGCCTGGGATGCTACTTCTGCAACGACGTCGTGGCACCTTCCGACTCGCTGACGGATCGATCGCTGGATCAGATGTGCACAGTCACGCGGCCCGGGCTCGCGGCGATTGCGGGTGCTTCGGCAGTGGAGCTGATGGTCTCAGTGCTGCAGCACCAGCTCGGCGTTCGCGCACCAGCTACTGCCGGCGAAACGTCCAAGCAGAGTGTCGAAGACGCCGAAGCGTTGGCCCGCGCGACCACGGCGCTCGGCATTGTTCCGCACCAGCTGCGTGGCTTCCTGGCGCAGTTCAACACGCTCAGGATTGTGGGGCAGGCTTACGACCGCTGCACGGGATGCAGTGCGGCAGTGGTAGAGGCGTATCGCTCCTCTGGCTTCGAGATGCTGCTGCGGGCGTTCAACGAGGAGCAGTATCTGGAAAAGCTGACGGGCCTAGACAAGATGTACGAAGAGGCGGAGGAGCTGGAGGCTGCGATGGACTGGGACGTTGAGGAGGACGACGAGGACGAGCTGTGACGGGATCGCACGAATGCGAAGGCGTTGGAGACGGGCCGACGATGGCCGAGTAAAGTGTCGATGAGGCGATGCAAAGGTTGCGGCTAGTAATACAGTGCAGAAATGGGAAGAAAGCGAAAGGGGATGAAGTGGCACGGGGCTAGTTGTTCTGGCTGAACTTGTAGCCACATTTGGGGCAGTCGTAGAAGACGGTGGTGCCTTCGTCGGCGGAACGGAGCTGTAGAGTGTGGAAGTTCATCTCGTCGTTGCCACAGCCCGGGCACTTTTCCTTGATGGTAGCCTCCTTGGGCTTGTTGTCGTTGCCTATGGACGCGGCTGTGTTGACGAGCTGTCGCTTCTGGCGCAACGCCGAAGGGAATGCAGAGGGATGCGAGCGAGTGACGATGGAGAGGTTGTCGTACACTGAGCGATGGTGATGGCGGCGTTGTTGATTCGCCAAGGTGGAACAATGCAATCAGTGCCTTGCTCTGTCCTGCGTGAGATGATCAGCAATGCGGCTTCAAGCTTACCCTTGGCGTTCTGAACGGCGCCACACGGAGCACACTTGATGAAATCTTCGTCTCCGGGAACATCGAGCAGAGATCCGCAGTTGGGGCAGAAGAGGAGCGAGCCGATCTTGTCTGTAGTTGGAATCGAGGATGGCGTCAAGAGCGAAGCACGCCGTCAGGATGCTGGGATGGGTTCAATCTCAAAGCGTGGGCTGTTAATACTTACCAGGGATGGCCGACATCTTCTGGTCACAGAGGATGGTGGTGCAGCACGACGTTCACTTGCGGGATGCTTTGGGTGTTGATCGAAGAGGTGACGAGGAGCGGGTTGACAGCGCAAAAAAGTTGAAGGCGAACCTCGGGAATCGGAACACCGCAGGGTCCCACCTTTTTTTTTTTTTTAATCGGCGCCTGGAAGGCACCTGGTTTTTCTTCGCCTTTTTCTGGCGCACGGCGCGCGTATGCACGGTAGTCGAAGCGTAAAAACTTCGCACTGCCCAAGGTGGAGCAAAAGGAAGAAAGCGCCAACTGAGGGCCTGTGTGCTCGCGATGCTGAACCCTTGCGAGACCGCCATCAAGCATCCATCATCCCGCCGATCCAAGAGTCTCTCCCTGCTCGAGTTTCAACCTTTCGATGGCACATTTAGCTCTTTGGCTCTAAGTCGCAACTTCATTCTTTCCTCTGACCTGCGCTTCCGGCGACAGGATGGGGCTCGTAATGGACGCGGCATCTTCGACAGCGCCGGATGGGGTCGGGCGCGGCACTGAATCGCGTCGCTCGGCGCTCGATCTCGACGTATACGCGAGCTGTACAGCGTTGCTCGAGGCGCTCGCAGAGCAGCCGAAACCAGTCGATCACCTCCGACAGATCCTAGCCAGCCTGGACGGTGGTGACTGCTCGACCTCGGATGCGCTCAGCCGTATCGCCGCGTTGCTTTTCGTCCCATCATGCACGCTCGCCATTGCTGCGCAGTTCAAGCCGCTCCTGCTCGAGCTCCTAGCTCGGGCGCTCAGGCAAGTCGACTTCCAGAACCGGGAAGACCCGCAGGTGACGATGAGAGCGATGCATGCCTTGGCTCAGCTCATCAGCCTATTCCCCGAGATTCACGAGTAAGTTCATCCTCACCAAGCTGCTACGTGTCTTGGCTCTTGGCTTTGTTGGTATTCTAACGCTTCTCTTGTCGATTCTGTGCGTTTCCAGGCTGTTGTCCCGCTTCATGGTCGCATCCATCTCGGCCGCCTTTCTGCGCGGCATCACGGCCGAACAGCCCGAGCTGCGCAATCAGCTGCTCCTCGACCTCGGTCGGATCGCAGACGCCGCGCCCTACTCGCTGACTGAGCCCATCGGAGAATCGCTCACTCAGTGGGCGCATGCGCTTGCATCGTCTTCGGAGGCTTCCGAAGCGATCGGCACGCGTCTGCTGGCCGTTGCACTCCTCGCGTCGCTGCAAAAGATGAGCGAACAGGCGAGGCTCGAGCTGCAGCGAAGGTGCCTCAATCTCGGATCAGCCGACGTCTTTGATCGATACGCGGTGGAAGCGACCGCTGCATTGGCCTTCGAACCCGCTGGCCTCAACCTCTGGACGCTCGAGGTGGAAGAGTTCGACCGGATCAACCGAGCACGAGACCTCGTGACTTCGCGTCAAGTCGTCTTCCTCCTCACAAAGCCATCGGACACGGCCGACGCTCGTCCAGAGACGCATTCTTCTCACACTCACACGCCCGCCCCGCTCTCGAGCGCCGACCTCTCGCCAGAGGTATGCTGCATCGGCGGTGTCCTTCTGTCTTGCTCGCCCCACAACAAGCATCATCCCAACTCAGCCGTCGCTCACGACCCGTTCGTCGAGACGGCAGGCATAACCCCAGCGCTATCCGACCTTGCGCTTCGTCTTGGTCTCAACTATCCCATCCTCCTCTCCGGCCCGCCTTCCAGCGGCAAGTCCACCCTCATCCGTCACCTTTCGCACCTGCTCAAAGGCTCCGAGTCGGCTTCAGCCCCAAGCCATCTACTCACCATTCAGCTCGGCGATCAGTCCGGTATCGATGCCAAACAGCTACTCGGCTCGTTCGTCTCCAGCCCCATCGAGCCCGGCAAGTTCGAGTGGACCGAAGGTGCCCTCACCCGCGCCGTCCGTCAGGGCAAGTGGGTCGTCCTCGAGGACATCGACAAGGCAGCCTCCGAGGTTCTCAGCACCGTCGCTCGCATCGTCGAGCAGCTCGGTCCCACTAAAGCCGTCGGCTTCCGCCCTCTCATCGACCTCGGCAGCCGCGGAAAGGTCACCGCAGGCAGCGGCTTCGCCCTCTTCGCCACACGCTCCGTCGCTGCCTCCTCCTCCTCCTCCTCGAGGAACGCTGCTGCCCCTTCTGTTGCAACCTTCCTCGGCGCTTCACACTGGTCCGAGGTCTCCATCGATGCTCCCGCTCTGCAAGATGTCAGCATCATCCTCCGCAACAAGTCGCCCCGTCTCGCCGCTGCCCAGCCCCGCTTCGTCGATCGTCTCGTCTCCACTTGGCACAAGCTCCAGCGCGCCACCCAGCCCTCGGCGCAGGGTCTGGCACAGGCCACGACCACCAGCCCAGGCAGCGTGCGCACAGCGACGCTGCGTGATCTCATCAAGTGGTCTCGCCGCGTCGAGCGCCACTTGGCCGCAGATGACGCCATGCTCAGCGACCCGCTCACCAACCCGGTCCAGCAGGAGGAGTTCTTCATCGAGGCATGCGACATCTTCCTCGGCTCAGTCCCTCCGGCCTCAGACGTGCCTGTCGCGGCCACGCGTGCGCCCGCCACCGCGTCAGCTGCCCAGCCGTCCAGATCCGGCAGCAGCGGCAAGCATGTCGACCGCTATGCAGCCTTGGTGGAGCTCCTTGCCGAGGAGCTCGGCCTGACTAGCGAGCGTGCCTGGTGGGCGCTCAAGCAACGCGTCCCAGACCTCTCCGTCAGGTCTCTCGACTCGACAAGCCATCCTTCCATCACGGCTGCGGCTCACGAGACTGTCGCCAGCGCAATCCGCGTCGGTCGCTGCGAGCTCCCCCGCCGCTCCAAGCTCACCTCCAAACGCGCCGCGCCGGTCTCGAAGAAGTTCGCCATGACCAAACCCTCGCTCTTGCTGCTCGAGAGGCTCGCTGTCGCTACTGCGCTCGCCGAACCTCTCCTCCTCGTCGGCGAGACTGGAACCGGCAAGACCACTGTCGTTCAGCACCTCGCCTCGCTCCTAGGTCAACCCATGACCGCACTCAATTTGAGTCAACAGACCGAAAGCGGCGATCTACTCGGCGCATTCAAGCCGCTTGACCCAAAAGTACCCGCGACGGAGCTTCATGACCAGTGGAGCTCGTTGTTCGCCCGCACCTTTTCCTCCCGACGCAACGCCCGCTTCGTCGACGCCGAGCGCAAGGCTTTCATCGCGAGCAAGTGGTCGCGCCTCGCCCTCCTCTGGCGTGAATCCGCCAAGATGGCATCGCAGCGCAAGAAAGGGCCCAGCAAGGCAAACAACACGGACGACGCTGCCGATACCGGCATCACCTCCCAAGACACTGACGTCCGTCCCGGCTCAGGATCCCGCAAGAAGCGCAAGACCGACAGAGGAGCCACCGAAGGCTCCCCCGCTGAAGTCGATGATGCACGGGCAGAGGCTGAGCTTGATCGTGAGTGGATCGACTTTGACGAAAAGGCAAGAGCATTCGGCCTGCAACACGGTAGCAAAAAGAAGAACCTCGTCTTCTCTTTCGTCGAGGGCCCATTGGTCAAGGCACTTCGCCAAGGCGACTGGATCCTACTCGACGAGATCAATCTGGCCGCTGCCGAGACGCTCGACAGCCTCACGGGCCTCCTTCAATCTCCGACATCAAGCATCACTCTCACCGAGCGCGGTGATCTCGAGCCCATCCCAAGGCATCCCAACTTTCGCATCTTTGCGTGCATGAATCCGGCCACCGACGTTGGCAAGAAGGACCTTCCGGCCAGCTTGCGATCTCGTTTCACCGAGCTTTACGTGCCGAGCCCCGACGCCGATCGCGAAGCGCTGACCGCCATCGTGGATAAGTACATTGGCGAGTATGCCCTGGGCGATCGTGGTGCTGTGATGGACGTTGCCGAGTGCTACGCCGAGATTCGCCGCTTGGCCCAGCAGCATGAGCTCGCAGACGGTGCCAATCAGCGTCCGCATTTCTCGATCCGCACCCTCTCGCGAGCGCTCACCTTTGCCACCGACATCGTCCCTCAGTATGGCCTCCGGCGCAGTCTGTGGGAAGGATTCATCATGGCGTTTACCTTGCTACTTGACGAAGCCAGCGCCAGGCTCGTGCGCGGCATCATCGAGCGCTATACCCTTTCCAAGGCCAGGAATGCTCGCGCCATCGCGACATTCGTTCCTCCTGCACCCGAGGGGGCGGACGATGGCAAGTTCGTTCAGGTCGGGCCCTTCTGGCTTCCTACAGGACCCGCGCCGCTCGATGCTGCGGAAGACTACATCTTGACTCCTTCGGTGCAGAGCAAGCTCGTCGGTCTCTCTCGAGCCGCTCTGGTTCGCCGCTTCCCCGTCCTCATTCAGGGCCCGACTTCCGCGGGTAAGACCAGTGCCGTCGAATACCTGGCCCGACGCACAGGACACCGCTTCGTCCGGATCAACAACCACGAGCACACCGACATTCAAGAGTACATCGGCTCATACGCTTCCGATCCGGACTCAGGCAAGCTCACCTTTCAGGAAGGCCTGCTGGTCAAGGCGCTTCGCAGAGGAGACTGGATCGTGCTGGACGAGCTCAATTTGGCACCAACCGACGTTCTCGAGGCGCTCAACCGTCTCTTGGACGACAATCGCGAGCTGGTGATTCCTGAGACGGGCGAGGTGGTCAGACCTCACCCTCACTTCATGCTCTTCGCGACGCAGAATCCACCCGGTCTATATGCCGGTCGAAAGGTGCTCAGTCGCGCTTTCCGGAATCGCTTCCTGGAGCTTCATTTCGACGACGTCCCGCGTGCCGAACTTGAGACAATTCTCACCAATCGCTGCAAGATCGCACCCTCCTACTCTTCCAGAATTGTTGGAGTCTTTGAGGAGCTGCAGAAGCGGCGGCAGGCCGGTCGAGTCTTCGAGACCAAGCAAGCCTTCGTCACCTTGCGCGATCTGTTCCGCTGGGGAAATCGAGAGGCTGTTGGCTACCAACAGCTCGCGGAAAATGGCTACATGCTCATTGCAGAGCGTGCACGTCGTGCCGACGACAAGGAGGTCGTCCGAGAGGTGATCGAGAAGGTGATGCGAGTCACGCTCGACGTCGACAACATGTACCAACTCGACGGCCCGAACAGCGAAGCGACGCTGTCTCGCATCGGCAAAGACATCGGCCGCAACATCATTTCAGCGCTCTCCCACACGAACATCGTGCAGACATCCGCATTTCAACGTCTGCTGTGCCTAGTGGCCACCAGTCTGCGCTACAACGAGCCTGTTCTCCTTGTCGGAGAGACGGGCGCAGGTAAGACGTCGGTGTGTGAGGTGCTCGCCACCGCATTTGGCTGCCAGTTGCACTGCGTCAACTGCCACCAGAACACGGACACGGCTGATCTTCTGGGTGGCCAACGCCCACTCCGCAATCGAGCCGCTCAGCAAAGCGCAGCCAAGTTGTCTTGCATCGAGGCACTCACTCGCCTGGAGATCGCCCACCAGCTGGATGCACAGAGCAAGATGGAGGACGTCTCCTCCTTCGTCGAAGCTGTTCTGTCCAAGGAGCAAGAACACTTCGCCTCGCTTGACGAGGACAATCGGGACGATGCAAGGGCGGCGCTCCGAACTGCTCTGCGCGGCGTTTATCAGGCGACCGCGCTCTTTGAGTGGCAAGATGGTCCCTTGGTCCAGGCGATGCGCGCCGGTGACCATATCCTCCTTGATGAAATCTCTCTGGCTGACGACAGCGTCCTCGAGCGACTGAACAGCGTCCTCGAGCCAGCCCGTACCCTCGTTCTGGCAGAACGCGCGACCTCGTCCAGTCACCTCGGCTCGGAGGCCGACCTCATGTCCTCCCAGATCACCGGTGCGGAAGGGTTCCAGGTTCTTGCGACCATGAATCCAGGCGGTGACTATGGCAAGAAAGAGCTATCACCAGCCCTTCGAAACCGTTTCACCGAGATCTGGGTGCCCCACGTCGATATCCGGAGCGATCTGGTGCAGATCATCAACGCACAGTGGAAGGATGCAAGCCTCGCCGCCTGGACAGAGTCTATCATCGACTTTTCGGATTGGTTCATCCATCAGATCGGCGGTCGCGACCAGTCTGGACTAGGTCTCCGCGATCTCCTCACGTGGGCTTCGTTCATGAACGAGCTCTCGATGAAAGCCTCACTTGATGCGGCTCTCGCTTTTGCGCATGGTGCCTCGTTGACCATTATTGACGGCTTGGGTGCGCTGCCAGCAACGGCCGCCATGTCCTCTCCGGGCCTCGAACAGCTTCGGAATCGCTGCCTTGGCAAAGTTGCTGACCTGATCGCACCGCAGAATTATGACCCAAAGATGCCCAGCCTCTTCGAGGTGGAAGTATCTGACGGCACGTTGCGCATCGGGCCCTTCTCCATTCCGCGTGGCCGACCCGACCTGTCCGTTCAAAGCCAGAACTCGTTCAGCTTCGGAGCAAAGACCTCGGCATCCAACGCAATGCGTGTTCTCCGCGCTCTGTGCGTCCCCGGAAAATCTGTTCTCCTCGAGGGTAGCCCCGGCGCGGGCAAGACGAGTCTGATCACGGCGCTTGCTGCTGCTGCGGTCCGCCCGCTGACGCGCATCAACTTGTCCGACCAGACCGAGCTGGTCGATCTCTTCGGCTCAGACATGCCTCTCGAAGGTGGTGGTCCTGGCGAGTTCGCTTGGCGGGACGCGGCTTTCCTAACCGCGATGCAGCAGGGCGAATGGGTCTTGCTCGACGAAATGAACCTTGCCTCCCAGACGGTGCTGGAGGGCCTCAACTCGTGCTTGGACCACCGTGGCACGGTATATGTTCCCGAGCTTGGCCGTTCCTTTTCCAAGCATTCTGACTTCCGTATCTTCGCCGCTCAGAACCCTCATCATCAGGGAGGCGGCAGGAAGGGTCTTCCAAAGTCGTTCCTCAACCGTTTCATCAAGGTACACATCGAGGAGCTCGACGGAGACGACATTCTCGCCATCAGCACCCACCTTTACCCCGATTTCGACAAGAAGCAGCTCCGCAGCATGATCCGCTTCAACTTCGAGCTACACAACGAAGTGGTCGTCAAGCACTCGTTCGGCAGGATCGGCGCGCCGTGGGAGTTCAACCTTCGAGATCTCATGCGATGGCTAGACTTGCTGCACACGAATCTGGGCCTGAACAAGCTGGGCGATCCGGTCGAACACCTCGCTTCCCTCTACATTCAGCGTTTTCGCACGGCTTCCGATCGTCGTTCAGCAAGGGAGCTCTTCCTCAGAACTTTCGACGGCGCCTCGTCGAGCGAATCGCGCACTGTGACCACGCTCACCGCCAATCATGTGCGCATTGGACACGCCGTTATGCAGCGAAACCCCTCTCCAGATCTCCAGAGCCACCGCCTGGTCCTTCTGCAGAGTCAGCTTCCCGTGCTGGAAGCACTGGTCGACTGCGTTCAGAAGAAGTGGCTTTCGATCCTTGTAGGCCCGACTGGCAGCGGTAAGACCAGCATGGTGAGGCTGGTGGCTCAGCTCGCCGGTGCTCGGCTCGAGGAATTCCAAATGAATTCTGGCACCGATACGATGGATCTCATCGGCACCTTCGAGCAGTACGATCCAAGCATCCGATCTCAAACGGTGCTCGCCTCCCTGCTCCGCGAGGCGCAACGCGTGTCAGAGCTCGTGGCTACATCGAGCCACTCGCGCTACTTTGCATTCCTTGCTGCTCAAGGGACGCTGAGAGCTGCACTTGGCTCTCCTCATGGCTCTTTTTCTGGAGAGATGCTTTCGTCTGCGCTCGCAGACATCCGCGCCGCGACGGAAGACATGAACGACGAGATCTTGGAAGTGGCCTTGGAGAATGCTGCTGCGATCGTGCTTGAATCGGAGCAGATCACGCAAGATGCCCGAAAGTCGACAGGCCGATTCGAGTGGATCGATGGACCCCTCCTCCGCGCTTTGCAAGAGGGTCACTGGCTCATGCTCGACAACGCAAACCTTTGCTCGGCTTCGGTTCTCGATCGTCTCAATTCGCTCTTCGAGCCAAACGGCTGCCTCGTCATCAGTGAAAGAGGCGTTGTCGATGGCAAGGTGCCCGTCATCCGTCCACACCCGAACTTCCGCGTCTTCATGTGTCTGGACCCGCGACACGGAGAGCTGTCGAGAGCCATGCGGAATCGAGGCATCGAAGTTGCTCTCCTGCCGAAGACTGACTCAGCATCCAATGATCTGGAAAGGCTCATGACGCTGAACGGCTCTGCCCTATCGCCGTCTGCGCACTCGCCTCGGTCGACACAGGGCGAGCTCATGGAAGCTGCCATTCAGACGCAAAGGCTGCGGTGCGGCCTCGAAGATCCAGCCATGGTGCTGGACTCGACCGTCGGCCCCAAGCGACGTGCAATCAGCTGGATCACGAGCCAGCTGTCGCTGCGCAACTCGTCTCTCGCTTCTGCCGCGCTCCCTCTGTACCTGGCCGGAGCGGACGAGAGCGGTTCGCGGGCTTCCGCCGTCCTTCTGGTTCGTCTGAGCTCCTCAAAAGCCCTTCCTTTGGCTTTGCAAGTCTACTCCAGGTGCTTCGCGTCTATCCCAGGGAACGCATCTACCCTTCTGCACGAGGTCATCGCGTCCGGCCGATCTGTCCAAGCATCTGGACTTAATCTTCTGCAAGACATGGTGAACGTTGGCCGTCTTTCGCAGGAGATTGCGGATAGGCTCGCGAACGATCTTCGATACGATGACAACGTCTTCAAGCTCCTCGAACCGTACGGTCTGCCACCACAGATGATCTTCGACCTTCTGCTGGTGGCTCTCATGCACCGCAGTGAAGCGAGGAATGTCCTCGAGGTAGCCTCGGCAAAGCGATCAAACGATCTCAGCATCTTCGAGCGCTCAGCTCGACTGAGTAGCACTGCGATCGTCCATGACGAAGACGCTGCTGCGACCGCAGTGCGCAACGTCTATCCGCTAGTCGTGGCGGTCAGTAAGACAGTGATCCTGTCCTTGCAGAACCATGCAGCCACGTCTCGCGACCCAGCAACACTTCGCCAAGTAGCCCTGCTGATGCGCTCTGCCGAGTACCTGCAAAGCCTATGCACTACGTCAGAGCTGGACTTCTCCTCGATCCAGATCCTGGTGCGATTCATGTCGACCCTCGTGAGGGAGATCAAAATCGGCGGCATTCAGGTCGATGCCGCTTTGATCGAAAGCATTGATCTCCTCGGCGGCTCGTTGACTCTGTCGACCGGCAAAGCCCTATCCACCATCTGGTCGCTCTTCGGTGCTGACGAGGGTATGCAGGCCATTTTGTATCGCCTGATTTGCGATGAGGCGGAAGTGCTCCCGATCGCGACTGGCGATCTTCTTAAGTCTGCCTTGGACATCGCCGCGACGCTCTGCGTTGCTGGGAAGGACTCGGCCTCTCCTTCGGAACTGCGCGACATGATGCAACTCGGCTGGCAGACCTTGAAGATGCTCCGCTCGGCAAGCAATAAGGTTGCCATCGAAGCACGAGAACGGCAAGCTGGTACGGGCGCTTCAAAAGACGCAGAAGCAGTGCTTCTCCGAATTGCAGAGGTGTCGATCAAGACGCCTGAGTGCCTCTCTGATCCCACGAACGCTTCAAGGATGAAGATCATTATCCAGCTGCTCGAGTCACACCCTTCTCCCTTCCTTCAAGCTGCGGCAGCATCGAACAAGGCCGCGCTGTGGTCTCTTGAGCGCGGATCTGCCAGGTCTGGCGCTCTGCTAAGTGACTTCAGTTGGATCAGGCGTCTGTGGACCTTCGGACCGATTTCAGGATCGGCTTCTGGAGGACCAGCGGACCTCTTGCGCCCCACTTTGGTGCACACCCTGCTGGAGTCTCGCTTCGGCAATCGGTCGCTCTCGGAAAAGTCGAATCACGACGTCTCGGTCGGACGCATGATCAAGGCGGCCGCGGCCGTGCTGCCCGCAAGTGCGCCCTCGCGTGTTCAGAAGCTTGCTCAGATTCTTGTGCGCTTCGTGTGCCTCGTCTCCGAGACGCTGTGTCGTACAGCCCTGAAGGACCAGGTGGATCGCAAATCGAGCGCGCCGGCGCAGTTGCGAACCATTTCCGACTGCCAGCTGGCTTTGGCGACAATCGCCGCGAGCCAGGATGTGGGTCTCACCGCAGACACTGCAGGCGCCCTTGCTGAATGGACCGCATTCCTTGATGGCCTCCCCGTCATCGAGACAGGCTTCGCGAAAGAGGAAGGCTTCGCTGCACTCGGGCGAGGATGGATTTCGGCCTCTCTCACGATGCTGCGTCTCTATCTGCCTAACGTGGCACTTGACCCGATCGTCGCTCGCAGGACGATGTTCGACTTTGGCGGTTTCTGTCGAACTCAGCTCGAGAGCACATTGGACCTGGAAATCTTTGCCGAATCCATGCTGACCGGCGGATCGAGGAACCGCGTCACCGACGATCTGCGAGCTCAGATCGAGGAAAGCAGGCTAGCTCTGAAGTCGCAGAGTGGTGAAGGCGAACAAGCGTGGCGCAAGCCGAACCTCAAGCTCTTGTCGCAGCTGTACCGCGAGACGACATCATTCCTCAAGGAGGTCGTCTCGACCGAGCGCGTCAACGATCTCGTTCAGGCTCTGCTGAGTGGTGACTCTGATCAGGCCGGCCAACGCGAAGATAGCCTGCAAGCCAGTATCTTGGCGTTTGGCGATCGACTGCGCAAGACGTTCGCCGACCTGCGCGACATGGTGGAGCCCATCACCGCTTCGTTGTTGCAGCTGCAACTGGGACTCGGTCTCGTCCGCCAGGCTGCTCGCATCACATCGGCACCCGAAGACGTCAAGCAGCGGGGCGCGGTCGTTCAAGCGCTGGTGACCTTCCCTACGGCGCGCAGCTCCTCTCTGTTGCGTCAGATGGACTTGACCGCCCAGCTTCAGGCACGGTCAGACATCTCTGCCTCGCTGCTCA
Organism: Moesziomyces globuligerus; assembly: GCA_030849465.1. Taxonomy (NCBI): domain Eukaryota; kingdom Fungi; phylum Basidiomycota; class Ustilaginomycetes; order Ustilaginales; family Ustilaginaceae; genus Moesziomyces; species Moesziomyces globuligerus. Next base: position 51,577 of record JARVLF010000021.1, on the reverse strand, counting down.
TTGTGTCGATCGCCTCCGTCGCCCTCGATCACTCGGCGCTCGGCGTCGACGTGCTCGAGAAGCGCGAGACGCTGCGCAGCATAAGTCGCACGTACGAGCGGCTGTTCCAGCTGTGGGCATTGGACAGGGAGAGAGCCAAGCGCGAGGAGGAAGAGGCTGCCAGCCTCTACAAATCTCGCAAGGTTGAGGAGTCGATCGAGCTGGACGCCGATGCTGAAGAGAAAGAGTTCCGTGCTCTCTTCCCAGATTACGGCGACGACGTTTTGGACGCACCCCAGCCTCACGGCACTGCACACAGGGAAGAGAAGGCTCAGTCTGCTGGTCTGCTGCTGCCTCCGCAGCGCTTCATGGCCGTCCTGGACGCGCACATGTCCATCTTCGGGCCAGTGCAACGCGAACCTCGATCTGATCTCTATCACCGAGAGCGTGACATGCTCGTGACCAAACTTTTGCGCAAGCACCATCACGATTGGTCGGAGCAGATCGATCAGATCGGCGCTGCCTTCGGCCTTTCCGCCGCCATTGAGGAACACCTCGCTTCGAACCGGACAGCCCGTCACTTCAACTTCTACCTCGACGCCCGCTCCTCCGAAACTCGCAAGGCCACCACAATCGTCGAGGAATTGCGCTCCCGGCTGGATGCGCTGATCCAAGACTGGCCAGAGCAAATGGTCTTGCAGCACATTCGCGACCGATGCGACGCTGTACTCCGTCTCGACGCGGCAAGTCCGGTTGCCAAGATGCTGAGCGCTCTTGAGCAGCTGCTCACCCACACGGAGGATTGGGAAGGCTTCGCGAGCCAGGAGACGTCGATCCAAGCTAATCGAGAGCGAATCTCGGCTCAAATCATTGAGTGGAGACGGCTCGAGCTGTCCTGCTGGGCTGAGCTGCTCAACACACAGGCTCGCACGTTCCAGGAGGAGCTCGGTGGCTGGTGGTTCCGTGTCTACGAGATCGTCATTCGTGGCACTCGTGCGGCTTCTTCGGACGGGCAAGAGGCATTCAAGGGCCATGTCGAGCAGCTGATCGACGCCGTGGATCAGTTCGTCCGATCGAGCCCTCTTGGTCAGTTTGAGGGACGTCTCTCGCTGCTCGAGTCGTTCGCGCGTTTCGTCGAACGGCTGGTGCGACTTGCTCCGCCCAAGGAGAGCCGTGGTCTTAAGGAAGTCGGTATCATCCTGGACAACGTCACAACCTTCTTCCGCCAATTCGACGAGCGCATCTCGAACGCTCTTCAGAGTCAGCGGGCGGTCCTTGAGAAGGACATCCTGGGCTTCATCAAGCTCGCAAGCTGGAAGGATATCAATGTTCATGCGCTCAAGCAGTCGGCGCAGAAGTCCCATCGACAGCTGCACAAGACGCTGCGCAAGTTCCGGGACATCCTACGCCAACCCGTCGACCCCATGCTTGCAGCTCATCTCGATGCGCTCACGCGCAAGGAAATTCCGCCAGTGTCGCTCGACATGATCCGACAACAAGCTGCGTTTGGGGCTGACAGTAAAGCCAGCGAAGCTTGGGTGAACGCAGTGTCGCTCGCCAGCCTCGACGAATCGGCTCCGGAACACATCCGCAACTTGTCCAAGACTCTGATGGTCTTGCGGAAAATGGGCGGCGACCGTCTCCGACCCGCGCTGCTCGCTTGCACCTCGACTGGCAACGGCGTTGCCGAGCTGGCAGATGAGATCGTCGATCGCCAACAACAGCTCGCCAAGCTGACGCCCGCATTTGCGAAGGAGGACAACGAGAAGGCGATCAAGAACCTGACTGCTCGCAAGCGCAAGGCGTGGTCTGATCTCCTCAAGGAGCTGCGTCGCATCGGCCTCAGCTCCTTCCTCAAAACTGATATGGTCGCGATGAACCAGAGCGTGATGCACATCTACACGCGCCCGGTGATTCTCGCCGCTTGTCCCGAGTCGCTCTCCGAAGAGCCCTTTTCCACGCTGGAGAAACTCTTCTTCCGCCTGCTCGCTGCACTTCCGAAAGTCCGCGACTCTCTCAACGGTCACAGCGCAGACTTGTCGACGGCAGAGCTTCAGCGTGGCGTCAACTACATCGAGCACGTCACCTCTCTGGTTCTCCAGGAGAGGGACCGCATGCATTCGGAGCTTCGAGTTCTGTCCTCGCTGGAAGGCCTCACGGGTCGGATGCACGTTCTGCAGTCAGCAGAACTAGGCACAGTAACGCGAGTGTCGACGCCGACGCCATTCCGCGCGCTGATCGACTTCCTCGCACGCCTCGCAGCCGCTTTGGATGAAATTGGGGCGCAGGTTCCAAAGTTCCTCGCCTCCACGGGATTCCCTGCAGCGGCAAGCGATGCGCTGGTCGGTCGCCTGCCCGTCTGGTCCACCGAGCTCGCGAAGCATTCCGCGCTGATAGAGAAGATCATGCAGTCGACACGTCCCGAGCGCCCGGATGGGCTGTTTTTCCTTACGCAGGAAGAGCGCTCGTGCCTCGAGGCCAGCGCCGCGCTCGCCAAGTCGGTCGAGCAGGGCTTGCGCGATCACGCGGAGTCCCTGCCTGCTTTGGAGTCGCTTCTGCATCCCGTCTGGACGTGGACGGCGGCCAATTCTGGCTTGTTCCGGGACTGCGTGGCAGCGACAGAGGCACCGCTCAACAATGCTACTCAAACGCAAGAACTCGTTCAGCAGTCCAACAAGCTCATCTCGGCGGTACTGCAGATCGCCCAAGACGTTCGGCGGGTCAGCTCGGCCTCGGCCTCCAGCCCAGACGGTGTCAATGGGCATCCAGATGGTCTGTCCGATAAGATCATCACCGCCGAGCTGCAAGAGATCCAGGCGCAGCAGGCAATGCTGCGATCCTCATCCATCCTCTCGGAAGTGCAGAAGCTTTTCGAGATGGCACAACAGCTGTCTCGGGATCCCGTATCCGAGGTAGCGGTTCAAGTGCAGCTCGCATCTGTCTATCCCTTCCTGGACGAATTTTCGGGACTGCTCCGGACCCACTTGCTGGCTTCTGCGCACTTCTCGACCAGTCTCCTCAAGCTCGATCATGTGCTCTGCCACCTCATGACGGCGCTCGCCAGCAAAGGCTTCTGCAAGCCTCCTGAGGAGCAGCAGAACGATGACGGCGAAGGCGAGGAGGGTGAGCAGCTGGAGGGAGGCACTGGTCTCGGGGACGGAAGCGGTGCCAAAGACATCACCGATCAGATGGAAGACGACGAGGAGATCGAAGAGCTCCAGAAGGACGATCCAGCTGAAGCGGGCGATGAGGGCGACAAGACCGAGCGCGAGAAGAATGCCAAAGAAGCGGATCAAGACTTCGGCGGTGAACTCGAAGACATCAGCGCCGACGAAGACGACGACGCGGCCAGCAATCAAGACGGCGACGATGCGGAAGAGCAAGAGCCCGAGGATGCGGTCGGCGACGTCGACCCGCTGGACCCCAATGCCGTCGACGAGAAAGTCTGGGATGGCGCTGATGACGATGACGAGAGCAAAAGCGATGCGCCACAGGACAAGACCAACAAGGATCTCGGCGACGACTCCGCAGATGGCGACCAGGATGACTCCGCTCCCAAGGCTGATAACTCGGCCGCTGCTGCTGATGACAAAGAGAGGCAAGAGCAACCAGCAGAGAAGTCAAGAGAAGAGCAGGCGCAGGAGGAGGAAGCCGGTCAGGAACAAGACCCGGCCGATAGTGACAAGCCTGACGCTCCCAACGACGACGACTCGGCCGACGCCGAGGATCGCGATGGCGACGATGCTGATGGCATGGAAGAACAGGACGAGGAAGCGGAAGCTCAGGGCGAAGGTGGTGGTCGCCAGCTCGATCAAGAGGCCGAACAGACCGAGAACCTGGATCTTGACGAAGACCTCAATATGGACGGTCTCGATGCGCAGAGCGATGGCGAAGGCGATGACGATGATGACGGCCTCGATGGTCTCAGCGACATGCAAGACATGCCGGAGGATCATCAAGACGAGAAGGTCGAGGACAGTGCCATGGACGATCTCATCGATAATAAGACGCAAGACGAGAAGATGGATGACGAAGCGGCCGACGACGATGCCGAAGTGACCGAGCAGCCATCCGACCAAGATGCGAAGGTCGACAAAGACGAAGGCGAAGACGCTATGGACGAGGACGGCGAGGACGATGGCGATGACGTCTTGCCCGAGCAAGGTCGTCGCGCAAACGAGCAGCCTGCCGGCACTCAGCGCGACGACCTGGATCCTTTCGACATCGACGCCGTGGATCAGGGCGCGGACAACGGCGGCCAGGACGAGTCGGCCACCCAGCAGCAATCTTCGCGATCTACGCAGGGTAGGCGCGTCGATGCGCGCCAGAATCAGTCGCAGGCGGAACAGGGCATGGATCCGGATGATTCGGCCGATGCGGCTCCCCAAGAGCAAGCCGCTCAGCCGCCCTCGACGGGCGAGCGCGGAGCCTCAGCAGCAAAGGCCGAAAGGAAGGAAGCATCCGGCGAGGCTGAACAGGACGGTGTGGCCGAGGCGGATCCGAATCCGCTCCGTCGCATGGGTGATGCTCTGGAGGAGTTCCGCCGCAGGATGCAGGAAATCCAGAATGCAAGCGGCGAAGAGACCGAGCAGGAGTCTGGCGAAGAGGCCAAGCCCGACGGCGAAGGCCTGCCCGAGACAGCGGACGTCGAGCACATCGCCAACGACGAAGACGCCGAGCTGCAGGCGCTTGGTTCCGCGCAAAAGCAGGACGATGTGCGCAAACTCGGAGACCTTGGCATCGAAGAGGTGGACGAGTCGCTGGGCACCAAGCCTCGCGGTGGCGATGTCGACGAACAGGAAGAGTCCCAGCCTGAGGGCCCGCAGCCTCTGCCCGATCAGCCGGAGAAGGAGGACCGAAAGAGCGCGGACGACGGCCAGCAGAAGGCATTCATGCCCTCGGACCTGAAGCCGGCCGCCTCCGCCATGGCGGCAGAGCAAGAGGCGATGCTCGACCGAGACGGCGAGGCGAATCGGGACGATGATGTACAGATCAAGAAGGAGCAAGAGGACGACGAGGCCATGACACCGCTCCCAGACGATGTGCGCGAGGAGGCCGACGAAGAGGTGCAGCGTCAGCTCGAGGCGTTCCGCACCGTCGCTTCGAGCGAGGAGAGACTTGCGAGAGCTGGAGACCTGTGGCGGTCATACGCCTCGCTCACTGCGGATCTCGCCTTTTCCTTGTGCGAGCAGCTGCGGCTCATCCTAGCCCCGACGCTGGCAACGCGGCTCAACGGCGACTTCCGCACTGGCAAGCGACTCAACATGCGCAAGATTGTGCCGTTCATCGCCTCCGACTTTGCCAAGGACAAGATCTGGCTGCGACGCACCAAGCCGTCGTCGCGCGAGTATCAGGTGCTGCTGGCGATCGACGACAGTCGCAGCATGTCCGAATCGCGCTCAGCCCATCTGGCCTACCAGACGCTCGCTTTGGTGACTGGGGCGCTTTCCCGCCTGGAGGTGGGCGACGTTTCGATCTGCCGCTTCGGCGAAGGCGTCGACAGCCTGCACGACTTTGGCAAGGGCAGCTTCAACGATCAGAACGGCGCACACGTGATCGATCGCCTGGGCTTCCAGCAAAAGAAGACCAACGTGCTGCAACTCGTGGAGCGTTCGCTCGAGAAGCTCGCAGAGGCGCGCGCCGGAAGGTCTTCCTCGTCCGCCTCGCAGGGCGGCGACTTGTGGCAGCTCGAGATCATCATCTCGGATGGTATCTGTCAGGATCACGACAAGCTGCGTTCGCTGCTGCGCCGAGCCGCGGAGCAGCGCGTCATGCTCGTCTTTGTCGTCATCGACTCGCTGCAGCCCGCGCCAACGCCGAGCGGAGCCTCGACACCCGGGGGACCAGGAGCGCGTCCAGCTAAAGGGGCGCAGCAGCCAGCAAGAAGCTCGATCCTCGACATGACAAACGCCTCTTACTACACCGACGCCAACGGGCGCCTCCAGCTCAAGATGGAGAGCTACATGGATACGTTCCCCTTCGACTACTACGTGGTGGTCCGCGAAGTGGAAGCTCTTCCTGAGGTACTCTCGGCCACGCTGCGACAGTGGGTCGAGAAGATCCGTGAGACAGAATCCTAAGCTGTCGAAGACGGCCAAGCACCCGTCCTCATCGGTCACGACCCACACTGTAAAATGAAGAAACCGATTTTCCAGATACACTTGGCATATGACTGAATCGCAGAGTTGTCAAAGTGATGTTTCGCAACGTCGTGAGGTTGCTGATCTGGAAGAGGCGGGTCGGATCGGGACGAGGCGATGCTTGAGTTGAGTGCTGGCGCGAGCCGTTCCGACCGGAATTCCTGAGCGCATGTCCGTTTCCGGCCGGAAGCTGCGGCTTAGCTTGGCGCTTAGTTTGGTGTCATTGTTGATCAAGAGTCTGCTTGGGTCTTAATTGCAGGGCACCACTTTTTGGAAAGGGCGAATCGTGCTCCGCACACTCGCTCGAGTAGCGTGAGTAGCTGTGACAGGTCTGCATAGCATGGAAGGTGCTTCTCTGTCGATCCAAGCGGGAGCTCGACACCGGCCAGCGTCGGGCAAAAATACGCTCGGCCAGTTTTGCCGCCGCACGGCGCCGAGCTGCCGATCCACTGGCGCGCGCGAATCAAAATGAGTCACAAGCGTGCAACCCGCTCGACAATTGACCGGTTGAGCTACAAGATGCAGCCTGTAGGGATTGATTGGCTGCTGTGCAGCTGATCCTCGGGTGCATCGGCTGCATGTCGGGCAAATGTGCCACCTCCGACTCGGACACCGTGACCAGGTCAGCCTCCGCTAAAGCTGTCTCGCGCCGAGCTTCCGCAGAAGCCAGAACGCCGCACGACTGCACAGCTCTGCTAGGCGTGCGCTTGTTGCCGGCAAAGCGCTTCCATGTTGCCACACTCAATGCCGCTTGTTCGACGCAACGCACAAGCAAGCCACGCTCGAGGGGAACCCGGTGTGGAAATCGCGGCTTGCTATTAAGCCCAACATTGTGTCTATCTCCAGCCAGGCTTGGGCCTCTAGCGGTTCGCAATGATCGAGCTCAACCACGGCTCGAATAGGGTTGTCACACTGTCGTCCGAGCTTGCCTTGACTAGAAAGAAGCGGTTCAGGAGCTGGGAGGTGAGGGCAAGAACTGCTGGCTCATGGCAAGCTACGATAGATCATGCATCAGCCCGCGCCATCGAAACGGTTTTCGCTGGAAGAAGTCTTCGGCCAGTAGCGGGATGGGCGGCGGTGGTCGAAATCACCGGTGCCAGAAAAGCGGCCTCGCGCCTGGGTCCTCACAAAAATGGCCTCGGAGATCTGCAGCCTAGCCAGCGGGGTGACAGGCGCGGTGACAGATGGTATCGAGGGCATTGTTCAGTACAGGGTCCCCGGTGCAATGACGAAGTCTTGATACAGCGGTGTTGCGGAAGAGGATCATGCATCTTGGCAGCTTCTGAGGCGCAGACTCTCGTGACGTTGCAACTCGCCGCTCGCCCGAATGTTTCGGAAGGGCATCCATCCCGTCGGAAAGACCTTCTGACGCTGGCCGTTCCCAGAGATTGGGCTCGTGCCTTCGCGTGCAGACTTTAGGCTTCGCATCCATACAGCATTGTCCTGCGGAATTTTCTCGTGTCATTCGCCGAGAGCTTGATCGAGACCCAGAAGGCAGGACAGGCCGAACACACCTGCCAAAGGATTTCGTGCCACAAGCAGAGGTTCTTGTTCAAATTCTGTTCGCCCACGCCAGACCAGACACGGTCCCAAAACGATCGGCATACTAGCGCCTATGCACGACCCAACTTCCAAAGCCGCAGGTAGGTTCGGTCTTGACTTGGATGAGGACGTTCGCATGCATTGTCGTCTTACGCGTTGGTCCTCAGCTGTGCCCATGTGATCGCGGCGCCGGCGCTTACAAGACTTTCGGCTACACGCGACGTCCATGACGCTTTTGCCAAGACATTTGCCGTGCCGTTCCGCTTTCCGAAGACGAGTCCAACAAACGAGTCCTCTATGTTCGCCGCTGTTAGTCTCAGCTCGCCCACCTTGAATAGCGGTTACGGTAGAAGCTGTCGCTTCCGCCTGCGACCCCGTCCCCCACGCTGAGTCGGCGAACGAGCTTAGCAGAGGGCCCACAATGATTCTGCATCAGGGCGACTGTTTGAGCTTGCGCTTCCACTTTACCGCCTTATAGGGATTGTCCAACAATCGGAGGCGTCCCAGCCTCTCGTCTTGCGTGAAGCATTGGACAGAAATTTTGGTCGTGCACCCAGCATCAGGAGCACGGTGAAAAGCTACGTGAGCTAGACCAACCTGGCTGATTGCGTGATTGATATTGCGGCGAGGCTACCAGCCCTATTGCGGCGAATTCTTAGCACGTCCAGAGCATACCGCTATATCCGTTCCGACATTGAGGTCTCCAAGATTTCGAGCTGAGCTTGAATGCTCCCGAAGCATGTGACAGTCCGCGCACATCTCAAGTTCGGCTCCGCTGCCTTGCCGCGTCGTCGCCGTTGCCGCCCGCTTAGCCTCCCCCTCGTCCGTGGAGGCCGAACCGAGGCGCATGCAGCATCAAGATCCCCGAACGCGTGTTGTACTCGAACCGGGCCCGCGCGCAGCTGCCTCCCCCACTCTGGTGACCCAGACTGATGGAAACACTAAGCCATGGCAAGTCGAGACTAGAAACATTCCAGCTTGAGCCGCGGCGCGGTGGCACATCATCCCACTGCTGGCAGAAGTTGCCGGTAGGCCCGGTAAATCCTACCTGACATCTTTGGAGCATCTTGCTTCACACTGCCTTTCACAGGTGCAAGACCGTGCTGGAGACACACTTTTGTATGCGTCTCCGAGTAGATGAGGGAACGAATAATTCAGCTGATGGATTCTGGTACACGCAAGAGCATTGCCCATTCACATTGCCAGCGGCGTATGGAGCTGAAGATGGTTGACGTGATGCAAAGTTTACCCGGTGGGGTGGCAAGTTCGCCCGGGCCGGAACCTTTGGCCGCAATGCGCCTCACCACCACAGCGCAGCCCGAGTGCATGCATTGATGGCAAAGGGCACAGCAAATTGCGACATGGGTATCAAGACGCCCGCATCTGGTCAGCGTCTACCATTGTCTTGCGATCTCCTCGTCTTGCTAGGCACGAGCGGAGGGACGAAGGATGGGCTCGGATGGTTCGACACTCGATCAAGGGCGCCAAAGCACACCTTGGGCCGATGCAGGACACGACCAGGGTGCTTTGCGATTCGATCCAGGAAGTGAGCTTGGATTTGTGTTAACCATGTCGACTAGGTGAAGGGGCTCAATCGAATGATTTGGGAAGCAAGAGGGAAGAAGAAGAAGAAAAAAAGGAGCCAGTGCCTGTTGGGGACGATGCAGCGTGAATTGCAACTCCGGCTGCGAGTGGCGAGCCCGGATGCCGCACGGGCATGTGTGCATTTCACCATCCCGTTGGAAACTCGAGATTAGGGCCAGACCCCGGATGACACCCGGGCTCTCACCCGACACTGATAGTCACAATCAAGCAAGCGTCACAGCCCAAGCCCAGCCAATGGTGTCGGCTCGAGCCTGGACACGTCTGGCCGATCTACCGTACTCGTCTTGCGCGTCACGAGTAGAGGTGTATGCAAAGGATTTGTCTCGTTCGATCTCTCTTGGAAGCAGAGATCAATGTAAAGTTGCCTTAAGACCGGCGATAGGTAGGCGTCGCGACCATTCCGAAACCATGCCCGACTCAGCCGAGCGGATCAGCTGGGCTCTGTTAGGCACGCGCCCGCTCGCATACGACACAACTAAATCATGGGATGATGGTACAGCATGGCATGGCGTGGCACTCCCCTCGAAGGCAGTGCGTGAGTGGCATGGATCAGCGTTGTATGTCGGTTGCGTGGGAACAGGGGCAGCTGAGCTCGAGATGGCCTCGCTTGGTCTCGCACAGGGCTGCAGGCGGAGAATCGGGCTGGCCAACGCCGTTGCCGAACGTGTCGGTTGGCGGCACGCCGAGCCTCGCGTCGACTCAATTGTGCCCTCGTGCCCAAAGGCGATCGTCATCCCATCCCCGCACTCTTCGCACCGACGATCGTCACGCCTCGGCCCACTCGCTTCCGACAGCGCAGCACGCCTGTGCACGCCTGTGCACGCCGCCAAGCTGGCTCTCGCCCCGTGCGCATTCCTGCCAACCCAGCTTCAAGCGCAACACCTTGCATCAGACGACGCGGACAAGGATTCCGCCCCAGCCTCTCGCACCCGGAATGGCTTCTCAACCTCCTATGTTGCCGACCATATCAGTTTGCAGCGTTCCAAGCTTACATGCTGCATGCAATGTCATACTGTAGCACAGTACAACAGTGTTGGCCTTTCGGTCTCGGCCAGGATCGGAGTGCCAAATGGCCCGACAAGCCCCCACCTTCGCGTACCTGGCGTTGGCGTAAAATTCGCTCCGCCAAAGTTGCACCGCTTCGGCGTGAAAGCCAGCGCACTGGACGCGAGTGCTCGCTCGAAGGCAGAGCAATCACCGGAACTACGACGTACGACAGTCGGGGCTTCAATGCTCACCACGGTCTCCTGACCAGGCCTTTGCTTCTGACGCTCTAAAATGAGACGCGGCGGCGGACTTTGAGTGTGCTCCATGCATCCCTAGCAGCTGCACTCACCGACGCGAGACGCGCTGCCTGGCGCGTTCCGTTCCGTGAATCGTCGGCCGGACACGAGGCATGCAGCTCCACCTCGGCACCGAGAGGGCCAGGGCGCCTGAGGCTCGATGCAGTACGACGCCGTAGTGGAATCCTCGTTCAGCCTGTTTGACCTCGGTCATGTCGGCAAGCACGTGCAGGCAGTTCGAGACAAGATTCACATTCAATCGACATCCGCGCACTTCGTGGAACCGAGATTGGATATGGGGCACCATGGCCGTGAGCAAATCGGCTCCGCTGCACGCATCCTTGACGCCTACGCCAGTGGCCGAGTCTGCTCGAATGCTTCAAGCCCGGAGACCATGGTGCCTTGCCGTGCAGTGCTGTCCTCTGTCTCGCTTTTGCGTCCTCGATCCCACTCTGGGCTCATGATATTATCTCGGCAAAGCCCTATCGTGATAGAGCCCGGTTGCGTCGAAACGGTGCGGCAACTTTGATAAGATGCTTGGCTCGCTTCGGTTGTCAGCATTGACCCGCTGTCTCGCTTGGGCTACCACGCTTGCTACTCTCGACCCGCGCATTTAAAGAAGAGTCAAGTGCGTGGGAATTCCGATGCTGACATGGTCGCATCTCCTGAATCCCACTGGTCTCGCCTGAGTAGGGAGTGAGCGAGGATGCAGCCGAAGCTGAGGGGGATGCCGATCCACAGCCGCGTCGGCTGTGGTCTTGCATGTGGGCGTTTGTATGTGCAAGTCAGCGATCGACCACCTCGCGCCGGCAGAAAGTTGGGCCAAATGCACTGTGCGGTAGGCTGTGTGGCGTGAGGTGGAGTTGAAGCTGCGAGAGACAGCCGGCAAGAGGCTCGGCATGCCCAGCGTTCGGATGTCGCCCGACCTCGAGCGTGCCGAACGGGACCGAGATACGAGGAGCGCGGTCGCAGGACGTGTTGCAGTGCGCGACACGGTCTAGACCCTGGAACGGGTCGTCCTGGCTTGACAGCAGGCGAAATCGACGGATGGTGGCGTCCCTTCGGAACGGAGACTGACACCCTCGCAGGTCCTCGTGTCCGCGCCCTTCGACATTCCAACCTTTGCACCTGCAGCCAGCCGACCCGGCCGCAGGTGCATACACGGCCAAGCCAAGTAACGAGCATGCTCGGAGCCGCCTCCCGATATTGGATCCGCTTCGGAAGACGCGAGGACCATCTCAGGATGCTGTGTGCCCTCTTTTCTGAGGCGCAAAGCAAAGCGCTGGCGTGCATAGCTCCATGGCGACGGTTGGACCCAGGCCTAGAGCGAGTCAGTGTGTCTCGTACGCCGCTGCCCTAGGCTGTTACAGAAAAGTCAAAATTCGGAACCCCCCTTTTTCTCCGATTGGATTCTGCTGAGGAAAAAAGGGACGAAATTCAGACTGCGTTGTGGGACCTGTTGGAAGATGCAGGGCACGCGCGCATCGAAGCTTCAAAGACCGGAAGCATGTTCAGCTGATCGCAGCAAGGCACCCGCCCTTCGTGCCGCACCTGCCTGACAAACTTTGGATTCCAGAACACGCACCCGCGCGTACTTGGCCTCGTCTGGAAACGCGCACTACGGCACAGGAACGCGTCCAATGCGATTCTCAGTCAGCCTTACAGCTGGAATGACGCGGAGTTGAACCCACTTTGGATGCCCCTGCCTGCCATGCCCCTGCTGGCTCGGTCGCAGCCTGCCCCTATCGCTCGTCCGGTGGGCTGCATCCATTCCGCACCGTCCATGGGCGACGTCGCTGGTCATCGCTCCGAGTGGGACTGATCCAGGACGCCAGTGCATTCGATAGGGAGGAGTGGGGCTAGCTGCGTCGATCAGCTTCTGGAGGCGACCGCATACCTCGCTGTTTGTCGTTGCAGCCCATCGCTGCTGTACGGACGGGTCAGGCTTAGCATTGAGCCGTCAGTCAGCGCCAGCCAGTGTCATCTGATTGGCACACATGGCTCGGCGGTGCCAAGGCATCCAGCAGCGCTGCGGGCCTCGTCCGGATCAGCTGGACCGGACGCATCACATGCAAACCCGGACGAACCGAAGCGGACGCTGGGTGGGGGTCTCGGCTGACCTCTGCGTCGAATAGAGGCCATCGGATGCTCGTCTTGATTGTACTCGTGCTTGTTGTTGTCCTCGTCGCTGCCGCTGAATGTTGTACGTACAGCAGCATGCGAAAAGGGGCGAGTCGAGTGCAGCGCAGCCGGGCCCAGATTTTCAGAGACCATTTGAAACACCGCAACCGACAGGGCCGCGCACTCGCACTCAAATTGGAGGGGCGCCTATCGGAACGACATCTGGGAATCGGCGCGCTGCTGCCGAGCTTGGCATCTGCAACTTAGCCGCGCTCTGATCCGACCATCATTTTAATTTATTTTGTTTTTCCCCCAGTCTCACGCAAGCGCTCTCGTGTTCTCGGGCTCGGGCTCGGCTTCTCCGTCTTTGGCTCCGTGCATCGTCAGGTGAAGCTCGAGGTTAGGGTGTCGGGATCTTTGGAATCTGCTGTGATTCGCTCCGTTTGGTCCGGCTCGTGCCCGACATGGGTGGGGCCGCATGGGTTCAATCCACCCCACTGCTAAGCGCACACCCGCACAGGCTGCCTATTTGCTTCTCTCCCACGCCAGATCGAATGGCCCAGAGGCGATCCAGCTAAGGCAGCACGCCCACCACATGCTCACAGAGACACAACGTGCACACATGTTGACAGATGCAAGCGCTCTTGAGTCACCTGCAGCAGCACGCTCCGTGTTGCTGCCCCTCGTCTCCCTTTCCTGCCTGCCCGCGTCGGAGATGAGCCTCTCCTGTCGCAAAAATCAAATGCGTCGGATGATCCGTGTGCAGCACGCCGTACGTCCGTCACGTCTTGGCAGGCCCAACTTGCATCGACTCCGTCCGAACCGCTCGCCCTACTTGCAGACGTGTCGTTCATCCTTTTTTGCGAGCGACGCATGCACCCTGCTGCCCGAACAGTCTATTCCAGCTGCCCGACCTCGGCTTCCCCCGACTCCTCGGCTCGTGTTTGTGGGTGCTTGTGGGTGCCGGTGGAGCTTTGAAAAAGAAAGAAAAAAGCCGGGAAGGGAAATCTCGGCACTTCCGTATTATTATTTTGTCGCATGCAATCGAGTCTGGCTAGCCTGGGAGCTGCTCGTGCGTGTTCCGGCCTGACCAGCGCTGCTTGGCCGGTGGTCTCGGTGCACGCTGCTTCGGCTCGAGTCGAAACGAATCGCATGCAGCTAGCTCCTCACCCAGCTGCCCGCTCAGGGTGTCTCATTCATGGTTCTTTGCCTTTCTCAGCCTCCGGGTCATCAGGTTGCTCGCTCTGCACCTGCACCTGCATCTGCAGCTGCAACAGCGTCAGCGTCTGCAGCTGGATCTGCGTTTGCGTGTGTGCGTCTGCGTGTGCGTGTGCGTGCGCGTGTGCACCTGCGGCGTGCCTTCTGGCTAGGCTAGTGTATTCCGAGGCGCTTGGACCCGCCTTCTCCACCCAAGTGCAAAGTGCGCTTCCCGGCTGGAAGCGCCCGCCTGGCTCGACCGGCGTGCGTTCGCAATTCCGTTCCGCTGCCTTGGCGGCGGCTGCCTGAGCTCTGTTTTGCCGATACACCCAGGTCCTCCTCCTCGTCGACGTCGTTGGCGACTCTGGCTCGCTCAGCTCGGCCTGTTCGCTGCACGCACACACACAGACACACACACACACACACACACACACACACACCTTTCCCACCCCCCAGACGTTTGTCATCTCCCAGCAACCCGACTCTGCTCGCTCCCTCTCTCCCTCTCTCTCTCATCCCGAGACCCCCTCGCCTCGCCTTCGCCCTCCTCCCGAATCGTGCACTTTGCGTCGCAAATCGCTGCATCCTCACCTGAAGCTCACCGGCGTCTCCGAGCCAAGTGCCAGCCCAACCCAGCGACGCATTCGACCACCATTGCAGTTGTTCAACTTGACGCTTTCCTCTCCAAGTCCTCCGCTCATCCATCCCACCACCAACACCACCAACCACCACCTCGGCTCTCGACTGATCTGCTCATCTTCCGTCGTGAGCGCCCTTTGTCGCGACCTTGCCTCAGCGCCTCGCTTGCGTCGATTCTTCACCGCCGACAGCCGCCTCGTCCTCCCGAATCCCCGCTGTAGCTTCGGCGATCTAGCTTCGGGTCGAGCCGTGATACACTTGTCCGCGCATCGACGATTCCGGCACAACCCGGCATCAGCTGCCGCACACAGTCTCGGCGATCGCCGTGGATCTCGCCGCCTAGCAGCGTTTGGTGGCACCACTCCGCATAACGGCCAACTCACGTTGCTCCCGTAGGCCAATCAATCAGCCGCACGCTCTTCATTTCGGCTGGCCTCGCCCTCACCAACGACCCATCTTTGCCGCCCGCTTCGACAGCCTCGTGTCGTCCAGTGGCGTGAAATCCCCTTGCGCTTTTACGCTCCTCATCACTTGGCGCTGCACCTTCCGCTTCCCTATCAACACGCCAAACCTTGTGCCGTGGAAACGTCGTAAGTTGTCCAACTTCATTCAAAGCCCACCCGCACACTGTGCGACCCAGGCACCCCGTTGCCTTCAGTCCAACCTTGTCTGCTCGTCCTGCGACGAGGCGTCAGCCACATCGCTACTCTCCCCAAAGCGCTCTCGGCCCCACGCGCAGCCGTCCGCGTCGGTCGCGCCTTGCTGCCTGCCCAGACATCATCCGGAATGAAGCCCGGCATCGGCAGGCAAGGCCTGTCTGCACATGAGATGCTTATGCCAAGCACGCGCTCCTCTCCGAAGCTTCTTTGAGCACGCGATTCTCGCTCGCAGCACCAGCCAAAGCGATGGCCGCGCGCAATGTCATCGACGTCACAACTCTCCCCGACCGCGCGAGGCTGGTGGTGCACTTCCTTAATCGAAAGCACTAAGAATCCTACCCTGGGTGCCATTGTGCTCAAGGCACGGCCTCTAACGAGCCGCTTCTACCTTCAGTTCATGCGCCTGGCTTCCGCTCTGATGTGCTCTCTCGCTTTCCGCCCCCGTCATCGACTTTGCTGCTTGGCATCTCGGTACCCTGTTCTGACACGTTCCCTTCCTATCCTTTTGCACGCATACGTCCATCCTTCCCCTCTAACCGGACACTCTGCCCTGCCGCTCGGTCGACCTTCGAATACCTTTCTGAATTACCCATGCTTCGCGCGCGATATCCGGCGGCACTTGACCTCGTTCCTGATGCCACTTCATTCGACTGCCCTTCGCCCTACCCTGCAGGTACTGCAGACCGTGCCCCATCAAGCTTGCTTTCTACATCCGGTCGGATTTGCTCATCTCATCCGCTCAACCGATCAAGCTCCTTTCATTTGCTCGTTTCCCTCGACCTGCATACACTTCCTTCCTAACCTTGCTTGTTGCCCGAGTCGTCAACTTGGTTCCCACCCGGCCTCTTTCCAACGCATCAAATCTTCGCGGCGCCAACAGCGGCTAGGCGTGGGCAAGACGATCAACAATCCGTGCCCATCCCCTTTCGGAATCCTGCAGATCGATACCCGACCTCACAGCCGCGGCGCCTCTTGCCAACCAACTGCCTAGGCACTTTCCGGAGCTTCTTCGGCCGGCCCTTGCTGCGCGCGCAACCACCACGATCACTCACGAGCTCATATCGCCCAAAGTGCTGTTCCAGCAAGATCCGCTTCACTCGGTGAGATCTCGGTCCTCTCCGCCAGACCTTGCCATCTCGAATCCTCTTCGATTGGCCGGAGCTTTGGTATATGTACGCTCGGCAAGACGGACGACATCTCTAGCAGTGGCCATTACTCCGCCTGTACGATACGATTGCGGCATAGCATCTCCGGTCGCTTCGTAGCCCAATTGCCCGAGCAGACCTCCGCTGCTTTGCACTCCCAAAAGGTGCAAAAGCTTCGCGCGCTCCTACCAGCGTACCTCACGCCTGCATCCCTCCTGCTCCACAGCAGGAACAGTCAATGGCCGTCGCACAACGCTACGACGGAGTCGGCCAGCACGGCTTCGGTCAGCACTACACTTCCATGGCGCCCCCGTCGTCTCTGCCGATCTTCGGGTACGACCGGAGATCGCAGATGGAAGCCAACTCCGAGCCTATGTGGCCGATTCCCCGTGTCCAGCAACAGCTGCATCAAGGCGCCCCTTCCGACAGATCCAGAGATGCGGCTGCCTTCTCCAACAGCTTTGCGCAGCAAGATCTGGCTCGTCACCACGCTCACCCAGCCAACTACACGTACGATGGTACCACATCGGCCATGCGCAATCCGGTCGTCTACAGCCAGCCCGCTCAGGTGCCGTGGAGCCTGGCGGGTCAGCCGGCAGCAGAGTATCCCGAGTATCCCACGGCTTCCTTCATCGGCTCGATGGGGCAGAGAGCTCATCCGCCCGTTCAAACGCCATCTTCATATCTTGGGGCTCACAGCAACACAGCTTATGGCGATCCGGCCATGCATGCCGCCGGCGACATGTACCCCAGGGTGATCAACGGCTCGGCATCGACCATGGGCGGTCCGTACGACCATTCAGCGGAGACGCTCTGGCCGCTGGGCCCCACTTCGCTCGATGCCTTTGCTGGCATCCCCGCGCCCTCCGGACAAGTGACGCGGCTGACACTCACGTCGTCGAACGACAAAGGCAAGCTCAGAGCGAGGTCATCGCTGCCTCCGCCGAAGCAATTCAAATGCTCCGCGTGCGACGCGATCTTCAGCAGGAATCACGATCTCAAACGCCACGCACGCATCCATCTGGCCGTCAAGCCCTTTCCCTGCGGATACTGCGACAAGGCGTTCAGTCGCAAGGATGCACTCAAGCGTCACGTCCTGGTCAAGGGCTGCGGTATCGGCAACAAGAAGAACGACAATCGCAAGCGCGCAGCTACCTTGTCCAAGCTCGAGCATGGCGACAGCGGCAACTCCAGCCGAGGCCCTTACGACGGGGCCTCCTCCGACACCCGCTCGCGCGAGCTGCACACCTTCCGAGATGATCTGCACTACCAAGACCAGCAGCCAGGCAAGGCGGAGCCCTCGTGGCCTGCTGGCCTTTCGGAAGGCGCTCCCGCATCCAACCTCAGCACGGCGTACGGCTCAGGCCGTGCAAATGGCGGAGACGAGCATTCCCCGGCATCGCACGGTGCGCAGTCGGCACAACCTGGAGCTCTTCCTTCGTACGCCTCGCAGTCGCAGGGTCAGCAGTATACCGGCTACTCCATGAACGAGGACCCGTTTCAGCAGCAGCAGCGACAGCAGCTGCCCGGCGGACTCGTGAATGCATTTGCCTCGCCGGAGGGCACGTCGGTCTCGTCTCCGAGCGATTCGCAGTCGCGACAGGGAATGGGCGGCAACGTTTCGGTCGATGCATTTGACTCCAAAGACGCAGCCAGGCAGCTGTCGAGGCCGGGCAGCGCTAAGTTGATCAACTCGGTCCCTTACGGCACACACTCGTATCCGGGCGCTGAGTCGGTCATGAATCCTAACGAAGGGCTCAACACAGCAGGCCTCAGCGCCGAGCCAGGCAGCGGATTCGGAACCTTCGATGGACAGTCCAGGGACCGCTTTGGTGCGGGCATCTATGCCTCGGGACATATGCTTTCCCCAGGTCATCCTGGCCAGGACCACAGCAATCCGCACGCCATGCCGGCCATAAAGAGGGAGCAGCAGCCGCAGTTTGGCTCGTACTTTGGCAGCAACCCCGCCAACTGAACATCCCTCGCCTGGTCTCGCTTTCGCCTGCTACGTCTTTCTCCTCGGGCTCAGCCCGCTTTCCGCAGCACTCGCATCTCGCATCTCGACTCGACTCTGTGTTTGTCTCTCTCATCGCGCTCTGCCTTCTTTTCGCGACCCCCTCCTTCTTCGTTCGCAGCTCTTGGCCTCTCTCCGTCACGCTGTGTCTTTGTACCGTGCACCGCCTTGGTCTGTCTGTGCGCGCATACCCACCGCAAATGTCCAGTGATCTCACCACCATCGCATCCCGTGTGCATGCTCGCAAAGATGTAAGCCGTCGTCGCTTCTCCGGCTGACGACATGTCAAAAAGTATATATATGTACAACGTTGGGACGAATTGTACATCTGGTTTCTTGGCGCAGTTGGTTAGCGCGTCTCCTTAACATTTCTGATCTACTCAGATCGTTAGGGCTTACGGAGGAGGTCGCCGGTTCGAACCCGGCAGAAATCATTTTTTGTCCTGCTTGACCTATGGCATGATGCTCGTCTTCCCTTTTTTGGCCTATCGGACGCTTGTTCTGAACGCAGAAGAGCTGAGACCTGGGTTGCAGCGTCGTTCAGGGGCTAAGAAGGGCAGGCTCGAAGTAGCTCTCTCCTCGGTCGACCATGTCGAGACACAGGCGAGTTTGCAATGCGGCGGGCGGGAGCCTTTCTACGGCCGAACCGTGTGCGACTGTGCCTCCCTTTGGCTTTGGTATATGGCCTTGATAGCTGGGGTCAGAACAGCGAGGTCGAGGCTCGTCAAATGGATGCGATGACACTTCTGCGATGAAGCTCCATGCTAAAAGCCCACCTTCGCAGTCGCTGGCAGGTAACTGCTTCCAAATCCTAGGAAGGAGACAAAAGTGTGAAGAGTGAAACTGTATTTTAGGTGCTAAAAGGAAACAAAATGTTGCCGCGTGAACGGCGAAGGAAAAGCAAAAAAAAGAAAGTGACCAGCCTGGGGCTCGAACCCAGAATCTCCTGATTACAAGCACCTCTTTGACAGAGACCAATCGTAGTCAGACGCCTTACCATTGGGCCAACCGGCCAATTCATGTTCGATGGAGCAGTGTTTGTAATAACATAGGGTCGAGAAGATGTCTTGACACTAGCGAAGAAGAATTGCTGTCGAGCACTGCGAGTCGCCCTATAGTCCCAACTAGTCTCATGCTTGTCTAGCTAGTCCCTGTGCGTGCCGTATGCGAATCTGACCAAGGACGACTGTTGGATGAATTCTGTTGTCGGCCTGGTGCCGCCAGAATGTCGAGAGTCCTAGTAACATGTCACTTTGATCACGGTCCAGCCCCGGCTCCAGCGTAGCTGAACTGGGGAACAAGACCTCAATTCTGTACTGGCGAGGAGGCACGAACTGAAGTCTTGCGGTCTGTGGATTTCGAGGAGCCCTGAAACGAGACTTCCAGGCCGGCGTGGCCCAGAAGCAATGCAAGCGAGCCATGGGCAAAAAAAAAAAACAAGAAGAGAAAAAGAATGACCAGCCTGGGGCTCGAACCCAGAATCTCCTGATTACAGCTGCTCTGTGAAGAGAAGTCGATCGTAGTCAGACGCCTTACCATTGGGCCAACCGGCCTTTGATGATTGCAGATGGAAACATTGTATACAGAAACCACCACACAGCATGTTCCGTTTGCGAGTCTGGAAGACTCAAAAACGCCTCGCTGGGCGAGTCACGGGAAAATGCCGAAGCACTTGTGCTCGCTCGTCCCTCTTTCACTCCCCCACCTAACGTCCCCCCCCTGAGCCCTTGTACGCCACTCTTGCACACCCACGATGACGTCGACTGCCGCCAAGATCCTCAAGAACGCCTCGACTGGCGTGCTGCGCCTGGGCATGATGCCTGCCGACGGCATTGGCCGCGAGGTGCTCCCGTGCGCCCAGCGCGTGCTCCAGAACACTCCCGGAGCGCCCAAGTTCGACTTTGTCCACCTCGACGCTGGCTTCGAGCACTTCCAAAAGACCGGATCCGCACTGCCCGAGGAAACCGTGCGCGCTCTCAAGGAGGACTGCCATGGCGCCATGTTCGGCTCCGTCTCGAGCCCGTCGCACAAGGTCGAGGGCTACAGCTCGCCCATCGTCAAGCTCAGGAAGGAGCTCGACCTGTACGCCAACATTCGCCCCGTCATCGGCGTGCGCGGCACCAAGGACGACGAGAAGTTCATCGACAGCGTCATCATCCGCGAGAACACCGAGTGCCTGGTAAGTAGCATGGCCAGCGCGCCAACGGACTGTCGTGCCGCACGTCGTTGCTGACCAGTGAATGATGATTCTGAATCTGTCTCGTTTGCAGTACATCAAGTCGGAGACGAGCGAGAGCGGCGCAGACGGTCAGATTGCCCGTGCCATCCGTCAGATCACCGAAAAGGCGTCGACTCGCATTGGCAAGAAGGCGTTCGAAGTGGCTATCGCCCGCAAGGAGCTGCGCAAGACTACGCAGCCGTCGTACACGCCGACGGTGACCATCTGCCACAAGTCCAATGTGCTCAGCGTCACCGATGGTCTCTTCCGTACCTCGGTCCGCAGCGTCTTCGAGAAGGACCAGAAGGCCAACGGCGGCGCGGGCCGCTACGAGGGCGTCAAGCTCAACGAACAGCTAGTCGACTCGATGGTCTACCGCCTCTTCCGCGAGCCTGAGGTGTTCGACGTCGTCGTCGCCCCCAACCTCTACGGCGACATCGTCTCGGACGCTGCTGCTGCCCTTGTCGGGTCGCTCGGCCTCGTTCCCTCCGTCAATGCCGGTGACAACTTCTTCATGGTAAGGCCAACCCCATCCTCCTGCGTCTTGCATCTTGACCCCGGTAACGATTGACTGACCTGTCTTGACACTGGCTCGTGATTCTGCCCTACCCGCACATCAGGGTGAGCCCGTCCACGGCTCGGCACCCGACATCGCGGGCCAGGGCAAGGCCAACCCGATCGCCTCGATCCGCTCCGCCGCCCTCATGCTCGAGTACATGGGCTACACTGAGCCCGCGCTCAAGATCTACACCGCCGTCGACCATGTCATCCGCGAAGCCAAGTACCTCACCCCTGACCTTGGCGGCTCCGCCACCACGACTCAGTGCGAGGAGGCCATCCTCAAGCAGATCAACGCCTAGATCCGCATCCTCTTTCACCGGTGAAACGCCTCCGCCCTTCGTATCGACATGTCTTCCAGCCCCCCCCCCCCCCCCACCCCGGGCGCAATCCGCAGGACACTTGCAAAACTCATCACACTTCCGGTTTGCCCCGACCTGTGCATCTTGCTACCCACGCAGCCGGCTCAGCGCCGGGAAAGTTGAGAACGATCGGTTGCAAAGGAATGTTTGGGCAATTGACAGGAGAGAGACACTAGACGAGGCGATGCATTGTCCGCGCTCGCTTAACTTAGGGAGCGAGAACGTATTTTTTACAAGCTGAGCCGGACCCAGTTCCGAGCCGAGCTAGGCAAGGTGAGGAGGGATCTACTTGCGGATGGCGTAGGCGGTGTCGCGGTCGGAGCCGCCCTGGCCCTTCTCGCTGAGACCGAGGCCGTATCGGCGCAGACGAATCGCCTGGACAGTGATGAAGCCGCTGGTAGCGGCCGAGTCGAAGCCGCCCTGCTCGTCCATCGAGGTGAACTTCTCGTCGTAGAGCAACTCCTCGGAGCTGCGGCCTTCGACAATGACGTTGCCCTTATAGAGCTTGAGCTTGACCTGACCGTTGACCGTCTTTTGCGACTGGGGGATGCAGGAGCGGACGAACTCGCACTCGGGCGAGAAGAAGAAGCCGTAGTAGAGCTGCTCGGAGAACTTGGTGGTGATGACCTGGTCGCGGATTCGGCGCACCTCACGGTCGAGCGTGAGGCCCTCGAGGTCGAGATGGGCGGCACGCAGGATGGTGGCACCGGGCGACTCGTAGCAGCCTCGCGACTTGACGCCGATGAAGCGGTTCTCGACAATGTCGATGCGGCCGATACCGTGTTCGCGGGCGAGCGCGTTGAGAGTGAGGAAGACGTCGACGGGGTCGGTGTGCTCCTTACCGGTGGAGCCGACCTTGACCTTGGAGGGGATGCCCTGCTTGAACTCGATGACGATGTTCTCGGGGGTGTCGGGGGCGGTCTCGGGGCTCTTGGTGAGCTTCCACATGTCGGCGGGTGGGGTGGTGTTGGGGTCCTCGAGGATACCGGCCTCGTACGAGATGTGGAAGAGGTTCTCGTCGGTGGACCAGGGCTTGGCCTTGGTCTGAGTGACGGGGATGCCCTTGGACTCGGCGTACTCGAGCAGCGCGGATCGGCCCGCGAAGCGGTTGAAGAACTCGGGGATTCGCCAGGGAGCAATGACCTTGATGTCGGGCTTGAGGCCGTAGAAGGCGAGCTCGAAGCGGACCTGGTCGTTACCCTTGCCGGTGCAGCCGTGCGAGACGTACTGGCAGCCGGTCTTGTCGGCGGCCTCGATCATGCCGCGGGCAATGACGGGGCGGGCGAGCGAGGTGCCGAGGAGGTAGACGTCCTCGTAGATGGCGTTGGCCTGAACAGCAGGGAAGATGAGCTCCTCGATGAACTCGCGCTTGAGGTCGGCAAGGATGAAGTCCTTGGCACCGCACTTGAGCGCCTTGGAGCGGGCGGCCTCGAAGTCCTCCTCCTGGCCGACGTCGGCCATGAAGGCGATGACATCGTAGCCCTCATCGATGAGCCACGCAAGGATGGTGGACGTGTCTGTGACGCGATGCAAAGTCGATCAGCAAAGTGGGTGGGCCCAGGATTGCCGTCCATGATGACGACGACGACCACGGCGACGACGATCACGAGATCAGTGATCAGCGAGAGCGTCGAGGTACCATCGAGGAGGCGCAGCCGCGGCCGGACGGCAGCGGGCGCACAGATGCACGAGGGGTGATCGGTGCGTCGGTCGGGTCCAACCAGAGGTGTGGAGCGAGGCCGAGAGGCAGAAGACGAGCCAAAAAAAAATTTAATCCGAAATGAGGCCGAATGGGAAAAAGAAATTCGAGTCACCCGATTGGACGAGTCGCGGGAATTAGGCAGAGGCGCGGGCGAAAAGCGTGCAGCGGGAACGCCATCATACCAGCATAGGCAAGGGATACGAGAAGATATGAGAAGGAGCGAGGAGGAGTTGGGCGTCAGCGATGGCGTCCAGCAAACAACGTGGGGGCGATGCGCAGGGGCCAGAAGCGATGTGGAGCTGTCAAACAAGGCCCGAATGCTGCAAGCCGGGGCCAGCTTGACAGCTGGGGAGCGCTTCCGGAGTGGTTCCCGGACTACTTACCGAGTCCACCAGAGTAGGCCAAAAGCACCTTTCCGGACTGTCCTGGCATGCTTTGCAAGCGTTTCGAGTGTGTACGTGGGTCGGTTGTAGCTGCGATCGAGCTGGAAGATAGAAGAGCTTGGGATGATGACGAGAGGGTGCCCGTCTGTGTTTGCTGTGTGGTTTGATGGTGGTAGTAGCAAAGGGGGAAGAAGGCCCCCGCAGCCGGCCTGCTTGATAAGGGCTCCGACCCCCACCGCCCAAGCCCAGCCAAGCTCGACTTGTTGCAGCGGGCTGACTCGGCTTCCACGGGTACTTGCCTGGTCGCGTTTTCCGTTCAATTACCCAGAGTAAACTATGCGCACGGCGCGTTGCCCATGCAGTCGCACCGACCCTTTTTTCTCGTTCCGCGCCCTCGCTCGCTCTGACTCGTTTCGCAAGCCGACCAACCAGAAAAGCGAAAACCTTGAGCCTCGCAGCCCAAGAAGAATTGCGCTCGCTTGCCGCATCCGTCTCCCGCCACCAAGGACCCCATCGCAAAGCTGCACGCGCCAGGTCCATACCAGCATACCCACGCTCGGTGACACCCAGACACTTGCGGCGTGCCATCTACCGAGCCATTTTTCACAGATTCACCTGGCATGGTCGTTGCGATGTTCCCGAAGCTATCAGACTTCGCGGTCTCAGGCTGGAAAAAAAATCTGCCTGCGCAATGGGCAAAAATGATTTCTGCCGGGTTCGAACCGGCGACCTCCTCCGTAAGCCCTAACGATCTGAACAGATCAGAATTGTTAAGGAGACGCGCTAACCAACTGCGCCAAGAAACCTTGATGTTCAGCGCAGACGAGGTTGCATATATAAACACTTGCGTTACTTGCTAAGACGCCTAACCTCAAGTTTTCGGGGTCACCTGCAGTTGCACCTAATGCCAATCTCCGTTTCTCAATTCTCGCACAAAGGTCAGAGAGGCGAAAGGGTCACAATGAGTCGTTTTGTGGATTGCATGCACGCACGATCAGAGTCGGGCATGCGGCCTAGGGATTCACTTCTCCGAAAGCTCCTTGACGCCGGGGAGCGTCTTGCCCTCGAGCAGCTCGAGCGAGGCACCGCCACCGGTGGAGCAGTGCGAGATGCCCTCCTCGGCGCCGTACTTGGCCACGACGGTGGCCGTGTCACCACCACCGACGATGACGGTCGAACCGTTCTTCTCGGCCTCGAGGCAGGCGTCGAGCATCGCCTTGGAGCCGCCGGCAAAGTTGTCGAACTCGAACACACCGGCAGGGCCGTTCCAGAGGATGGTCTTGGCCTTGACAATGGTCTCGTGGAAGAGCTTGCGCGACTGCTCGCCGCAGTCGAGGCCCATCCACTCGTCGGGGATGCCCTCGGCGTCGGTGGCCGAGCCGGTCTTGGCGTTCTTGTCAAACTTGTTGGCGGTGATGTAGTCGACGGGGAAGACGAGCTCGACGTTGTTCTTCTTGGCCTTCTCGACGAGCTCGGCGACCTTGTGCGAGCCGGCCTCGTCAAAGAGCGAGGTGCCGATCTTGACATTGTCGAGCGTCTTCTTGAAGGTGAACGCCATGCCACCGCAGATGATCAGCGAGTTGACCTTGTCGAGCATGTTGTCGATCAGCTGGATCTTGTCCGAGACCTTGGCACCGCCGAGGATGGCGAGGAAAGGACGCTCGGGGCTCTCGAGCGCCTTGGCGAAGAACTCGAGCTCCTTCTTCATCAGGAAGCCAGCGGCGCGCTGGGGCAGCTTAACGCCGACCATGGACGAGTGGGCACGGTGAGCAGTGCCGAAGGCGTCGTTGATGTAGACGTCGCCGAGCTTGGTGAGGCTGGCGCGGAACTCCTCGACCTTCTTGGGGTCGGCCTTGACCTTCTCGCCGGCCTCGTTGGTGCCCTTGCCCTCCTCCTCAATGTGGTAGCGCAGGTTCTCGAGAAGGAAGATCTTGCCGCCGGTGGCAGCGGCAACAGCCTCCTCGGTAGCCGAGCCGACGCAGTCGGGGAGGAACTCGACATCCTTGGAGAGGAGCTTGGAGACCTCGGCAGCGACGGGCTTGAGCGAGTACTTGGGGACGGGCTTGCCGTCGGGGCGACCCATGTGGGACATGAGCACGACCGCCTTGGCCTGCTTCTCGATGGCGTACTTGATGGTGGGGAGCGCGGCGACGATGCGCTGGTTGTTGGTGATCTTGTCGCCATCCATGGGGACGTTGAAGTCGACGCGGATCAGGACCTTCTTGTCCTTGACGTCGACATCGGTGATACCAAGCTTGCTGGAGAGAGACATTGCGAATCGAGATGTTCCTGTAGTGGAGTGCGTTTGCAGATGACAGGGTGACGGGGGTAGGAAGGGAGTTTGTGCGGGCCCCTGCGCCGGCAGCTTTGTTTGCGCAGGGTCGCCCACCGCGGAGGTTTGCGGATTCGCGCCAAGTTGGGCGGCTCGATCGCGCCCAGCGCAGGCGGAAAGATGCGAGAATTTCGCAGAAGCGTGAAAAGCAGCGGTGCGCACTCCACTTGGGAGGGCGCACCCAACATCGCTTGGGTGACCGTGCGCAAAGGGCCCGATTTTTCCAGCGAAGGTCGTGCACTTATCGATGGCCTTGGACAACCGCAGCTGCAGCTCGACTTTGTTGGGCAGAGCAGATCGCTTTTTTTCCAAGTCCCGATTTCTGACCATCGGCAGGACACTGTTTCTCGGGAATCGGCCTTTGCGCTCCTGTCTGAAGAATCGCAGTTTTTTTGGCGTTGGTGCCTTCGGAGGCCAGCAAGCTAAGGTGGCCTCACAGAGGCGGAAGAGCTCCACCTTGCGTCCTTAACCCAACACACCTCGGCCTCGTCCAAGCTCCAGTCATTGCTGCCGGCATCATGTCGGACAATCCCCAGGAGCCATCCGGCACATCTTCTTCGGGACAATCCAACAATGCCTCCACGCCCGAATCGTCGGTCTCGCGTACCGCTGGAGCGCCCGCGGCTCGACCTTTGCGAGGTATGGCCTCGATGCGCGGTGCAGCATCTCTACGCGGTGGCCTCGGCCGCGGCGCATCTGTGTCTTCCAACGCTTCCATGGTGCCGCCTCGGCCCTCATACGCCTCACCTGCACCTGGCGCTGCGGGATCCGCCGGTCCCGGCTCCGGCGTCCGCATGCAGTTCCGCCCCGTGATGCCACAGCGTCGCAAGGCGTCAGCGTCGCCAGCGCCACAATCCTCGGCAGCCCTCGACTCCTCCTCATCATCGCCTCTCTCTACACCACAATCATCAGGCGCGGCGTCAAGAGGAGGAGGGAGAGGTAGAGGCCGTGGCGGCGCTCGCCCGCCGCGCCAACCCACGCAAATGACCGCATCCGGGCCCTTCGCGATGGGCCCTGCCGCCCGCCCCACCGCCAAGAAAGTCGCGCCCATCGGACCTGGTGGCTCGAGTCTCACCCCAGCACCAGGCACCGACTCCAACCGCAGCAGCACCACTCCCAAGCCTGACCCCGACCGTGCCTCGTACCGCAATCCAGACAAGCTCAAGGACGCAGAGCAGTACTCGGATCCGGAAGACGGCGGCGTCGAGATCGTCGACATGGACGAGGTGCACGCCCTCGACGAGCTTGCGCCACGTGCCTTGCCGCGAGTGGCGGAAAAGGCCAGCAAGAAAGACAGGCAAAAGGTGGCTGAGGCGCGCCAGAAGAAGATGGACAATCGCCTCGTCAAGGACGAGCGGGAGGCAGGCGCAAGCGGGTCCATCCGAGTTAAGTCGGAAGACGACGACGAAGCGATGACCGATCTTCAGACGGATCCATCATCGAATGTGTCGGGAGCAACAACAGCGATCTCGAGTGCCTCGGCGACCCCGCAGCCGGAAGAAGACGCGAAAGTCAACACAGCAGATGCACTCGACTTGAGCGAGAGCGAGGGCGAAGAGCTCATGGATGACCTTGTGGACGACTTTGTCTTCCACGACGATGACGACGTCAATCCCGAGAATCGTCTCTACCTCTTCCAGTTCCCGCAGCTGTTCCCCAAGTTCAAGGCACCAAGGAAGGCCGAGGCGGCCCCGACGGATGCGGGCGAGGCACCAGCCGAACCCGAGAGTGCCGAATCCTCCAAGAAGCGCAGCGTCTCCTTTGCCGAGGGCACCACTGGAGGTGCCGGCAAGGCGCGTCCGGCGGCGGTTGCCAAGGACGAAGTCGCTAACAGCTCCGAGGTGGACGACGAGTCTGATGCCGCCGACTCGGAGGAGGACGATAAGAAGCGCGATGCCAAGTACAGCAGTCGCAGTAGCAGCAAGGAGGGACTCATCGGCAAGCTGGACGTCTACCGCGACGGGCGCGTGTTTCTGCGCTTTGGCGAGCTGGTGATGGAGGTGACCGGTGGATCGCAAAGCACCTTCCTGCAACAGGTCATGCTCTTGGATCCCTCCAACCACACCGCCACCTCGCTCGGAGAGTTGCACCGCAAATTCATCGTCAGCCCCGAATTGGACTGCATGCTCAACGACATCAGCCTCTACGACCAGGAACAGCTCCAGCAGCAAGAGCGCATTAAGCGAGAACAGCAAGATAAGGAAGAGGCCGACAGGCTCAAATGCGGCGCTTCCGCTGCCAGCTTCAACTCGATCGGCGGCAAGTAGGCCTTCACAGATCTTCCACAGCGCAATCACATCTCCCTTGCGTCGCTACTGCCAGTTCCGCTCTTTTGCGAACGGTTCTCCCTTTCAAGCTAGAACATGGGTTCAAGATTGTTATGCATTCATATGAATGCGTGTGCTACTCGTCGTCATCGTCGTCGCTCTCGTCTTCATCGGAGCTCTCCTGGCTCTCGAGAATGTATCGGATGACATCTTCGGCCGCCTTTCTGAGCTGAAGGTTCTTGTCGCCGCCGATGTCGGCATCCGTCTTGCGACTCAGCGGGCTCTTCCACCAGCCGACGATGTTCTCTTCCGAGATGACGTCGTCGTTGTAGAACTTCTTGAGCAGAGGGATGAAGATCTTGTAGTACTTGGGCTCGGAAGCGCAGAAGTTTTGCACGGTGGCGAGGGCCTCGATCTGATCATCCACCGCGACGACCGAGATGAGCGGACACCACTTGTCGAGCACGGCGAGCATCTGCTTTGGCTGGTCGGGCTCGCACTTGGTGAGGATGAAGCCGATGACGGTCTTGCGCACCTCCTTGAGCGGCACATTGGACGCCATACGAAGCGTCTTGAGCTCGATCGCGGCATCGTCCACAGTGTGGTTCTCTTCAAAGGCGCGCTCCAGGGAGGCGGTGGCTTCAGTGCGGAATTCGTCGAGCCGCTTGACGGCTGCCTGCTTCTCGACGTTCGTCTCGCCGTCGCCGATGGAGAGCATCATGGAGCCGCCGAGCAGGTCGTCATCATCGTCGTCCGACATGGAATCGTCGGTGTGCGCAGCCGAGTCAGCGTCGTCATCCTCATCGTCGGAATCGCGGCCGAGGCCGACAGACGAGATGTCCGAGAGCGTGTCGTCGAGCTCCATCTCTTCCATATCGGCGCCGATTCGCATGAGCCGCAGGTTGTGCGAGCGCTCGATCTCGTCCACCTCGTCCTCGTCTTCGTCGCTCGCCTCCGAGTCCGGATCGTCTTCGGCTCGCACCGGCTTTTCGCCGAGAGCACGCCAGAGGTAGCCGATACCCTTCGTGCCAAGCTCTTTCGAGTATCCCTCTTTGCCAGCGTCGGCCGAGGCGCCGTTGCGAGCGGCGTCCTGCGCCTCGTCGTCGTCGCTGTCGCTATAAAAGTCGAATTCGGATCTCTCCTTCTTGTTGCCGACCCTGCTGAAGGCGGGCAGCTCGAGATTGGGACCGACGGTGCATCCGTCGGCGATGATGCAGCCCTTGTTGATCTTGACGCCATCGAGGATAGTGACGCCCTCGCCGAGGATGCTGCGCTCGATGGAGCAGCCGCTCCCGATGACAGTGCGGGCCCAAATATAAGAGCCCGAGATGGTGGTACGGCTGCCGACCTTGACCGAGGAGCCGAGCACGGACTGGTGTAGCGAGGCCTTGTCGCCGATCTCGGACTGGCCACCGACGAGCGTGTGCGGGCCGAGCTGGCAGGTGCGGCTGAGCACGACGTTGTCGCCGAGGAAGCGCAAGCCGGACCTGGCGCTGTAGCGCTGTCCGCCCGGGAGGTAGCCAGCCGGGCCGAGGGGATAGGTCCACTGGCCGATGACGTCTTTGGTGATAGCGTCGTAGTCTGCGGGAGACTTGACGCGAGCGGCGTAGCCACTGCCGTATCTCGAGGTACCGACGACTTCGGGGAAGGAGGAGCTGGCGATCTGAACGGTGGAAGCGGACGGGCCGGTGGGTGCGATGTGGATGAAGATCTTGCTGTCGAGCAGATCGGAGGTGAGGATGCCGATCACAAAGTCGCGGCGAAGGGTCTGGTAGTCAAAGTTCTCGGAGAAGAGTGGCGGGACGTCGGCGGAGCAGATGTCGATACCGCAGTCGACGAGATCGTTTCGAACGTCGACCTCTGCACCCCGCGTAAGGCTGCTTGTGGTAGCGGCTGCGTCCTCGTCGAAGACTTCGAGGGGCAGGCTGGTGGTGCGGAGGCGCGGGGCGGCGCGAACGGGAGCGTAGTGGACGAGCTGGGAGGTGTGAGGCTCGACGAAGAAGAGCGAGAGGTTACCAGGCGTGCGAATGCGGCTCCGCTTTCCGACGGGCATGGTGCAAATGGTCATGATGGCGTCCTTGTCCTTCCTCCTGCGGCGCTTGTGCGCGTCGACGATGCTGGCGAGGTCCATGCTGGCGACCGAGTCGGCGTGAATGAGGATAAAGTCGGAGCGGATGATCTGCTTGCTGTCGAGCTCACGCATCACATCGCCGAGGGACTGTGCATCTGGTGTTGCGATGACGGTGATCTTGGGGAGCGAGTATCGGGCTGGGGTGGTGGCGAGGTGCTTCTTGATCTGGTCCGAGTGGCGGCTGGCGAGGATGAAGATCTCCTCGACGTCGGCGAGCGCGAGGTTCTCTAGGGTCCAGTCGAGCAGAGGCACATTGCAGAGTGGCAGCAGGCATGCGGGCTTGTCGGTGGTGAGCGGGTCGAGGCGTTTGGAGAAGGCGTCGGCGAGCACGACGGCCTGGAGGGGCTCGCGCTGGAGGTCTTCCTCCTTGTTCTGGTGCGACTTTGCTTTGGAAGATGCGGCGGCATTCGAGGACTTTCCTCCGCCGCTGCCGCCTCCTTTAGCGGACGATTTGGGCGGCATGTTGCGCGAGTGGGTGTTGGCGATGAGGTGGTTGACAGGAGGTGTTGAGGATAGATGGGAAGACGAGGCCTTGGACGTGCTCCGGCGCCAAAGCCTTGTCCCACTTCCACACGTGATGTGCTCTCCACTCGAGTTTTCCGCTTTTCTTTTTCTTTCGAGATTTTTTGGAAGAAAGGGCGGCGAAAGCCAACTTGCGCGCCGTTGTGCTGCTCTGCTGCCGCGGATTTTTCAAATGAGTTTGGTGCGGAAGTTGTCAGAGGCACAGGCCAGTCAGGCCAGTCAAGCCAGTCAAGCCAGACGCTCTGCTTTGACTCTGTGCAGTCCATCATCGTCTCTTGCCTCCGCCCCATCATTAACTCCGAGCCGGCCCCCATCCTGACGGTGCCGCTTTCTTCTCTCGCTTTTAGCGGTCGTTTCAGGCACAATGGTGCTCAGCGCGTTAGCGGCCCGCAAGGCCCGCCAGCGGGCCGAAGCACAAAAGAGCACTCGCTCGCGCCCGTCTGCAGGTGCAAGCGACAAGCACGACGAGACAGCTTCTTCCTCCACCCCTTCGCGCTCGGCCCGAGGGAGAGCCTCCGGCAAGCACGCCCCGGCGCCGTACCAAGACGATGATGCACCAGTCGTACAGGTTGTGATCGAGCCGCCAACGGCTTCCCAGACCGCCTCGCTGCTAGCTAGCGTGCGCAAATCAGCAGCCACGCCAACCAAAGACATCTCGGTGGACTCGCCTTCGTCTGCGAGACGCTCGCGCAGGCTGTCAGCGGCACAGCAGCACACAGATTCCATCGCTGCAACCCGGCCGAGGAGAAGCTCCGTCGCCAGTGCCACCGCCTCCACCCCCAAGTCCACCGAGCGGCCCGCCACCACGACAACACCACAGACAGCCACGCCAAGCCGACGAGGTGGAAAGAGCGCTGCGCTGACTGCCTCGTCCTCGTCAACGCCCGCTTCGTCGAGCAAGAAGCGCAAGTCGACGCGCTCATCGCTGCAGGACGAGGCAGAAGATGAGCTGCAGCAGGCAGTGCAGGATATCATCGACGAGCTCAAACTCGGAAAGGCTGACGACGACGTGTCGGAAGCCGAGCAACCACCACGCAAGAAGCGTGCAGGCCGCACCCAGCCCAGCTCCCCTCGCTCTCCGCCCAAACCGCGCAAATCCGACGCGGACCAGCCTGAGTCATCCAAAGCTGCGGCCGCCCGGCAATCGGCATCCAAGCGCACCTCCACCTCTGCCGCAGCCACGCCTGCCGAGACGACTCCCGCAAAGACCACACCGGCAAAGAGGACGCCAAAGGCAAAAGCTCAGGATGCGCAGCCACCTTCAACGAAGAAGGGACGACGCAAGGCGGCTACCAAAGCAGACGACGACAGCGCGACCAAACAGAGGTCACTCTTCTCCACCACCGATGAAACCCGGGTCAAAGCAGCTCGCCGATACTTTGCCGGTCCCGCCAGCCAAAGTGGCAGGGCGACCGTCGCTCCTTCGGCCATGCCCGTCGAGGATGAAGCCACAGGTTTCTTGGCCTTTGGTGACAGCGACTCTGAGGAAGACCTTGCGACCCAGGATCACGACCCTGAAAGCGAAACCGACGACTCGTCTGACGATGACGCTCAGCAGCAATCAGAAGAAACGGAGCCTGCCGTGGCTCTGCCGAAGCGCTCTAAGCAGAGCGCAAGTGATCGCGAGGCAAAATCAAACACCACCTCGTCTCCAAAAAGATTGAAAAAGCCCAAGGTTTCCACACACACGGACGCTATGGATGTCGATCTCGAGTCCGTTCGAGATCAAGCGGCTCCCGCACCAGCCCTCACTCGGGACATACTACTGGACGCCGTTCCGTACTCCACCTTCGAAGCCGTGCTCGACGGACCAACGCCGAACACCCTCATCAGGGAGAACAAAAAGCGCTCCAAGGAAGCTCTCTACTTTGGCCTCCGACAGAACGAGACTCTTTCCTTCATCGGAATCGGACTCATCGAAACGCTCAGGGGATGCGCTCAGATTGGCGGCGCAATTCTCTCCGCCTCGGACGCGGGTTTCCGATCCGCGAAGATCCATGCTCCCATCTGCAATGCCCTTCCCGTGCTCAGATGCGTTTCCGCATCACTTTTCCCGGGCCACGAGGCCACTCGCGCCACAGTTCCGCAAGGGCGAGATGGTCACGATGCCGAGGCGGCTCCGCTCTTTGCGCAGCCTTTCGACACCATCATCAAAGTGACTCCGCTCACATCTCCCATCACTGCCATCGGCCAAGTCTGCCCCATCGGTGGCCTTGCCACACCATTCTCAGCCCCATCCAGCCTCGAGCTCAGCTCTCTTCACCAGCTTGCGACTCTCAAGGTCCTCCTCGCTCCAGACGTCGCCCAGCTCGCCCAAAAGCAAAAGAGGCTCGCTCCCAACGGCGCTTTTCCCACCGCTGGTCTCAGCGCCACCTACATTCCGCACACGTGGCAGAACGCGCTGCATCGCTTGGCCACCTCGGCGGTATCTGCTGCTCAGCACCCACAGGAGGAGTCTGTTGTCACACTGATTCGCGGTAGCCGCAAGGTGGGCAAGAGCACGTTTAGCCGCATGGCCCTCGAGCGCATTCTCTCGCTGGGTACGACCATCGGCTGTGCAGTCGCATATCTCGAGCTTGACCTCGGCCAGAGCGATTTTGGACCGCCTGGCATGGTAGCGCTGCACGTCTTGAGGCTCCAGGATACCTCTCTCACCGACGAGGACGAAACTGAGACAGCGCACGAGCATGGTACATCTGCGAGACCGAGTTCCCAGGCCAACGAGAACGGAGACCAGCAGGTCGTCCGCAGCAGCTGCGTCACACTCGGTCCCGGCTGGTGTCAACCTCGCGTGCCGATCCGCGCTCACTTTGTCGGCGATGTCTCGCCTCGCGATGATCCGGAGAGCTACGTCGCAGCGGTGCACGACCTCATCGAGTTCTTCCGCACCAAGATCCAGCCGGGCCAGGCCGATGCGTCTGGTATCCAGCAACGCGTGCCTCTGGTCATCAACACGCAGGGCTGGATCAAGGGACTCGGTGCCGACCTCGCCGCTCGAATCGAACCGCTGCTGCGCCCCACGCACATCTTTGACGTAATCCCGCGCGGCGGGCCCCAAGCAGTGCCGGCGCCGACCCGAGGTGCGCCCTGGCTCGACGTCAATGGCGCCATCCTTGGCGCCGGCCCGGAGATCATCACACTCGAAAGTGTCTCCCAGCTTGAGTTTGCGCATGGCTCATTCGGCCAGCCGCATATGGGAGAGGGCGGCCAGGGCGCGAATACACGCTCTTCGAAGGAGACGGGATTGGGCGATGGTGGCGCGGTGCCTCCTCGCTACGTCACCGACGTCGCCGCCAAGCTCGGTCCGGCCGAGGCGAGGCTGCTCAACATGATGAGCTATCTGTACGCCGAGGGGCTCGCTCCGGCGCGTGCAGACGGCAAGACAGCGGTTGGGGGGACATGGAACTTTGCCGAACCGCTAGTCCATCGACACCCGCTCGTCGTCGATGTAGAGCATGGACTGAAGGCTGGTATTCGCGTCTTGGCGCTAGGATCGTCCGTGCCGGACAACCTCAAGCTCATGGCGATCAATGCGTCGATCGTCGCCATCACTGTGGTGGAGAATTGCGACGATACTGATGCGACGAACGACGAGGAGGGCAGCGTGTGGCAGCAGGCGTTCAACCGAGCTGCTCGCCTCGCGCATTCGAGCAGGGGCAGCAGCACGCGCTGTGTCGGATTGGCGATTGTACGATCGATCGACGTTGCGGCGGGCCAAGTGCATCTGCTTACTCCGCTGGATCCTGCGTTCCTGAACGAGTTGCAGGGTGGATTCGGCGCGATCAAGGGCGCGCTCGAGCTGCCTGTTTGGGCGTCGCTCGACTTTGATGCGATCCGGGAGGCACGCGAGAGCAGGCTCGACGTCCCGCCCGCCCATGCGAGGACCGAGGCAGAGAACGACGAGTCGAGGGAGGACCAAGCTCTCCTTGCTGGAATGCCGAGGAACCAGGTACCCTACCTCGAGTGGCCTTACTCGGCCAAGCAGACGGCACACACCAAGCTCGGGTCGGAGAAGCGCCGCGTCCGTCGCAACCTGATGCGCAAAAGCCAATTCGCATAATCACCCTCCAGCATGTCTTTTCCCATTTTGAATGCTTTTGCCCTGCCGACACTGCTCATTGTTGCGCGTCGCCCTCATTCCTAATCCGGTCGGCGTGTGCGTATGTGTACTGTCTTGTGATGAGGAGCCGATGATGGCAAGGGGATGGGCAACCCAAAAATTGACAAAAAAGAAATGATCCCAACCCGATTTGAACGGATGACCTTCGGAAATTTCCTGAAATAGAGCGACTGGAAGCCGACGCTCTACCGCTGAGCTATAGGACCACTGCATGCGCAATATTGCGTGTATGGCGTATATGTTTACACAACTTTATTCCGACTGTGTATGTCGTGAAACCTTCGAGACTGGCGAGCCGATGCTGGAGATGCTGGGATGGTGAAGAAAGTAGCATTGCGCAGTCTTACTTTAAGATGGATCTAGGCTTGTTTGCAGAGGTCACGGCCAGCGGCGACCTGTGCATTGCAGAGACCGAGCTGGAGGGGCATGCTGATCACGCTCGCCACCAGGATGCCTAAGCTATCTCCGAACTGCCAGACGCATGAAAACAAGGATGGAGAAGGGGTCAGTGTTTCGCTCGTTTCGGCACGTTGCTGTGTTCCGAGTCTGGGTACTTACGCCAACGCATCCGATACGGAACTCGTGTTCCTGGGCCTTCTTTGCCATCACATATGCCTGGTCCTCTCCCTCCTCTGTACCACCACCGCCTTCCTCGTGAGGAAGAGCAATGGCGCTATGCTGACTATGTTCATCGACGCCGATGCTGTAGAACACCGAGACGTACGCCGCGCCTCCCGCGAGACCCTCTACGCAGATGAGCACGATGACGAGCGGGCTGGCGATGCTCTCCCTGAACCACGCATGCAGGCTCTCGGACGCCAGCAGCAGCAGCAGTCCTGTCTGGAGTCCCGCCGGCAGCCAGAGCAGGTGGCGCGGGATGGCGGGAAGCTTGAAGATCGAGATCGACGAGCGCGAGAGGAAGACAAATGTCTGGTAGACCAGCTGGTACAGCGGATAGTAGTCGGTCAGCTTGCGAATCACCAGCGCCAGCAGCGGATGCGAGGTCGATGTCGGCAGCGGGTAGATAAGCGTAGGTGCTACACCCTGGTTGATCGTATACTCGGCAAAGTACACGGTAACCAGTGGCAGGATGTAGCGCAGCAACATCGGTCGCAGCAATGCCATCTTCTCGGCGAAGCTCAATCGAACCTGCACGTCGTCCTCTGCGCCGCCATCAGTCATGCGCTCCGCCCGGCCGTTATCGAGGTGGGTATGGTCGTCTTCGTCGTCGTCCTGGATCGGCTCGCGGGTCGAGCTCGTAGGTGCATCCTCCGACGTCGATACGGGAGCGTACTGAGGTCCTGCTGCGTCGGTGCCGTAGAGCAGCTGTTCGACCGAGGGCAGCACGAACAGATACGCCAGCACCATGAACCCCGGCAGCACGCTGAGAATCGCCATGCCCGTCTGCACGCCGAGCGGCCTGACCGCCCACCATGCCGCGGCGCCCACCAGCCCAGCGGCACCCGTACCGCTTGCAAACCAGCCGACCGCATCGCCTGCAAAGTTGGTCTCGAGCCCTGCGCTAGCTGCTGCACTTGGCGCCAAGCTGCTGCTTCGGTGCTTGGGCGCATAGCGGGTGCTGAGCTGGAGGAAGGTGAGCTCGCCGAGTCCGGACGAGAAGGAGGCGAGCGAGATTCCGAGCAGCCGCATGGTGAGCGCGGGGAAGAACGAGACGAGCAGCATGCCGACGAAGCTGAGTGCTGCGCACGACCATACGCGCCGGGTGTATCGGACCGTGCCGCGGAGAAGGTAAGGCCAAACGGCCTTTGCGATTAGGGCAGGGAAAATGTTGGCGAAGCTCACCAGGCCCGTCGGCACACCCTGGGGAAGGAGCTCGAGGGCGGCGGTGAGGATGACGACATAGAGCGAGTTGTTGAGCAGTCCGAACAGGAAGAACGCCGAGTTGAGCGCGTACGACGTGCGTTTCTTTGTGCCGGTGTCTGGCGACGGCCGTGAGCGGTCACGGCGTGTAGGCGAGGTAGCAGTGACCATGTCGTCGTCATCGACACTGCGTCTATATGTAGCCTCGGCGACGGTAGCTGAATACGAGGGAGAGGTGGGGAGGGATGGCTCGCGGTCTCCGATGCGGCGAAGGGGCACGGCTTCAACGACGACCATGCATGTAGGAGCAGCGACGGGCGAAGAGAGCAAGTTCGGCCGGGCGAGGGGCGTGTGTGGGGATCGTGTTGGTAGGAAGCGTCGTGCAGGAACACCAAGTGCGCTGTCATGGACTCCACACTCTGCACGGAGCGGCATTTGGCGCGTGGCTTCGGCTCGCGTGCTCCGTGCATACACCAAATTGCACCTCACCGCCAGTCTAGAGCCATTCGACACTTTGGCTCGCTATTCACTTGCGCAGCTCCCGCTCAAACGATGCTTCCGACGGCCAGTTCGGAATCTACCCATGAATGCACATTAGATCACGTCCACAACAGCTGCACAGAAGCAAAGGTGACTCGGCGACGTCACGCAACCTCGGTGCGGGTGAGCTCAGTCTCTACGCAGGTTGTCGAGACGAGCTTGCAACGCATCCTCGTCCTTGGAAGCGCCGCCGGCAAATCCACCGCTCCCGCCTGCGCCTTCGCCGATGGCGACGCGCTGCTGGGGCGCGGCCTGTGGAGCGGATAACGCTGCTGTGGGAGCCTCGCCGAGCTGCTGACCGACCGAGACGCCGATCTCGTCGAGCACCTCCTTGAGGATGTTGTCCGACTCCTCCTCCTCGCCGACGCCTTCGTCTTCGTCGTCCATGGCCTCGTCGACCGCTTCGCCCATCATCTCGTCCTTCATGTCCATGGTGGCGCTCTCGCGCTCAAAGTCGCGCATGATGCGCTGGATCGCAGGCAGGTTCATGCTGCGGTTCATCGTTCCCATCGCCTGTAGGCAGATGCAAGAGGGAGGTCAGCTGGGTGCGCGCTTTTGAGCTTGTTTGTCGTAGCAGACGGGGGCCGGGGTTGCTTACGCGAGTGGCGCCCTTCATGGCTTCTGCCATCTGCTGGTTGCTGCGCAGCGTCTGGATGCGTAACGAGACGGCCTGGAGCTGCGTCTTCATCTGGTAGAACTTGTGGATGTGGCGGCGTGTTCGCACCAGGTCCTTGGCCATGACCTTGCACGCAGGCTGTGAGGAGCACGCAGGAGAGTCGAGGTCAGTCACCGTCGAGGTGGGTCAGTCGAGGTGGGTCACGGAGCTGCGCGCGGAGCGAGGGGATACTCACCATCTGGCCTGCGCGGGCGCTCTTCTTGATGTCTTGGGTGAGCTTCTTCTCCTGCTGCTCGAGCTTGGTGCGTTCGCGGTCGAGCTCCCGCTGTGCCTTTTGCAGCGTGCGCTGATGCTGGCGCAGCCGTTCTGCGGGCGACTTGGTCCGCCCAAAGAGCGAGTCGATGATGTTCATGCTGACAGGCTCAAGTGGAGGCGCTTGAGGCGTGTGCTCTTGTACGGAGCGCGGAGGAGGAAAGTGTTGGGACGGTCGGTGCTGTCAGATGCGAGTAGTCGACGGATGCGATCGAAGGGAGAAGCGTCGAGGCAATGTAAGGCCAAGGCGATAGTGGATGGTGAGCAGCGAGACCCTCGAGATTGACCGGCTCAGCTGCGAGCGGGCTCTGCAGCTGTGTCCGGGTGAGATGGGATGGGATGGGATGGGATGGGATGTTCGGCGCATCCGCGCGCAGCTCCAAAAGTGGAGCAACACGCGATCCCCTTTTTTTACGGCCTCAAGATGTGACTACGTAAGGTCTCACACTTTGAAACTAGGCGCCGGTGTCAGTGCGCTGTCAGTGAGGATTCCAAAGCTCATCGTCTAGCCATGCCATGCACCCGAGCGCAATCACAAATCGACTATCCGCCCGGCCACCACCCTCGCATCCATTCATCTTGACCCTCTGCGCTGAGGCACTCGGAACAAGGAGCCAACGCCCGAGCTAGCCACGCTTCCCGACCCGATCAGGTCCTACGGCGCGCACGCGACCCTTGCGAGCACGCCCGAGCTCTGTCTCCTCCGACACATGCGCCTCCGCTCCTAGGTCGGGCAAGCACACGCTTGTCTCAAGCTTCCCCATCTCTCTCTCTCTCTCTCGTCGCTGTACCAAAGCGGTTCAGTTCATCCCACCAAGACCATTCGTCCCCATGGCGTCGCTAATCCCACCCAAGAAGCCGCGCAAGCCGGGCATGCCCAAGCTCACCATCCCCAACAGACCCTCGTCGTCTTCCTCGGCTCCCGGTGGCACCTCGCAGCGCGACGATGTTGCGCTCAATGCAAATCACCCCGCTGCTGCGCCTTTGCAGCGCCCGCAACTCACCATCGCCAACACTTCGGCACCGTCGCTCTCCCTCGGTCAAGCATATCCGGACGATGGCTACGAAGACGGCCATCCTGGCATGTACACGTCCAACGCTTCCACCATATACCCGGACACGGTTCCGCACCTAACCAATGCACAGATGCACAGTGCGCTCACCGACGACCTCCGTCGAGCCATCGGCGGTATGTCCATGGCCGATGCCGACTCGGAACGTCTGGACGCCAACGGCCTCCGGATCCCCGCCACAGGCGGTCATCACTCATCCAGTGGCTTCTGGAGATCAGGCAGCTCAGGAGGCAGCGCAAACGTAGCCACGGCTCGCTCGTCCACCGCCGCATCAGTCGAGTCGGCCGCCGCAGATGCGGGCTCGACACCGTCCCAGTCGCGCTCCCGCGCCGACTCGAGCGCCTCGGCAGCCTCCAACCGCGGTGGAAGCTCCAGCGGCCACGACGATGATCTCGTGCTTGCAGGCAACTTCGAGATGCTCTCGCGGCTGGGCGAAGGCGCCAGTGGCGAGGTGCACAAGGTTCGCCATCGACCGACGGGTCTGATCATGGCCAAGAAGACCATCTCCACTTCGCCCAACCCGGCCATCCACCGGCAGATCTTGCGCGAGCTGGCATTCAACCGCTCGTGCCACTCGGACTACATTGTGCGCTACTACGGCGCCTTTCTCGAGGACCAAGACACGTCGATCGCGATCTGCATGGAGTACGCCGAGGCGGGCTCGCTCGATGCCATCTACAAGAAGGTCAAGAGCCGCAACGGACGCACGGGCGAAAAGGTGCTAGGCAAGGTGGCCGAGTGCGTGCTCAAGGGCCTGAGCTATCTGCACGAGCGCAAGATCATTCACCGCGACATCAAGCCCAGCAACATCGTCGTCACGAGGGAGGGCCAGATCAAGCTGTGCGACTTTGGCGTCTCGGGCGAGCTGATCAACTCGGTCGCCGGTACGTTTACGGGCACGAGCTACTACATGGCGCCCGAGCGCATTCGTGGGCTGGCGTATACGATCACCTCGGACGTGTGGTCGCTCGGCCTGACCATCCTCGAGGTGGCCAGCAACCGCTTCCCGTTCCCGGCCGAGGGCGAGCCGCCGCTGGGACCAATCGATCTGCTCTCATACGTGGTCAACATGAAGGTACCCGAGCTGCAGGACGATGAGAAGGCAGGCGTCAAGTGGTCGAGGGCGCTGCGCGACTTTATCGAGCGGTGCCTCGAGAAGGAGCCGACCAAGAGGCCCGGACCGCACAAGATGATCAGCCATCCATTCATCCGCAAGTCCGAGACGCGCCAGCCCCAGCCGGACATTGCCAAGTTTGTGGCGGACGTGTATGGGTGGAGCTACCTGCCATCGTCGATTGCGGGTCAGCAGGCTACAGGCGAGCAATCGTCGAGTTCACACCAAACACCGACACAGGCCACAGCAAGTGCAACGCTGGGCAGGATCCCCAGCGTGCGCTCGGCCCCCATCGCCTCGGCAACCGCACTGCACCGCGTAACGTCGCAAACGAAACCCTCCGCTGCGGCCATGTCGGAAACATCGTCGAGCCGGGGTATGGAAGCGCCAGCAGAGCAGACGGTTCCGTCGACGTTGCGGCCACGCGCGCCCAAGATCTCGATCGCCGTCGATACCGGACGCACGCAGCACGACACCGCATCGACAGCGCGAGAGCATGAGCAGCCGCGGACGGTTGCAGTGCTGGGTGTAGGCGTGCCCAGTGGTCGAGCGAGGTCCGACAGCCAGCACCGGAGCCAGGAGGAGCGACTGATGGCCAAGCTGCGCGAAGCTGATGTTGGCCTCGTCGGAAGCCCTATAGACGAAGATGGCGCGCATGCATGATCACCATGCCGAGCAGAACGTCAATGCCAACCATCAGAGTACTGTTCAAGCTTGAATGTGACCGGTGTCTGATTGCTGCCAGCAAACGCAGTGAGAAGGATGTGAGTGCGGATAGCTGGGATGGCATGAAGTGTGAGCCTGAGTCTGTGCGAGTTGTGAGCGGCGGCGGTTGCGGTTGCGGGTTGAGTTTGCGAGATCTGCGTGTGAAAAAGGAAAATCAGTCCAATTCTGCCGCAGACGGATCCGAATTCCCCCACAATTTCTGGCTCTGTGCGGCACAAATGCGCAGCCGAACCAGAGTTGCTGCAGCCGGCGAGAGAAGGTGCCTCTCAACCGCCATCCAACCACGACTACACCACTGAGCCCCTCCATCCAAGACGACCACCACCCCATCCACCTACCGGATCCCACCCTCGCTTCACTCTGCGCGCCCAATGAGGCTCAGCCAACCTATCCGCGTCCGCTAAGCCCAACTCTTGACGTCCCGTCTGCGCCGTCACCCGATCCAGCTCGCGCGCTCGCGCAGCGGTCATGTCGTTCGCCATCCCTCAGCCGCACTCGGCCTCGTCAGACTCGGGCTCATCAGCTTCACTCACACCCACCGCAAACGGATACACTGCAGCACGCTTGCCCGAGCCATCGGCATCTTCTTCGTCAGCCGCAGCATCCGGCTCGGCTTCGCTCTTCAGCTCGGAAGAGTCCAAGTTCATCACCGACTCGCTCTCGTCTGCCGAGTCGTTTGATCCCTTCACCATCGGCGCGCCCGGCTTCAAGGTGCCGTCACTCCTGCCTCCCAACATAGCTTCGACTCACGATCATCTCGGCGCACAGGCCACAACGTCGGCAAACATGCTACAGACCGCCGCTCCCGACGCTGGCGCTGCGCTCGACATGCGCACCCGCAGTCTGTCGGGTCACAACCCCGCCGCCTACGCCTCGTCGTCACCCGGCCAGTACGACGGTTCCAACGCCCAGAGACTCAACAGCTTCAACCTCTACGGCCACCGGCCACGCGGCGCGACGCCTCCGACCACCTCTCCGTACGGCGCCGGCCACCTCCAGGACAGTTTCGTCCAGGCGCATCCTGCCGGCCGTCACGCTTCGTTCGCCGCCACATCCAATGGGCCTTTGTCGCCGGCTGCTGCCGCCGCAGGGTACGGCAAGAACAAGGCGTGGCAGATGGAGCAGCTCTCCTTCCTCGAGGCCCAGGCAAGTCGAGGACCGCAGCATCCGCTCCATGCCGCGCTCAACGAACAGCACCGACGTGCGAGCGCCTCGGCCATCTTCACCGGTCCGTACGACAACCTCTTCTTCCAGACACCGGCGCACCAGCAGGCGCAGCTCCAGCTCGCCCAGCAGCACATGGCACAGCAGCACCGCGCGCCCTTCTATCCCGGCGTAGACGAGGGCCACGCCGGCCTCGCCATGCTTGGTGCGCAGTTTCCAAGCAGCCACAATTTTGGCTCGCTCCAGCAGGGCCAGGCGCAGGCTCAGGGCGCAAGGCAGCACGACATGCGCGGAGCGACGCCGGGCATGCCAAACGGATTCTCGGCCCAGGCACTCGCCATGTTCAACAAGGATGCAGGGCTGGGTGCAGCCTCTCTCCTGGGTCCGGGCGCCGCGGCGGCGGCCGCCGAGGACGAGGAGCAGCCAGCAGAAGGCAGCTCTACGCCCAAGGGGAGACCGCCGCGCGCTGGAGCAACAGAAGCCGCGCCGGGCAAGGCAGCGCAGCGCAACGCTTCGGCGGGATGGGCAGGACCGACATCGTCTGCGTCGCCGTCCGGATCGACGGGAGCAACGGCGCTGAAGCGCACATCGTCCGGGGCGCCCAAAACAGCGCCGACGCAGGCATCCTCGCTCAACGCCGGGCCGTCGGGCGCCGTGATCCGGGCGCTGTCGGACCTAGCCAATCTGGAGCTGGACCTCGAGGGCGCGCAGAGGGCGCTCCCATCGAACGTACAGATGTACTTCAACCCGGCGCAGGCTGAGAAGCGCACGCAGCCGCATTTGGCCATGCTCCGGCAGCAGCACATCGAAAACGGGCTGATCGATGCGAGCACGGGCCTGGAGATCAAGCCGGAACCGACGGAAGAGGAGCTCAAGAGGGAAGCCGAAGAGGCGGAGAAGGAGAAGAAGCCCAACACGCTGCTGACGACCGAGGAGAAGAAGGCGAACCACATTGCGTCGGAGCAGAAGCGGCGCGCCAACATCCGCAAGGGCTACGAGCTGCTGTGCGACATTGTGCCGAGCCTGCGCGAGGCGCTGGAGCGCGAAGCGAGCACCAAGAAGCGCGAGGGCGACGACGAGGCGAGCGACGACGAAGGCAGCGACGACGAGCCGCCCGAGGGCAAGGGCAAGAGCCCGGCCAAGAAGAAGAAGGCGGCGGGCGCGGGCAAGAAGGGCGACGAGGCGGGGATCGAGATCGACGGCGAGAAGATCGACGGACGCGCCGGGCCGAGGTCGGAGGCGGTGGTGCTGATGAAGAGTCTCGACCACATTGGAGCGTTGGTCGAGCAGTACCGCGGACTGTTGGGTCGGCGGAATCGGGCGAGGCTGGCGGTGGCGCGCAAGTACGGCTATGCGCTGGCCAAGCAGCCCGTGCCGGACCTGGAGCGGCTGCTGGCGATCAAGGTGCAGGAGTGGTATGCGACGCACGACGAGGACGAAGAGGCCGAGGAGGGGTACGTGCAAGACGACGACGACGTCGACGAGGAAGAAGAGGTCAAAAAGTCGGCCAAGAAGAAGGCGCCGGCGGCGGCGCGAGCGGGCAAGAAGAAGACCAAGGCCGAGGATGGCATGCAGGACTAAAGGTTAGCTGACGGTCACTACTAATACATTGCACCAACACTCTTTCAGGCGTGCGGATGTGCATCTTGGGCATCCACGTGTGCGTTCCAGTCTGCGACGATCTGGTCGACCGAGGGCGGCGCGGACGAGGTGGAGCGGGCGGAGGATTTGGCAAAGTCGACGAGATCGGTGGGGACCATATTGCTGCTGTAGGTTGCGCCGGTTCCTCCGGTACTCTGAAGCCTCTTGTCCGTAAGCACTCTGAACTGCGGCTGGGTGTTGTGGGTGTGAGAGCGGTGGAGGAGTT
Source organism: Moesziomyces globuligerus (assembly GCA_030849465.1). Classification (NCBI taxonomy): domain Eukaryota; kingdom Fungi; phylum Basidiomycota; class Ustilaginomycetes; order Ustilaginales; family Ustilaginaceae; genus Moesziomyces; species Moesziomyces globuligerus. Next base: position 7,425 of record JARVLF010000021.1, on the reverse strand, counting down.
CTAGGTCGTCGAAGGTGTAGAGCAGCGGGTCTGTGCGTGGAAGCCAGGCGTTGATATCGATGATCCACACCCTACCGAGATCCTTGGTCACGTAGACGTCCAGTACGTAGTCTCGCAACGGAAACCCGTCGTGCGTCTTGACGACCTGCGACCAGAACCGACACACGCCCTCGCGCAGCTGGTCTTGGAGCGGAGCGTCTTGCAGGTGGTCGTAGAACGTCATGTCGCGTTGGCAGAGCGCGATGAGTTGGCCCGCACGAACAAAGCACCGCAGCTCGTACGAGCGAGCGATGTTGAACCACTTTTTCAACACGAGCTCCACCCTCATCTCCCCATCGACCTGCTCGCCCACCCCTGCGCGCGTGCGTACTTCCAATCCCTCCCCATCCTCACCCGCTACGGCGGTCGGGGTCTGCGTCTGGGCAATCTGCTCGAGATCGCGCGCGACAAACTCGGAGCTCTTGAGCAGCAGATACACGTCCTCCGGATGCCGACACTGGAGGTTGTTGCCCGCCAGCATGAAGCTCGCATCCAGCGGCGCACTCCACGTGAGCTTCGGAAACACCGGCCCGCCCTCGTACCGCTCCACCACCGCACGGATCGCCGCATCCAGCGCGCCCAACTCCACCACCTCCATCTCCGCCTCCTCGTCCTCGTCGTCACTCTCTGCACCGTCTTTAGATGAGCCCGCTTCAGACAAGGTGGTGATGGAGGCGGGTGCGGGGAGCGTGGAGGGCCCGCTGCCGGAGGGAAGGATAAAGGTGTCCGAGTGCAGCCAGTCGAGCAGCTCGGGCTGGACGGTGCGGATGTCGATGACGGTGGATTTGGGCGCGTGCTTGCGGAAGAGCGGATACCACTGTCCGTACTGCGTCCAGTACAGCGCCTCTAGAGGCGGGGTGAGCGGCTCCGAGGCAGGCGTCGACTCCATTGCAGGCGGAAAAGGGCGGATGCTGATGGCGTGAAGGACGAGGTGAATGTGGAGCATGCAAGCTTCGGTGGTTGCCTGGTCGGATAGCCTTTTTTTCGGAGAGTGGATGGTTTTTCGGAAGTCGGGTGGCCGTTGCAGCGACTTCCGAGACGATGGTCGGAGGCATTTTCCTGCGTGTTAAACCCAATTCTCCAGAGATCTTCAAGAGGCACATTGGAAAAAGTTGGGCACAGCCCAACGCAGGGTTCCTGCTGACACAGGCTAACTCAAAGATACAGACAATGTTGGTGAGCAGATTGGATTGCAAGAAGATGGTGATGAGACGCTAAGTGACTACAAGTGAGACAAAGTGGCTAAGTTGCTGGAGCAAGCCAACTCAGCCTTGATCAATTACAATAGGATCTCTTAGGGTTCCAGATCTGTTCTTTGGTAGGTTTGCCAACTTTTGACACACGCGCTCCCCCCACCACCCTGAGGAGAGACGGTCCAGTTCAAAATTCTGGTGCGCTGAATTTCCCAGGAAGACGGTCCAGTTCAAAAATCCAAGGCGGTCCGCTTGAAAAATCAAGACGGTCTACTTCAGAATCTTGGCGCGCTGAGCGTCCCAGGGAGACAGTCCGCTTCAAAATCAAGGTGGTCTACTTCAGTCAGAGAGACGGTCAGCTACAAAAGGGGGCCTGGTAGACAGCAAGAGCGGCGCACACCTGTCATTGCCCATCACCAGCCCCAGCCTGTCAACATGTCACGGACAACCTGCCCGGTCTGCAATCTCTCCTATGCGGCAACCAACATCACCAACCATCTGCGCAAGGCGCACAAGGGTGCACACGTCAGCCAGGAGGCAGCTGCTGCTGTTGGGCTGGTGGCATGCGCGTGCGGCCAGGTGGTGCTGAATGCTGCGGTGCTGCGCAAGCACCAGGGCATCCGCAAATGCCAGGGTGTACGGTCCCAGCCCACAGCAGCAGCCGCTGCAGCAGCAGAACATTTTGCTCCAGCACAGTCAGAATCAGCGCCGGCAGAGCAGACCGCAGCAGCTGCCATTGTGGCAGCTGCATCAGCGCTGGCGCAGGCTCTGGCCCCGCTGCCGCCTCCAAGTGCAAGCCCAGCACCCGTGCACACAGCATCACCGTCTCCCAGCTCACCACTGGCCCCAGAGGCAACAGGCACAGAGGCGGATGTGGAGGAGGAGAATTTCCAGGAAATTGACGCGTCTTCTGGTCTGGTGCCCAGCCTGCCTCCGAGCCCAATCTTGGATTTTCCAGCGGAGACACACGTCTCTGATTCTGAGCGGGAGCCAGACGTGGATCCAGAGCCAGAGTCTGGGCAAGATGGAGACGGAGACAGACTGGAGATGGACATTTCCCTGGAAATTGACACGTCTCCTGGTCTCGTGCCCAGCCTTTCTCCACATGGGGTTAGGGTTAGGGTTACATGTGGTTATTTTTGGCCTTTCAAAATTGCCTCAAATCTGTACTAATAGAAGTTGTAGAGCAGGTTGAGAGCTGCAGAATGCACTTGAGTTACGATTAAAGTTTAATCTGGGGGCCGTGATACGGGCCGTCAAAGTTGACACCCAGGATTCTCTCGGGGAAGAAAAAAAAATATGAGCGTTTGCGTGGTGCCCATTCTGGGGTCAGGAACACATAGAAGAACCTCTAGGGAGTTGGTACACGCATGGGCAAGGTTGATATCTGGATGCGTTGCGGAGATACAGGGGGTCAAAGTTTGCCGAGCAGAGGTTCAGGGGTACCCCAAAGGTACTTTAAGGTAGGTTCCCAGTGGAGGTTAAACTTCAGCAAGCTGAAGTTGGGGGTACTTCAGCGGAGGTTGGGGGTACCTCAGCGGAGGTTGATGGACGTTTGCAAGGTACCTTTTCCAACCAACCTAGGCTATTTCCAGGTTCAATGGCTGACCCAGGTTGAGGTTGACCGAGGTTGAGGGGTACTCTGAACGTACGTTGAGGTAGGTTCACAGCGGAAGTTGAACTTCAGCAAGCTGAAGTTGAGGGTACTTCAGTGGAGGTTTGTGTACGTTTGCAGGGTACCTTTTGTGACCAACCTCACCAACTTCCATGCCCAGCAATTGGTCTTGGTTGGGGTTAACCGAGGTTGGAACATACCTTCAATGTAGGTGGAATGGCAGATAAGGTACCTTGCAGAAGTACCCCCTGCAGTTGAACGTACGTTCCTTGTAGTACCTTTGTCCACCTTGAGTCCACCTTTGGTGAGCGTAGCCCTTGGTCAAAAGGTACCTTGAATGTAGGTTGAGGTTCAGGTGGGGTACTTCAACATACGCTGGGAAGGTACGTTCTACATGGGAAAGGAACTTCATTGAGAGGAAAAACCCTCCATGGGGAGGATGAAAAAACCTCTGATGAAGCTCCACAGGAACTTCAAGAAGGTATCTACAAGTATGTACAGGGGAGGCTCAAGGTACCTATGCAGCTGGGTTGAACTTGAATACAAGTTCATAGTGGTTGCCAGTGTAGTAGAGAGCATGCCACTGGGTTGGAGCATGGACCTTGTTGACCTCAAAGTAGGTTCTGTCTGGGTTGATGATGATCAAGCTGAGCTTGAAGATACTTACAGCAGCACTCAAGGTAGCATCATCCCCCCATGTACCCATCATTGCCATCTTGGTAAGGTAGGTTCTGACTGTCAGAGGTTGGCCACCTCTGATGAAGGGATGTTGGGGTACCTCCTTGGTTGCCAAGATAGCTTCCACCATATCTTGATGAAGTTCAAGGTAGTTGACCACCTCCAAACGTACCCTCCTGTGGGAACTTTGAACCCCATAGATGATCTCTGAAAGTACCCTGAACTGGCAGTTGCCATCCCCCTTGATGTAGCCAGAGGTCATCCTGTAGTTGTCTGTGCCCTGCAGCTCAGCAAGGAAGGTACCTTCAGGTACCATGTGGGACCCCCATATATGGTACTTGTCCAGGTCCTGGTCGAGCTTCTTGGGAAATTGGGAGGTACCATGGTGGGTACCATTGGCATCTGTGAAAGGGTCCTTCTGGAGGTAGCAGAACCTGGTCCAGTCTGCCTTGTACCTATCCCAGATGAGCAGAGCTAGCTTTGCCTTGGTTCCAGCTGAGCCAAAAGGTACCTTGGTCCCACGTTCATTGTAGCACATGGACCTCCACAAGGTACCTCTCTTGTACATCTTCACACACCTCTCTATCTCCTGGAGGTGAACTTGCTCTGAGAGAGGGTCCTTGAACTTGAGGTTGGAGGTAGGTTGAACCTTGGTTGGAGCATCTATGTCCTGCTTGGAAGGTCTCCAAAGCCACCATTGAGGTTCCTTGAGGTGCCAGAAGGTGTTCTTCAGGCCTGGGTTCCAGCCCAAGGCCAAACCCAGATCATAGATGATGTTCTTCCTGTTCTGACCCGCCTTCTTGTTACCATCACCCTTGAATACCCCCAGTTCCTGGGCCTTGTGAAGTACCTTGTTGAAGTTCTTGAGGTACCTTGTCTTCTTGATGAACATGACTCCAAGCTTGAGGTTCTCCATCTCTGGCTTGGAAGGCTTGAGGTACTCATGGAGGTTGAGAAGGGGGGTAGAAGATACCTTGGCTTGCGCTTCCTGGAGGGTCAAAGCTGAGCAAGTTACCTCCAACCTAAGTCCACCTAGATTTTCAGGCTTGAAGCTTTCCAGCTTCTCCACCTTCTTGAGGAAGCTGGTCTCCCTCTTCTTGCAGGATGCAAGGGTACTTGGATCATACAAGATACCTTTGCCAGAGGTAGCTTTGAGGCAGTGAACCAACCTTGGATAGACCTTGATCTTGAACAAGGTACCTCTGAACCTGACCTCCATCTTGACTGAGCCATACCCTGCACCAAGGGTCAGCAACATAGGATACTGAGTGGAGGTTCCAGTACCTTTCTTGAAGTTGAGGAGCTTCACCAAGGTAACATGAGGTTGGGCAAAGTTCCTTCCAACATCAAAGAAGTTGGTGGCAGCAAGGGGGTGTTCTGGGTTCCCCAACCTAGGTAGAACCTGCATAACCTCGGTTTTCATACCATAGGCCTGGCATCTAACCCCATCCACCCTAGCTCCAAGTAGGCAAACATATAGTTCATACATGCTGACCACCTGGGAGCCATGGATCAGGCACTTGGGGTACTCTGAAGGGTACACAAGGTACCCATCAAGTTCAAGTTCCTGCAGCAAAGGTACCTTGTACCTAGGATGGATCTTGAGCAAGGTAGGTCCAGAACCTATGTACACCCAGTCCTTGTACAGCTCAACATCCCTGACCAGAGGTACATGGGATGTTAGCTGAACTGAGGCAAAGTACCCATAAAGGTCCAGAAGGTCCTTTGGATGTAGGGTCATGTTGTACCCATCAACATCATATACAGGGTAGTTGTAGGTATGTTCCCAGAGCTTGGGGAACTCATGGTCCCCTAGAACCTCCAGATCCTCTGACTCCCAAGTCATCTCCAAGGTACTTTACCTGCAGCTGAAGTACCCAGGCAAGGTAGGTTGCAGAGCTTGAAGTTTGGTTGGAAAGGTAGTTGAAGCTTGTCTGAAGGTACCTGAGAATGAAGGTTGTGAAGATCAGAAAGAAGGTGGAGAAGTGATAAATAGGAAGGGAAGATGCAAATGACCAAAATGATGGCAAGAAATGTCTTTTGGCAAACCACAGTTGAGGTTGGACCTGGACTGCAACATACATTGAAGTTCCGCAAACCTACCTTCACCCATCTCTAGGTACCCTACAACCTCCCTCAGCAACAGAAACGTACAGCTGCAAACCAACTTTGAGATGCAGGTTTGCAGAGGTACATTCAACTGGGGTTCAGAGTCTGAACATACCGTCAACATACCTTTGCAACGTACCTTGCTATCTCTGAACTACCCATCAGAAGTTCAGCAAAGCTCAGTCAACGTACATTGGCTCTTTCCTTTCATCAAGTCACCTTCCAGAAGAGAGCACCCCAAAAGGTATGTTGACTTGCAGCAGACTTGCCTCAACCCCTGTCTGCATGTACCTGCCAAAGGTACCTCAACCTCTGCCAAGCTCAACAGCGCCAAGAGGAGACCTATGTTGCCTTGTAGCTTCAAGGACCTATCAAGTAGCAGCAAAGGTGGTATCAAGGGAGGGTTGCAAGTTCCTTCCATCCTACCTCAGTTGAGGTTGGGTGAGGTTTGAACATGGTGTACCCAGCAAATGTCCGATCCAACCTCCAAGCAACGTCCTGCTGGTATCCTGGGTGATCTGTAGCCTTAAAGATAGCTGGATATACTTCAGAGAAGCAGTATTCAGCCAGTGTGATGGACAGCGCTGCTGGCAAAGTCTCTGATTGCTGCAACATGGTCAGCTATATCAGCTGTCAGGGGAAAGGCACAACCGCAAGGCAAAAATCAGAAAAAATACATACAGGGCCAAAACATCAGTAAAGTGGAGTTCTAGTACGTTGGAATCAGTGTGCCAAATATGAATGCAGTAGCTCAAGTATATGGTGTGTGGATTGCAGCCAAAAAAGGGGTGTAAAAAATGGGCCAGAAAGCCACAAAAAAGCTTGTCTGGTCACTAAAAAAATCATAGAAAATCGTGGAAAAATGCTAGAGGGGCGGGGTAACTTCTGGCAGGCTCGTCTTGATCCAGTGAACGCGTTCAGGCTATAAAAACCCCAAAAAAGCGCGCGTCCATCTTCCTTCCTGACCACATCCATCTCCCTCCTCCTCAGCTCCTCCAACATGTCCTCACCTTCTCCTCAGCCAGTCTATGGTCCCCAGCCTCAGCCTACCCCTCCTGCTAGGCCTTCTGGACGTGCTCCAGCCCTCTCGGTCCAGTTTCCCTGCCAGAGATGCATTGATGTTGGCAGAGGCCACAGATGCACCCCAGCACCCAGCCCCAGGTCTCTGAAGTGCAAGAGATGCTTTGACCAAGGCCTCAGCCCCTGCAAGGTGGTGGAGACGCCTCAGGGCCTTCCTCAGCCCTCCTCCTTGTCATCCAGGCCTGGCCAGCCCTGGCTGGAGTCAGACAAGAAGCTTGCCATCATCAAGAAGAAGGTACAGAAGCTTGCAGCCATGATCAGCCACATCTCCAACCCTGAGACCAGGGGCATGCTCTCTGAGCAAGTAGATGATGTTCTCAGTGTCTTCCCCACCCAGTAGCCTTGTTGCCATCATGTAGTGTAGCTCACAATATGCCCTGACCCCCTGGATAAGTCAGGTTGCCTTGGGAGGCAGACCCAGCATAGCAATATAACACCATACCATGTGTCAGGGGTTGCGTGCCCAAAATCCTTATTTGGCAAGTGACGTGGACTCGGCAAATTATTTGACTTGTTCGGCGAGTGGCGTGGACTCGACGGATCGCCTGAGTTAGGGTTAGGGTTAGGGTTAGGGTTAGGGTTAGGGTTAGGGTTAGGGTTAGGGTTAGGGTTAGGGTTAGGGTTAGGGTTAGGGTTAGGGTTAGGGTTAGGGTTAGGGTTAGGGTTAGGGTTAGGGTTAGGGTTAGGGTTAGGGTTAGGTTAGGGTAGGGT